>AP028436.1:16657787-17073335 GCA_036509395.1 Antheraea yamamai | reverse complement strand
AAAAAAAAAAAACTATAGAAACATTTCTGAACAAATAGTAGCTAGGTTTTATTTGCGGCTTCGCTCGTTTTAATATGTATTTGATTATCCCTCGGGAGTAGTACTTTTTTCTATATTCTTTCTTATACCCTTGAAAACGTCTATCAAAATTTTATAATGATCGGTTGAGTAGTTACGGCGTGAAAACGGAACAAACAATTAAACAAACAAACTTTTATAAGCATTTAAAATATTAGTTAGGGGTTAGGATTTTATATGTATGATCTCTGTAATGCAAAGCCTGCATCGATTAAAAGTATGTAACGAATAATATAAAATTGAAGAGTTTGTTTGCTTGAACGCGCTAATCTCAGGAACTACTGGTCCCATTTGAAATTCTTTCAGTGTTAGAGAACTCATTTATCGAGGAAGGCTATAGGCTATATATCATCATGCTACGACCAATAGGAGCGGAGCACCAATGAAGAATATTTCAAAATCGGGGTTAACGTACGTATTATTTAAAAATATTTTCACATTCTACGTAAACGAAGTCACGAGTTAAAGTTAGCGTTAGCCCAAAGTAACTATTCCACCGGGACAAGCCGCGGGCAGAAGCTAGTTTACTAATATAACTAATTGTTTAATTTGTACAAACAAACTTGCTATCTGTATTAGTTAAAACCTTCACCCATATAACAAGTAATATCATTAAATACTTTGAGTAATTAACAAGTATAACTTTATGGTACTTTAAATTATTTATAAACTTCTATTTGTGCCTACATAAATGATGTTTATCTCTACTCACTTGAATAGTATTGATTCAAATTGTACTATATATCTATATCTATATTTTTATTATATAACTAGCTGTACCCGCAGCTCCGCACGCGTTTTTTTAAATCATATTAAAGAATTATAGAATTGTGAGACTATGTACAATTACAGAAACGCTCTTTAAAGACAATTGTAAGTGCGACGTGCACGCCACTAAAAGTAACATGTAACGTGTACATTAGATATATAAATACAAAGAGCGTGCCAAATGAGGTTACTCATCAGCAACACATTTGGAACCATAACCAACCATATAACTACCTCAGTGCTCACTTACACTGTATAAGGAAGTATTGAAACAATAACTTAAAATATTATTATTAAGATTTACATTTACATTACATTTAATATACATTGCCATTATTATAATTAAGACTTTGTGACTATACAAAAAATAAACGCTTGTCTGTTCCGCAAGAAATTGTATTATGGAACACTTTACGTAATACGTTTATAATCTAAGATCTTTTTAAGAAGACCTCTATATCATTAATGTTATTAATAATTATAATGTCGAATTGTAAACAATAAGCTGATAATTATTTCTCTTATTAAAAATAAAGAATGAGTTGAAATCTTGCTAAATTTCATGCAGACAAAGTCGCGGGTAACAGCTAGTCTAAAATAGAATAACCTCAATTACTTTTTATTAGGTCCGCTATCTGCCAGTGAAAGTCCCATGAAAATCGGTCTAACTGGTTTGGAGAAAGCACTGTGGGCGAAGCCACGGTTAACAGCTAGTATAAACTAAAATTGCTCGAATTACTTTTTATAAGATCAGCTATCTGCCAGTGAAAGTTATCTGAAGATCGATCGAATCGTTTTGAAGATAGCACAGCGGGCGAAGCCACGGGTAACAGCTGGTATAAACTAAAATTGCTTAAATTCCTTATTATAGGATCAGCTATCTGTCAGTGAAAGTTATGTGAAGATCGATCGAACCGTTTTCAAGATAGCATTGTGGGCGAAACTACGGTTAACAGCTAGTATAAACTAAAATTGCTCGAATTACTTTTTATAAGATCAGCTATCTGCCAGTGAAAGTTATGTGAAGATCGATCGAATTGTTTTGAAGATAGCACAGCGGGCGAAGCCACGGTTAACAGCTAGTATAAACTAAAATAGCTTAAATTACTTTTTGTAAAGTCAGCTATCTGCCAGTGAGTCTCGTGAAAACTGGTCTAACTGTTTTGGGGATAGCATTGTGGGCGAAACCACGGTTAACAGCTAGTATAAACTAAAATTGCTCGAATTTCTTTTTATAAGATCAGCTATCTGCCAGTGAAAGTTATGTGAAGATCGATCGAATCGTTTTGAAGATAGCACTGCGGGCGAAGCCACGGTTAACAGCTAGTATAAACTAAAATTGCTTAATTTACTTTTTATAAGATCAGCTATCTGTCAGTGAAAGTTATGTGAAGATCGATCGAACCGTTTTGAAGATAGCATTGTGGGCGAAACCACGGTTAACAGCTACTATAAACTAAAATTGCTCGAATTACTTTTTATAAGATCAGCTATCTGCCAATGAAAGTTATGTGAAGATCGATCGAATCGTTTTGAAGATAGCACTGCGGACGAAGCCACAGTTAACAGCTAGTTTAAACTAAAATTGCTTAAATTACTTTTTATAAGATCAGCTATCTGTCAATGAAAGTTATGTGAAGATCGATCGAACCGTTTTGGAGATAGCACTGCGGGCGAAGCCACTGTTAACAGCTAGTATAAACTAAAATTGCTTAAATTACTTTTTATAAGATCAGCTATCTATCAGTGAAAGTTATGTAAAAATCGATCGAACCGTTTTGGAGATAGCATTGCGGGTGACGTCACGGTTAACAGCTAGTATAAACTAAAATTGCTTCAATTACTTTTTATAATGTCCGCTATCTGTCAGTGAAAGTCCCGTGGAAATCGGTCCAACCGTTTTGAAGATAGCATGGCAGACGAAGCCGCGGTTAACAGATAGTCTAATTTAAAGTAGCCTAAGTAACGCGCTGTAATTTTTTCTATCTGCCAGTGAAATTCCCGTCAAAATCGGTCCAGCCGTTTCGAAAATTACCCGGAACAAACAGAGAGACCGACAAAAATTTTAAAAATTGCTTTTTTGTTATCAGTAGCGTGTATATTTTCACACCCAATCAGTAAAAAAGTGTTATTTTGATATTACATATAGATACTTCATTTTTATTATATGTATAGAATAGATGATAAAACTGTAAGTAGGCCAAATCTGTACATTAAATATTTTTTGAAGATTATAATCGGGGTAGACTTTGATATCGATATAGCAGCCAACGAACACGTATCACTTTGAAAGTAATGAACCGATTTTGACGCAACTTGGCACAGTGATAACTAATATTACAAGGTTACATCTAGGATATTTTTGTCCCATAAAACGCAAGGGGTTCTCCAGGATAACGGACGAAAGTCAAAAATTTGTAGTTAATAAAATTCTTGACAGATTTTGGTAAATTTTCTTATTGTTATATATAGCAGACAGATTAGCTAAAAAATTTAGTTATATTTCAACCTTCTATGTTATTTAAAAAAAATAACGACTCCTTCGTCGGTCCGTATACTGTACAGTACGTTAGAACTGAGCTATGATGACTACATGACATTTCTACGTGTTATTATCAATCAGTTAGAGAATTAGAAGCACAAAATGTAATAAGCAGGCCAAATTCTATTGATATATGTGTTTGTATTTTTGTCATGAGGCAATTTTTTCCTTTGATTTTCAAAAATAAGGATTCTAAACTAAGTTCACTTCAATAATACAATGACGAGAAAGTTGAAAAATATGTGTAAACGAAACTGATACTTATATGTTGTTACATTTATTTTATTGTATAAAAAATGTTTGTTAAACAAAGGTGACAAGGTTTTTTCCTAAAACAAACCTACATAATGATTACATTGCATTGTAGAAGATGAATCTCAATTAGAGTTCTGTTCAATACGTGTGTTAGTAGGATAAAATTAGTTTTCTGAATATTTTTGAGTCTTGAAGTAGGCTCTACGCAAATAGTGAATGGGCGCGAAGTTGAGCGGCACAGGAGCAACCCAAGGGGTAGTACAAATACATTTATCAGCAATATATGTATGTTAGTTTTTATCTTAATTGGACTCGGTAGGTGTTGCTCCGACGGGTTCTATCCTTATTTTAAAAGCTTTTTCAACATACCAACTGGGTATATGTTTGCGTAAGCCCCTGGAAAGTTTGAATTCACAGTTGGAAGCGGTAGATGTCGCTGCAATCGAGTTTTTAAGTATTTTAAGATATTTTGCGTTTAAAAATACAATTGAAACCGCTAATAACAGATTTGGTGTAGACGAAGTTGCACGGATTTGCTACTATTCAATCATTTTAATAAGAGTAATGGAATACGTTGTCAAAACGAGATATATTTTACATCTGTAAATGAGAAAAGGATTCTAAATATTCTGAACAAAATAATGAAACAATGTTAATTTCATACAAGAGCGCCATTCTTTTCCATGAAAAAGTTTATGAAAGTGCCTTTAAAGCCGAATAATACAAAATGAGAGTAACGTTAAACAGCTTTCACACGCATTTTAAATTTAATACAATGAAAATGGTGTCGAATATAAAAAAAAACGATTGAAAGCAAAACAAAAAACCTCTCGGGTATTGTTGTTCGAAACAGGCTGTGTTATTTTGTGATGTGTGTAAAACATTTAATTTTATACACAATCGTGATCTGACTGCGTGGACCTGTCACGTTTGAATCTAAATTTAAACCTTTTCGATGTCATGTTGTAGACTTTGGAATGTTTTTCTATCGCTCGTTGTGTTAAATGTTCAACTCTAAAACCACTACTATTCTACCTATCTCTGCCGTAGTTTAGAAATGCTTGCGCTGTGTTCCGGTCAGATGGGTGTCAACTTAACTGTCAGGAGTAGTAACGTATCTATATTTTAGAGGTCCATTTCATAGTGACTGTACTGTATCTGATAATATGTTTCCAGATAGTGCCATCCAAAATAATACCGATCACAGAGATTTTCACAGTCCGTCGGCAATAATCGCTGTCATGGTGACCTAATCGACAGAAAGAGAGCCACTGTGACTGATTAAATATCAAATTCATGGTGGTAGTAATCCAATCGTGTACAGATATCATGTCACTCTATCTTGTTACTGAATGCCGGAGGAGCGACATGTTTAGGTGTGCCTCTATTGAAACGATTGGTATTTGGCACTTGCAGTTAAGGCAAACTCAGCTGTCGCTTTTTCAGTCAAAAATCAAAATATCCTTTATTCAATTTTGACCCTGAGAAGGCGCTTATGAATGACAAAGCTACCACTGGTTCAGAAACAACCCAGTCATCGAGAAGAACCGGCAAGAAACTTAATCTGGTTTATCTTTTCATGTTATGTAATTTTACAAAACATAAATAGTTACATTCGTTATTAGTGGTTGCACCGAGAGGGACGTCGTTTCCAGACGTCACAATCGTTGACATATCTATCCGCTCTATAATAGCCTTTAGATATTAAAACCCGCTTGACATGGTTCTTGAACTCACTATCCGGCAAATCGGTAATGTCTCTGTAGTGACCACTTAACACATTGTCGATCGGTCACTAGTTAACTTGTGATGCGCTTTTTAGTTACAAATAGCGAAACAATAAGTAATAGTCGAAATAATAGCCAACGGTGAGATGAGATAGGTTTTCAGCAAAATTGCCGATCAACGATTTGTTGACATTGGATGAACTCTACGCCTATTTGCTATTTTATTTCATGAGAAAAATATTTCATAGGTCTTTTTTTTCGAACTGTCTACGCTATTGTCCTAGTAAGGCTTTAACAGCTTCACCGGACTACGCATATTTCATACGGATTCTCCAGTACTCTTAGTATAATGATCACTAAACTATAGAATTTAAAATAAAAATAGTTAATAATTATTAAGTCTATTAAATAAGTCAATCGTAAACTAGATACAAATATGAAGGCAGTAGAACATTTTAGAACTCGCTACAATTAATGTTAGTATAAGAAAATGTTAACAGTAAAGTAGTTTCCTTATCAACAGATCTAAAGCAAATATTTACCGCTTCGGTGTGAATGGGATGTACGGCAAACAAGATGGCGGCGACGAAACTTGCGAACTCCGGTAGAAACATCGCGCACACCCTGTAACAATAAGTAGGTCAGATGTAATACAAACCGGCTGAATATTGTGTCGCGTCCCGTGTTTGATAGTTTTAATTGTGAAGGTAGGGTGCTTGTCACCCTTGTAAAGTTAATTATTTTACAGCCGGACCTTTGTGGATGACTCGTAAATATTCGGTATTGTATTGTGATGATACAATATTGAAATAATGTATGTATTTAAGTCTTTTATATTTCGTACTAATAATATGTTATAACTGTCCGTAATAAACATGTAAATATAGTACTTACTATGAGTATTTTAAATTGGAATGAAGAAATTATGGAAAAAAATAAGAAATGACGAAATATCAAAATATTTATTATATACATATTATACGGAAGCCCACCTCCCCTCCTCTCCTTTCCCTCCTACCTCTCTTTCCCCCAAACACAGGCTGCCAACGCACTGTCGACTCTACTGGTGTTGGTAGTGTCTATGGACGGTGGTGATCACTTAACATCAGGTGACCCACCTGTTCGTTTGCCTGCTATGACATAAAAAAAAGAAAATATTTTGTATACAAAATTAAGAAACTACAAATACTCTTTCAAATCATTAATATAGTAAAAAGCATATATACAATAACATTATAACCCTACACATAAATGGGCGAATATGTTCAGTATCTTTCTCTCTTCTGTTTGTTAACCGATTTTCTTTTTTTTGTTTAGTAGTTACTGACGAGTTTTAGGGTTATAAATAAAAGTCTTTCAATAAATTGTAAATCATTCACTAAATTGTTCAAGTATTCTTAAATAAATCGGAAATTAATTCATAATGTTGTATCTGTACATACAAAAAATCACACATACATATAATAATATAGAAGCTTAAAAAATTAATGAATTATTTTCGAATTTTGACCACTCGACAACCATTAATTACTATTAGCACCTATAAATACACTTGAGTATATGTATAGAACATCAATATATAAAAGCAACTTACTTATACGTTTTCGTAGGGCTAATGTCTGTATTATTCATATTAAAATTATAACAATTGAAATTGTAAATAAGACGTAGGTTGACGTATAAATAAAATTAAACCAACAAATATGATTTGTAAAAGGCAGTAATTAAATAATATTCGAACTAAATGTACATTCAGAGCATCGTAGGCCCACCTCCCCCTTTTTTTCATAGGAGGCAAACGCACTGGTGGGTCACCTGATGGTAACTGGTGTTGCTAGTGTCTATGGACGGCGGTGATCACTTAACATCATGTGCCTCCCACCTGTTCGTTTGCTTCCTATTATATTAATAAAAACATTAAATATTACAAAAAATATACAGGTACCTCTGCTTTTCAATGTTTTCTTCAAAGTACAAACTAGCATCAATAGACACAAATAATCTTGGAATAATATGCGTAGTTCGGGGGTTCTTTTCTTATGTTTGCTGTTTATATGGTATCTATGAATACCTTAGTTATTTGATTTGTTTGACGATGAGGTTTTCAATTTCAGAGTGGTAGCTAGTTAAGCTGGTATTTGAAAACATAATGGTTTAATTACAATGATTTTCTTATGGATTTGTACCCATGTCGTTTTACGGAAACGTTATCACTGGTATTAGCTCTTGTTTGCAGATTCGTTTTTTAATTATTTACTAACAGATCTGCCTAATCTTATTGTTGCCAATAAACCTTCAATATACTGTAACACTAAGCCGTTTCTAGGTCAGTGTTGGTTTACATTGGATAAGCAGTTTTGTTTGAGCGCCGGAAACTTTTGCGGTTTCATTTCACACGCACGGTTGTTGGACATGAACATAGTACACGTTGTCAGATTTTAGTTTGTATAGTGGGGTTTTATTACTGAAAGCGCTTGAATTTTAATGACTTAGCCAATTTAGTTAGGCCCTGTTTTAGAATTTAGAACACTTTAGGGAATAAAGATATGAATTGTGGTTTTGAGCTAAATATGTATTAAGGACTTGCTTCTGAACTAGTTTTAGAAACTGAGCACGTTCATTGTATAACAAAAAGCGTAAAGATAAATATCTAAATATTATTCACTAGTTATATTCGCGACTCCTTTCGTTTGAAGTACATGTTTATTTACAAGATATTTTTAAATAAACAATGAGACCAAATCGAATTTCGTAAAGGACTAGAGGTTTGTTCAAAATTACAAAATAATTTTATTAGATTTTGATTTACATTTTGCGTGATGCGTTTAATATTTTTAGTTTTAGTTGTCGCGAAAAAGTGATCATTGTCATGATTCAAATATAACTGTTATATTTATGGAAATATCGAATTTTTAGAATAAGTTTTACTGCAAACAATTGCACACTACAATCAGTTTACCGAAAATATTTTTTACAAAATGTACTGCTAGTCGTTTTGTATTGATTTAATTTACTTTTTAATCTCTATATATCTTGTTCCAAATATTAATTAATGTAATAAATATTATAGTACATATATTAGAAAACCTAACCAAAGAATATTCTTTATACATATAACTACTATTAAAAAAATCATGTAAATTAGTTGAATGGTTTGCGAGTTTAAAATGCACAGACAATTAGAAGGAGACCTTGCCTTTTTTATATAAGTATTTAGTCTATTTACTGAATATGAGAAGCGCAATGTGACAATAATTTAAAGTGTAATAACGAATATTAAGTAGAATAAACCTATGATATTATAAGTAAAAAGCTGTTTTTTACTTATAATATCATTGGAAAAAATAGGTTTTGATATAATCCCAATTTAATTTATTAAGACATTTTATGACGAAACTATTTTCATCGGTATATATCTTTACGGTTCGAAAGGCGGGCATCGAATGACAATAATTGGGTAACTTTGCCTTCTCCGGTGACGTCATAGCTCGACCGGACGGCCACGGCCACCCGTAAAGCTGAAACAACGACTAATTGAGACTAACGCGGCGGAGGCACTTGCGACGACTAACTTCTGCCGGAATTAAGGCACTCGTTAGCGACTTTTTGCAAAACTGGCGAAATCTGTATCGAAGTTAGTTGAAAAACATTTATCGATAGTTTGTTCCCAGAGCGCTCTCGTAACGACCATCTCCGGCGACTCAATACGTGTTCAGTATCTGCTATTTATTATACAGGATAAACTTTTATATACCTATTAAATCATGTCATTATTACTCTATTATTACTAGAAACTGTGACATACTAGTCGTCCTGTGTTTCAAACTTAGTAAAACCAGTACCTACCTAAGTTTTTTAGGTAATAGTGTTTACAACGAAGTCCCAAAGTATATTACCGATCAGCCAGACTGTAAATTTAAGCCCCATATCTAATGGGTTTTGGTGTCAAAAGGCTAGTATAGGGTGGATCAATATGTGAACGATGATGATATCTGGAGTTGACACTACACTTTGTACATTCACTAAAAACGAAACGTATTTTAAATACCTTATACATGTTAAAAAGATAAACCTGATCGAGTTTCTTGTCGGTTCTTCTCGATGATTAAGTTGTTTTCCGAACCGGTGGTAATCTTGACGTTCGTAAGCGTCTTCTTAGGGGGCTAAGATAAGTAGAGTATTTTTGATTTGATTGTACCGTTAATGTAATGTACAAAATAATTGGTAGAATAATCGTTATTAGTGATCGTTCAGTGGTAAAAATTTGACTATAATAAGGCCTAAGAAGGTTTTGTTTATGTGTTATACGTAGGTAATATATAGATATTATTATCTGTATTTCTTTTTGCGTCATTTTTAAATGGTAAAATTTGTATTGATTATTTCACAAATATTCTAGATTGCAGACGTAAAGGAACGTAAAATGTGACAAATGGAGACTTAGTCAGGTATGAAAAAAAAAACTATTCTCAATGTTTTTTTGTTGTTAACTTAAACGCGATGATGACTTAGTAGATAGCGTATGCGGAGATCGCATCGATGGCCGTAAGTTCGAATCTTAGCAGTAAGCCTGGTGTGTTTACTATCTTAGACTATATCGTCATTTTTAATATCAGATGAGATTGTGTTCAAACGTTAAAACTTAATAAAGTATAAAAAAACTCGTCAATATCTACTAAATAAAAAAATAAAAAAACTGATAATCGGTTGACACACAAAGAAGAAAATTGTACTGAACTCTTTTATTTTCACCTACTGATATGTTTGTATCCTTCTTATCATTACATAGTATAAAACAAAGTCCCCTACCCCGTCTGTCTGTCTGTCTGTTCGCGATAAGCTCAAAAACTACTGAACGGATTTTCATGCGGTTTTCACCAGTGGATAACGTGATTCATGAGGAAGATTTTGGTATATAATTTGTCAAAGATTTTTTTATAGTCAGGGCGGGACAATGTCTGCCGGGCCCGCTAGTACGAATAAGATGTAAAGCTCAGAAACTACTGAATAGATTTCGATACATTGTTTTTGTATTTTACGTCCAAGACTCTTGGTTCTTATCTAAATTAATAAACAAGAAAAAAATATCATGATTGCTTCACTTAATATAAAGTTATAAGTGTTTTAAGAAATTACAATGTTCATAAACATTCGTTTTCTTATTGTGGAGATAAGCGCAAGCGGTGTGATGCTTATATTTTTCCCTCTCTACATAAAATATATCGTCAAAATAATGAAGTCTCGGGTATAATTAGTAAACAATACTGCTATAGATATATCATTACATAGTATAAAACAAAGTTCCCTACCACGTCTGTCTGTCTGTCTGTTCGCGATAAACTCAAAAACTACTGAACGGATTTTCATGTGGTCTTCACCAGTGGATAAAATAATTTATGAGGAACGTTTTGGTATATAATATATCAAGCATTTTTTTATAATCAGGACGGGACAACGTCTGCCGGGCCCGACACTAAGTACAAAAAAAATGTATAAACCTGATCGAGTTTCTTATCGGTTCTCCTCAATGACTGGAATGTTTTTCGTAACCTCTAAGGACCTAAATTGAATAATGTATTATTGATTCTGATTTTTAACGTGTATTGAAATTTTGAGATAAATCGCACGATGCATTATTATTTTATTGGATTCAAAGTACTCACCTCACACGTCAAATGCGAGTTACAATTCACGGTATGAATACAAATGTAACGAATCTACATATAAAATGAAAAGCATTTACGATCTACAGTATATTTTTTTTGTAATCCTTCATACGTTTTGCAATCTAAAAAAAAATGGCTCCCGAAGATAATATTCATCGAATAAAGATCCAAAAAAAAAAACGAATCGACATTTCGTTTGAATTTAAATTCATCTCATAGCTTTGAAGTGTAATGAAAAATATCAAAAGCACGTACATATTGGAGTCTAAAAATACTTCTTCTTATCTTAAAAAATTATCCTAGTTACTGTATTAATCTTTATAATATCTTATATTTTAGGCGAAATTATTACAGTGAGAGGTTATATAACTTTGTCCTAATATGTTAATATTTCTCCCTGAGAATTAACTTACAATTATTAATCTAATGTCAAATATAAAAACTTTATTTTTCAATCGCCATTCGTTCAACGTTTTCTTTATGACATCATGTTCGTTATTAAATGCGAATTATGTGTCTTGTTTTACTTCAAAAATGGCTTGAAAACTTTTGATATAATTTTCTACACCAGAAGTTTCTATCATTCATCAATTATTAATTGATATATAAGGATTATCAATAACACTTACAAAGGAAATATCAAAAGATAGTTTTTTTATTTATCTCCAACAGATTTTATCGACTTTAGGTACATGCTTAATATGTATCAAATAATCAAATCAAATCAAAAATACTTTATTCAGTTTAGGCCCTAATAAGGCGCTTATGAACGTCAAAACTACCACCGGTTCGGAAAACAACCCAGTCATCGAGAAGAACCGGCAAGAAACTCGATCGGGTACATCTTTTTAACATATATATATATATATATATATTTCGAATACATTATACGTTACAATACCGTTTTTAGTGGGTGCACAGAGAGGAGTCAATTCCAGACATCACCTTCGTTCACATATTGATTCACTCTATAATAGCCTAACCTCGACACTAAAACCTGCTTGACATGGCGCTTAAATTTACAGTCCGGCAAATCGGTAATATGTTTTTGGACTTTATTGTAAAACCTAAGACTATTACCGGTTTTGCTAAGTCTGAAACATGCGACGACCAGTACCAGACGACCAATAAAAAGCAATATACAATGAAATATCAATGGTCCTTTCAGAAATCATAAAATTATAATTTCAAAGAAATATTAGAAGTTTTTTCTTAACCTAACTAACCTTAATTGTGTATATAGGAAACAAACAAATTTAAAAAATTTAACGCAAGTGTAATCCCTTTTTGTACTTAATACTATGTAAGTATATAGAATCATGTACCTATAATCAAAATATATTTCAACTAGCAAATAAAGAAATATTTACTTGCAAACCACTTTTAGCATTTAATTACTAAGCAACGACAACTAAATATAAATAAGACGTAGAAGATAATTCATTATGTTATATTCTACTTATTACATTCCCTAGTTGGAATATTTACAATGTATACAAAGTTTTTGCCGGTATATAGAATTTAATATCTAATAATTATATCTACTGTTAAAACAATGGTTCAAGAATAATAAGAGAGATTGTAAGTTTAAGTCGGATTATGAAAGTATTAAAACAAAAAGTTGGTCATATTTTTAAGCCATTTTGAAATCTGTTGAAACTGTCTTTTCTTGTTATGTAACAACCTGAGCTTAACTGATACTAAGTTGTTTGTATATTTTTGAACTATGTAAATCATATCAAGTAAACGACCAATTTGTTAAATGTTACCCATAGCCACATGATTGTTAATTTGGTTGCTGTGATACTAGTCATACCTGCGTCGCGCTAAAACTATAACACGATAATGAACACCGATAAAGATGCATAACGTTAGCACAGCTTTGCCATTTCAATAATAACTCACAGGTTAGTGTTTTCAAATTCATTTCATCTATGTAAAAACCGCGAGCCCAGTTATCGTGCTGCGTCTATCGTTATGCACTTCAATACTTCGTAACACATGACGATGATGTCTTCTCACACCTAAATTTATTGGAACCATAGGCAAACACTTCGTGGTGATTAACGCATATGGGTGTAGCATTAATGAGTATTGCTGTAGCAGTGTATCGTAGCGGTAACGTAGCACTCTTGTAGACCACTGTAGCGTATGAAAAATATAATCAACAATTCTATGAAGTCTCTTGTTTATTACGTAGTCCGGTGAAGCTGTTAAGACCTTGCTAGGTCAACAGAGTAGTCAGTTCGAAAAAAGAAATCTTGTTTATTACTAAATCATATCCGGTCGTCTGCGTTGTTCATTATCCTAATAATATATTTTATATACAGAGAATATAACATAAGCACCATATCGTTTGCCCCACTTCCTTTCTTCACTTTTTTTCTGACAGAAAAACACGTTACTGAACTATGTACATGTATTACTTATAATAATGGTAGTTTCTTAAAACTTTTATAAATGTGTATCAAATGGAGATATATTAACATTTTTATTAGATAAGGGCCGAGTGTCTTAAGCAGTAAAACTAAAAAAATGATCGAAATCTATATAATTGTTTGAGTGTGATGCACGCACAAAGGTATATCTCAATTATTTTATTTATATAGAATAGATAGATAGTGATCCACGCCGGCTTACCGTGGAAGTAATGTACTAAAATAGCTCCATAAATATTACAGCGAGTAAACCAATTAACTTACTCATTTTTCTATATTGTAATTTACAGTTTATCGAGATCTTCGTGACAAGGCGCATCGTAGAAACAACTTTTTCTTGTTGTGCGTAATTTTAAATCTGCCATATTTTTTTAAGATCATCATAATATGCTGTAAAGCGCAAACTAGATATTTTTTAGGTAATCAAAAATACTTTATTCATTTATAGGATCTAAAAAAGCACTTATGAACGTCAAAACTGCCACTGGTTCGGAAAATAACCGAGTCATCGAGAAGAAGCGAAAAAATATGGTGAGGCGGATGTCCCGCCATCTAGTTTAATAATGATAAGATGTGTCGATACGGGGGGCGACTTTGTCCTTTGACATAAGTACAGCACTCCTCTTCGCGATACTGTAAAGACACCACCCGCTTGCCATCGCGTGCGCAATAATTACGCACAATAACTGCTACACCGCTATATACCTTGTGTTTAAACCGCTTTTAGTTTTAAGTGTAATAAGGAACTATTGCCGCTTCTTTCACCGCATAATAAACATTACATTGTATGTATCACAGTGTTGGTGGCCACCAGATCGCTCACACACGTCACAGGACAAAGTCGCCCCCCGTATCGACACATCTTATCATTATTAAACTAGATGGCGGGACATCCGCCTCACCAAAATAAGTGAGTCATTACATTTCAAACTGAGCTAAACCCAACTTCAATTGTTGATATAACATGTTTATATTTTTAAGATTTCCTGTTCTTATACACCGAGAGGGAAGTTCAAGTTTTGCCGTCCATGAGATTTTTAGTTTTTTTTTGTTATGATCTTCATTTTTTTTATATGTACAAATTTGCAGATCTTGAAAAATAACGAAACAGTAGAAACGGCTAAAGTTGGATTTAGCTCATTTTGACACGTAACAACTTAAATATATTTCACTGTATGAAGATCAATAACATATTTGTTGAAATTGCGTCACAAATTACGCATTATTAAAAATATGAAGCATATTACTCTGCCTTATCCTCAGTAGATAGACATACCAACGCGTTCTGTTGTCATTTTAGATATCCAATTCCGTAGTACATTATTTTGATTGATCTCATTACGTAATGTAAGCACCCGTAAAATATTTTTTACGACTTGGCTATAATTTATCGATTGTTTTCTACATTCTATAAACGTAATGATTATAAACATATACATTTTGAGGAAGAAATTATCTAAATAATAATGAGAACCTTATTAAAATCCTTTTTTGTTATCCTTAACAGGCTGTATGCAGGATTTCATGACGATCGGTTGAATAGATAAATAGTGAAAGTTAGCGTTGATAGTTTATCTATCTTTATTATTATTATATATATATAAGAGATTCCCACCTATATATTGACTCATCACGATATCTCTGGAACCATAAGGCGTAGCGACTTGAAATATGGTAGGAATATTCCTTTCACCGAGTAGAGGTCAGCTAAGAACGGATTTTACGAAATTCCACCCACAAGGGGGGTTGCGGGGGGGGGGGGTAATCAGGGCGGGACAACGTCAGCCGGGCCCGCTAGTATGATATAAAGTTATTGATTTTTTTTAACGTTACTAATATATTATGTATTCGATTCAATCAAGTAATACAAATTGGTATATAGAGGAAGCAACACCTTTATGCTTGTAACTGATAAGCAATCTTGAACGGCGTCTACTTTAATAGCTCGCTCGCTATCATTATCATTTTTTAAATTATAGACAGAATAGAGAGAAAATTCTCGTGGAAATAATGCAAGAAGAGTTTTAGAAAAAGTCTCGTTGCCGAGAATGAAGCTCATAGACGGAACCTAGCTGTTTAATGTTAAACGAGAAAAAAAATTACAGCAATTTAAAATTATATTTTCTTTCATGAATTATTGTTTTAAAAAATATATACGTATATATGAGAGCTGTATTTAAAGTGGGAGGTTTTTACAAACACCCATAACAATACAAGAACCTCTGTGACTTTTGAAAGTACTTGAATTTAAGATACAAATTCTAGGTTCACACATGTACACGTGAAAAATTGAAAAGTCACAAAACATTTGCCATGGCCGATGAGTTTTTTTTAAATGTTGTTATATGTATATGCCAAAACATCCAACCGTAAAGTTTGCAGCCTGTTAATGGCATGATAGCCATCTAGTTTCGGACTTTGCACTTAGATTTTTGACAGCGCGTATCCGAGCGGGTCGAGTTGCAGCGATAGTTCGCTGACAGCCGACCGAGTTCACGTCAACAACCTAACGTACCGGTAACTAAATCGTCATCTGCAGATGCTGTGTGCATAACTTTTGATATTTCATCATAAAGTCTAAGGAATGTGTGGTATAATTTATAAATATTGCATTTTAGGTTAGTATTTAGCCATAATCTCTTAGATAAGCTTTGTTCATAAGCTTTGTTATTTTAAAACACTCTCATAATGTTTTGTCTTGTGTATTGTGTTTGGAATGTGTTTGCTTGTATTTCTGTGAAAGAAGAACTAAGTATATGTAGAAAAATAAGCGAAGAATGTAATAGATTTTAAAAGTCAAAATTTGAGTACACTCTCTGATATTAATTTGATATATAATATTGTCCATGTATAAATCTTTCTACTTTCTTTTTGAATTCTCTCTATTTTTTGTATCGTTGAACAACTATATTTGTTTTTTTTTTTCAATTTTTATTTTAGACCACGATCTCATCTGATGGTAAGTGACGTTGTGGTACAACATGATAACATGTTAAATCTAGAGAAATCTAATCCTCAAGTACAACTGTCGGAATACGCCAAAATGTACTTGGCGACGGATTTTCAAACTAGTCAAGCGGGCATTGAATAAAATCCTATAGTTTCATCAAAATATTTTCCCTTACCAAAAGCTTAAGGTCATTGAAGTGATTATCTATACATGTAATGGAGTCGTCTGTTGTTAGTCCGGACTTATCACTGAAAGAATTTTGATAAGACTTTTACTGGCAGATAAAAGAAATTCAGAGCGTTCACATCATCACGTTTCCCTCTAGAGATTAACCAGTGATTATGCAATTATAATTTAAGAAAAAAGTCGAATCAGTCATAAGAACTGCCGACAGAAGTGAAAACTCAAAAGAATGGAATAACGGTGTTCTTTTTTGAATGTTCAAATCAATTATAGTCTACATTATTTAAATTTCACAATTTGTAAATTGACATCATTAACATTAGTCTAGTTTTCACATTCATTGACCCTCCGAGCAATAATAATTATATACACTTTTATACAATTTATTAATTGGTCAAAAATATGAACGGCTGCACAAGCCCAATACAAAATATCAATATTACACGTACACTCGCCGCTATACTACGCGTCGCTACACTGACGCAGACGCAATACGCCACGAACATGTAGAGTTCATCAGTGACACGTCACGAGGATGTAGTCATCGGTGATGCAAACCCATTAATGTTTTCCCTTAAAAGTCGACAATGAATCCAGATAAAACGTATAGTTCGTACGAAACAACAAAATCTCACACAATATCTCAGTTAGTATACTTATAAATAAATATGCTTATAGGAACTACAATAATAAAAAAAATAATTCATGGCATACGTATGTTTTTAATACTTAATAGATATGTATTTACTTGTACGTAATAAGATACAAGGTTATCTATACTAATATTATAAAGAGGTAAAGTTTGTGAGTTTGTGACTTTGTACGGGGTAATCTCAGGAAGTACTATACCGATTTTGAAAATTCTTTTACCAATAGAAAGCCACGTTATTTGTGAATGTCATATACATATATATATATATATATATCATCACGCTAAGACCAATAGGATCGGAGCAACAATGAAGAATATTTTAAATTCGGGGTTTTTTTCCTTTTGAGAGCTTCCGCTGCGTGTTAGCCCAAAATAACTATTCCACGCGTACGAAGTCGTGGGCAGAAGCTATTAATTATTTTATTATTATTATTATATTTTAAAGAGGTAAAGTTTGTGAGGTTGTAGGGGGTAATTAATATCTGCGGAGTCGGAGAAAAAATGGTCGAACGAAAATGTTTCTTACGAACGCTGCCTTAACGATGAGAGATATATGATTGAGTTCTAGAAAAAAGTTGTAGCTTGATAATGCCTATTACCGCCCAACGAAATGGCCACGGCTTAGCTAGTTTGTAATAAATACATATACATGTCCTGTGTTAGCAAACGTTACACGTAACAACAATACAATCAATCAAGTCGACACAATGTATTCATTGTCGATCTATTTCCGAATTAAATTACGCCCACAGGCAGTAGTACTATTTATATAGTAAATACCTTACATCATAGTATCAATCAATGTATTGCAAGTTCGTAAGTTTATATATTCAATATTAACAGTAAATATTTGAAGTCTCTTTTATTATGTTCTATCTCAGGGAATGAACTGATAGCATTCATCGTAGTATCCGAAGTGATAAAGATACTTAATAGAATTACATATTATAAAACGAAGTCCTCGGCCATGTCTGTCTGTTCACGATAAACTTAAAAATTACAGAACGGTTTTGCATGCGGTTTTCATTAGTTGATAAAGTGATTCATGAGGAAGGTTTACGTGTATGATTTGTCAAGGGTTTTTTGAAGTAAAACTTCTTTAGGCTCGACTAGGAGGTAAAAGGACGGTAATGCAACGGAATTCCGTTACGGCAATATGCCAGCACGTTTTTGTACCATCCGGTTTTTAAATATTTTTGATTTTGTCAATAAATTGTTTATAAACAAATCAATCAAAAACTTTTGAAAAAAAAATTGAATAATAATAAAAATCATACAGTAGAATTAATTATGTATATATGCGCGCTCGACCGTGCTGCCATCAGATTTCAAAGTAAGTAAGTAACAAATTAAATCAAAGGTACATATCTGTAGTGCCATCTATCAGCTAATTCGGAACTTAAATAACACAGGAAATATTATTAGCAACTCTTTGTTATAGAAAAGTACGAACAGGTTACTATGATAAGTAACGAATTAAATTTAAATGTTAAGTATGATAGTAATTAAATTATTGTTTTAAAATATATAGTGGTCGACGATAATAAATGTATATATTACTTGTGTTACATCATCGATAAATGTCTTTTTAAATTCTCATATGATGTATTTTTTTTTACATTGTTTATAGGGTCTTTAATTACACCGAACATATCAGGCCCATTGTTCCCCAATCTTTCTAGCTCTATCATGAGAATCGCTGATGAGGTATCATAACCAGGTCATACAGCATCTTAGCTTCACCCGAACAGGGTTCAGCCAAGATGCTGTGATAAATACCTATGTTCTGGCAACTACTTTTTATACTACTCATCAACGACTCTCTTTCGTTGCGGTTCTTAGCACACTCCATCATCAAGTGATGCACGCCCTCAATTTTTCTGCATACATCGCAGTTGGGAGATTCTGCTTTCCTCATTAGGTATGCAAAACGTCTCGATGGGTAGTGCCCCGAACGGAGTCTTAAAGCTACCTTAACATATTGTCAGTTTAGGTTACATTCATTAAACCACGGTATATGAAGAGGCTGACACTGTATTGTTTTATACCAGATACCTTTTTCCTTACTTCTCTCATCAAAATATTCTTGCCAATTATTATAAAACCTTTCTTTCAATTTTGGCAGCAATTCCCAATAATTTACTTTAACCTCTTTTACTGTACT
This sequence comes from Antheraea yamamai, assembly GCA_036509395.1. NCBI lineage: Eukaryota > Metazoa > Arthropoda > Insecta > Lepidoptera > Saturniidae > Antheraea > Antheraea yamamai. The sequence continues at coordinate 17,053,912 of AP028436.1, read as the reverse complement.
GTGAGTCGACCCTAATTTTGCAATACGGGCAGCCTCTTCATTCCCCTTAATGCCAATATGCGAATTTTACTTTTAATGGCATATGCTATTGCCTCTGCTATTGCATAGAGTTCCAATGCCATAATTGACGTATCTTCAGTTATTTTATAACCCGCAGCAATATTTTTATTAGCGTCATAGTAAGCCAACCCTAAGCTATTATTATTTTTAGAACCATTAGTATACAATTTATATCAACCTTCATATTTTATTTTTAATTCTTTTTCAATGTCATATTTGGCAGAAACCACATTTAATTGATTTTTATATGTCTTAATACAATCTAAATTTATTTGAACCATACTTCTAATATTTATATAAGAAACCCATACATCTAAATTATACATTTCTAAAATATTGTAAGAATTAATTTTAAGTTCTTTTGTTTTCTTATATGCTAAACAAAGTAAAGGTTTGTTCTTTCGGTCCCAGTACCTGAGTTGGCAAAGTGCTTCAAACTCAACAATTAGGTGAGCTGTTACATTATTAGATACGGATAGAGTTTTTAAGCAGTATTTATTCGCTAAAAATTGATTAGACGGCTCCGTCGTCTACGCGTACGAGGTCGTCCGAGAGCTCCGCGCGCTCCGACCTACGCGACGATGCGTTCTTCACGAGCTTCCACGTCTGCTCCGGCTACGTCGAGCGAACGTTTTAAAAAAGGCCCTTTTCAGGGCCAAACAACAGAATGCCAACCGACAACCTCAGCCACGCCTACGGATCCTGCCACCTCGAAAAACAAGAAGACCATTGCTACGCCCACCGGACTCCGCACTTCAATGCCTGCTCCTCGCCCGCCGACCCCCGTCGCGCGACAGAGGCCGTCTGGGGGGCCGTCAACTCTGACAGCAGCGTACGAGAGTGATATTCTCACTCTCGCCCAGCTGATTACAGCTGGGGCTCTGTCGGAGGGGATGGCCCGCTGGATGGCGCTGTATTTGCGCGTCCGAGAGGCCGCAACAGAGGGACAGCAGATTTCCGCGAACGACGCGGCGGCGCTCGAACGCGCCGCCCGCGGTAAACTCGCGTTACCCGCGATTCCGGACGTCCCGGATAGCCCGCTCGGTCGAGCGCTGCGCCGCAAGCGCAGCGAACCCGAAGCAGGGCCCGCCGCGAACCGCGCAACATCACCACCATCATCGCCAGACGCCCAACCTACACCCAAGAAGGCCTGCATCAAGAAGCCCGCGCAGCCGCCACCAACTCCGCCGCGCGCTTCACAAGAAACCCAAGCGGCGCGGGTGGTCGCACCCACCCCTGCGCCCGCTCCGTCCGCGCCGTCGCGATTGGCTGCCCGCGAGCAGCCATCGTATGCGTCGATCGCAGCGCCCCTAGCGCGCGATCCGCAAACTAAGCCGGGTTCGGGTTTACGGAACCCTAATGCGCAGCCACCGTGCGACAGTGCTGCCGCCGCGTCCACGGTCGACCAATCAACGCCCGCCTCGCCCGTCGCGAAGGGCTCGCGTTACCCTCCGATTGTGGTAGAGCGCCTCCCCGACTGGGCAGTGCAGCTCCCACAGTTGGAGGTCAAGTTGGGGCGCGGGCCCAACGTCCACGTCTACGGGGAGGGTGTTCGGTTCCTACCTCAAGATGCCGAAGAGTACCGAATTACCATAGACTTCCTGGAGAAGCAGGAGGGGTTACAGTGGTTCACCTATACCCCCCCTCTCTGCTAGGCCTCAAGGTCGCGATCCGCGGCCTCCCAAGCGGCACAGACCCGCAGATAATCCTCGAGGCCCTTCGCGAGAAGGGCTTCAACCCAGAGTACTCCCGCCAAGTGAATGGAAGACGAGGCAGACCAGGGTGCATCTTCTTCGCCATCCTGAAGCGCACGCCCGGATTAATACCCGCTATCTACAACGTAGACAAGATCGCAAGCCTGCCAGTGAAGATAGAAGCCTGGAGAGGGGAGCGCCGGCTTGCGCAGTGTTTTCGCTGTCAGCAATTCCGGCACTCCTCTGCTCAATGCCACCGAAAGGAAGCCTGTGTGCGGTGCGGGGGACCGCACCCCGCCCGACAATGCGACCGTCCCAAAGAAGTTCCGGCGACCTGTGCCAACTGCGGGGGCGCCCACGCTGCCAACAATAAAGCCCGCTGCCCCGTTTTCAAACGAGAGCTCAGGAATCGCCGGGCCGGCACCGTAGCCCGGACCGGCCGCGGGCGAACCACGGAAGCCGAACCAGCCCCAAAGGTGGTCGAGGAGTCGGCGACGGCGAGCCTTATGGCCCCCGCCAACAACCCTCCCCCTAAGGGTCCAAAGCGAATCCGAAGAAAAGGCAAGAGACACCTAACCATCGAGAAGCCGCCAGAAGAGCTGTCGATTCCCGAAATTATCCAAAGAATGACCCAAATGAGAGACGACCGCATCAGAGCCTTCCCGGAAAAAGCCGAGAGAACTCTCGAGACCTTTAACAAAGAGATCGAGAGGATTATCGCGGAGACCATACGGCAAGACACCCCGAAAACAACAACACTAGCTACGCAGAGGACATCTACAGGGGAAACGTCACGAAAGTGACGTCACCATCCCCGAAAACTAGACACCCCCGCTAAACGCGGGGGGAGAGCGATGCCACTGCCAGAGGGGTCACCCTGACGCGGTTTCCCCGCAAGCGCACCCCTATATAGGGGCTGACGCGAGCGAGAAGAACTTCCAGTTAAAAATTGATTTCTTATATTTAATGGTATAATAGCTAGCTCACTCTCCATAACATGAATGGGAGTAGTTTTGATAAAGCGTCCTACAATTCTGAGAGCCATATTTTGAATTTTCTCAAGCTTATACATATGCACCTTTGCACAATTTCCGTATAAGAAGCTGCCGTAGTCAAGTCTGCTTCGTATTAACGCTATGTATAATCGACGCATATGCTTTTGGCTCATTCCCCAAGCAGGCCCTACTAGAACTTTTAATAAATTTAAAAATTTTGTATTTTTTTTGGCCACTTCATTAACATGTCTATTCCATAGTAATGATTTATCGAGCCACATTCCTAGAATATTTAATATCATCCGTTTTCGCATATACTATCATTTATTTTTAAAGTAATATCCTGTTTCTTCCACCCTCTAGTAAAAATCATATATTTACATTTATTATGAGAAGTACATAATCCTAATTCCATCAAAACTTGTACCATGCTATCTATCGCAGTTTGCATTTTAACTTGACTCCGCTTTAAATTGCTATCACTTACATATAACACAAAATCATCATCATCACACGCACTCATTTTTTTTATTATCAGGGCGGGATAGCGTCCGCCGGGCCCGCTTGTATTAAATTAAATCTATTTGATGTTTAATAATATTCTTTAGTGTCTTCATTATTAAATATCCGTAGATCTTTCTGATTGAACTCGTATAGAATATGAATTTTGTATTTTTACGGCTTTGCTCATTTTTCAAGAATGCTTGGAATAGGAACATGACTCAAACAGTGAAAGATCCCAAAGGCGTAAATACCGTAACATATTTAGGTTAAAGAAATGCCTACTTTTTGTTAAGTTTTTCATTTGCGGTGTAAAAATGATCAAGGTCACATCACCGCATCCGCATCGAGACGCATCCGAGAGGATTTAATTATCAAATGGCTTAATTATTTTCACAACAACGATACTCTTCCATTATGAGTAAATTAATTATATTCGGTAATTAATTACTCACACGAAGATAAGACAAAGGGTCGGGGTAATTAAGGGCGGAGTTATGACATAGGAGGCGCTCTGGAGCGCTATGAAAAACTAATTCAACTCTGCGGTAAAAAGTTTCGTCCCGACTCTCTTCGTAGGGTATTTCGCTTCATTACGTTATGAATGGCTTTCGTGTCTTACGTAATTCTGTTGTTTGCCCATTCCTTAGCTCCGGCTTACAAATTTGTATTTTCGGAGCTGAGGGCGTTAAATTGTTTTTTTTTCTTTAACGTAACACAATGTGTTAATAAGAAACTGTGGTTCGTAGCTCTAAGTTTTGAAAGTAATACTCTGTGAACGCAACGCTTATTTAAAATAGAATGGTTGGAGTAGAGGTTTTCGTTTACTATTGCAGTTTGTTATACTGTGTTCTTTTATTGTGATTACTTTATTGTTTGCAGTTCGTTTGAAATATATACCAAAGTTTGAACATACACGAGTATTCTCAGTTTTACGGCTTGGATATATTATCTTACAGGGACAAGCGGTTAATTTCGCTCCCGTGCACTTGCCGCAACATATCTAGTTCCGATTCTAATTAGAAAGATTCTTACACTCTGTTGCTTGCGCGATATACCAACAATTATGTTGTTGTCTACTAACTCTTGACACTACACTTCATATCTTCACTGCTGTACAATAAGTACGAATCATTACCGAAATGGCCGAATTTTGAATGCCTATGTTAATGAGGTACTATGCTGCGTGGTTCAGTCAGGAGTTAGATTTCCTACGCAATACTTATTATACGTTTTATGAAACTTGTTTAAGCTTACCTAATAGTGTTGACAGTATATCGATTGTTTTAAATGTACGCTAGTGAAACCGCGTGACAATGCTACTATATGCGTGTAAAGAGTATCGTTTTTAATTAAGGTGTAATAACCAAATATTAAATTTCTTTCAGGCAAAATGTAGAATTTGTTTTTCGCAGTAACGTTTTAACAACACAAACTACTTTAAAGTATCGATTTAAAAGGAATTCCATTACAAGTTTGATGTTGAAAATTTTCGAGTTGCAAAAATAATGCCGGCCCCAAAAGTTGATGCCCTAGTGTTATTAGGGTGAGCTTCGACTAAACGCGTTATAACTTTTTAGTTACGTAAACATGTTGTCGTCTCTTATATAATTCAATATCTGATATTCGATTACGTCTACGACATTGAAAGGTCTTTATTATTATTTTAACTAATATCTGTCATATTTAATTTTCCTTATAGTTACTTTTTCAGTACATTAAGAGTTTGACCGTTAAGAGGAACCGCGGTCTGCGAGAATTTTATACAATAGGTATTAGAAGAGTTTATTGTAATCTTATTTTTCCCGAACTATAAATAAATAAAAGGAATAATGTGGTTTGGAATCATTGTACCTGCGTAATATAGACAAAATCGTGGTTTTGTATTCCCGTGTTACCTCCTTTGACACCTTTAATTATTTTTCAAAATCAATTTAAAAAGGATTTTGGCTCTACACACTCTTTTCTCACAGAAAGAAAGACATTTATTTATTACATTCGTCTCATTTGTTAATCGTATGTTTGAAAACGATCATTTTAATTGACCAATTTCAATACTTTTAGATGATCCTTGAATTCTATAACATTTAATTTGTGCAAAAAATACATAGGAACATGATGATGGATTCATATTAAATGGGATAAAAATATTTGATCTAGTTACATTGTTTATTTATTCGAAGCCATATCAACAGCTTTTAATACACAATTCAAAATATAATAATCAACTTAGAGCTAGTTAAAGATATTCAATACGTTTGTAGCGAATAAACACTGCCAGCGTTCCTCTTAAAATGATATTTGGACACTACTCTGATCGTCGTATGTTCGAATATGTAAATGAACCGGATGTTTTAGTAAAGGTAAATATCTCGATGAAATTATAGCATGGCCGTAGGACTTATCCATTAAGCCATTCCCATCTTTGCCTAAAAAATCTGTCACCAAATGTCTACAGGTACGTTTTGGCAGCTGCACTTGAGTCTTTTAATAGTCCCCATTCTCCTGCTAAAGGGTCGTGTTTTGGGATTGACATGGGATTTCAGTCGGTAAAAGTCCAGCGTAATTCAATCACCGTTGTCAGATGGATAGAATTTCGAAGGCGTAGGAATTGCCAACATAAAAAAATTGGTTGTCTGTAAAGTCGCTTTACGGACGATAATTTTACGTGATAACGTCATAAGACTACATTGATGAAAAACTGCATACTTTTATGAATTGAATTGAATTATTTTATATATAAATAGATGCGTCACAAGCCGAACGCTTAGGCCGATTGCGCCTCTCTATCGTTTGTTCCGCGCCCTCGCTTACACGCTCGGCTCAGGCGGAAAGTGACAATGAGTCATGTTTTTCGTGTGTGTAACTAGCGTTCATCAATTTATAAGACGTTATCACGTCAAAGAAGGTTAGCATGTTTTTCATATTAGGCTACATCGAAGATGGCATTATATTTTTTTCTTTGCTTATATTAATATGAAGCAGTGTGCATGTTTTAGTAATTACCTCTAATAAAATAATTTCCAAAGTCAAACAAACAATTTATTTGTGATAGACTTTTATAAAATGATCAAGATAGGTTCAAAACAATCTTGTTAAAAGAAATAGTTATATGTATGTTGCTTAGACACGGGCGGATTGACGGGGCTAGATAACATTTGCTAACTAGCCAAGTTTTAACAAAGCGCTGTCGAAGCGCTTATAATGTATCTACAGCTTTTTAGTTGCAAAACCATTGGTCATATGAGGTTAAACATAAACAAAGTCGACACAAAATGACTACCATTTGACTCTGTTGCAATATTTTATCTAAACCGTGAAATGTAAACCAACGTAATGAAGCAGAAAATAGTTTAGAAAAAAAAAATACTAAAAAAGGCGGTATAACAAGACTCATTTTCATATTTAAATCATAGTAACAGCTTCTTTATATTTTAGCAAGCGTAACCGCGGCCACATCTAGTTCAAATATAAAGCCAGATTAAATTAAAAGGGATTACATACCATCAGCTGCGTTTTTTTAACCGCAACGTCCATAGTCTTTACTTCTATATATTTAACATTAGCATGGTCTAATACACTGAATATGGAAACAAAAATGAGAGTTCGAAAGTCCGTAATAGGATTATACTGGCGAATCGGATATTGAACATAAGCCGGGGTAAGTTGATGGTGGACACAGCAAGTATCCGTAATTAGCAGTAACTAAGGGGATCGGGTGGGCGCTGTCTGATTAAAACTAGCTTAACTCGAGCAGTTTGCCTTCCCCTATTCGCTGCCGGCGCTCGGATGACCCAAATCGTATCTACTTAACGGGAATATCTCTGTTCTAAAACTATTCTATGATTAATTTCGATTTAATTTGTATTGTTTGTATTTTAGATAGATTTGTTTTACTTCTGTATGTTTATTAGCCGATTTATTATTACGATTGCCTGTCCAGTGGACGAACTTCGAACCATAGTGAAAAAACACTTTTTACTATTTTTTTTATTGATAACCCTAAAGCTCGTCAATATTTACAACATAAAAAATGAAGAAAATCGACTGAAAAATAGAGGAAAGAGATGTTTTTAAACATTTCCCCACTGCCTAATTATATTACACTACACTAAGTTTTGATTAAAATAATACGGTATATATAAATATTATGGATACAGACGTCAAGATATTTACTATCTGAACCTATTATCTGCGATCGTACCCCGCGAGTGATTGATCATGAATGATATGACTATAGCCAGGGTCTGTACACATAACATACTAAGAAGCTTTTCAAAATTATAAAGGAATCGAATAGTAACCAGATTAGTCTTGAGGAGTACAAGAGAAAATTCCCCTTTAGATTTAGTGTGTTAGATGTGTCTATTGTGTTATCACGCAAAGGTGTAATTGTGTTTAAACAATAGTCGGAATATATATCGTGTTTATTCTCATAGCATTATGATGAGCCGGCGCGTTAATTCAACTCGAGGGAGGCAGGTAACAAGCAAGTACTGTGTACCCAGTCTGTCTCCCTAAAAGGTAGGAGCCCGGCAGACCGTTGGGGCGGCTATACAAAGTTGAGTAGCGAGTACGATTCCTTGCTGGCCCAATAAACATGGTCAGCCGGTACACCGTAAAAAAAAGTAACAGGTGAGTATAGTAAAAACAGGTGTGTTCTAAAGACACGATAGATGTGAAACTTTTGTATTATAAAGAAACATTTTGATTATTCATCAATCACTTTCGAATATCATTAATTTTGTTCAGTCATCGTCACGGCACCTAAACGCAATACATATAACCACGGATAACGCGAAAGTAAGAAAGCAAGAAGAGCGGTATATCTCACTGATCTCCAATACCCGATGGCAAGGAAGATACTGCTCCCACTCTACCCGACACAGTGTTTATCCCCACTACATGTGTTTATCCCCACTACATCTTGTCAAACAAAACTATTGCAGATCAGAATTTCAAAGCCCTCTCATAACGTGTTTGATTTCAAAACTGTTATCCTTGCTATGGTTTTCTTACACTGAAAGTTTCGGTTTTGCAATATTCGAAGTTACGTTTATTGACATAGAGTCTAAAGACGCGAAAACTAATTCAAAATGTAGACTTGAATATACACCCATTTTTGTAAACTTACTTTTAGTAAGGCTGGTTTTACTTGTTCAGAGGCACTAATGTCGTTGTTTATTGCTATCGCTTTTGATATACGAAATGAAGTAGGCCAGGAAATTTTATGAACACCACGTTTGTATACTATAAAATCTTATGTACTAAGGCAAATTAGTTATTCGCCGTCCGCAACCAATCAATATGTGACGAAGTGGAATTAACTTTATTGCAGTGTCATACGGATGTTATGCAAATGGTTAAAAAATAATTGAAAGCCGTTCTAAACGTGCACAAAAATAACGCGATTGTGGACCAGCGGGGCGTCGAATTTTACTGAATAATTAAATAACCTGCGCCGAATCCGCTTCAGTTCACTGGATTATTGACTATTAACGATTTTAAAGTTCCACCATTTAATTAACAATTAATCGTTAACGACGCAACCCTGTCGGTATTGGAATTTCATAATTATTAATTCCAACTTAACAAATAGATGGTGCTTGTCGTCTGTCTTGTTGAACTCTCGTCCGTATTAATTCAATTCTGTATTTTCGTTTATATTTAAATGGTAAATTTTGATTATATCATCGTTTTTCTATGTAGTTTTTGCATTGGTAAGTCGATAAGTTGTATGTTAGAAGCTTAATTGACTTTATATATTGAGGATTTCAAGTTTAAATAGGATCTTCATGGCTTCGCTCTAGGTCATGTCCATCTAGATGTCGTCCCAGAAACTCTGGTCTGTACCTCAATGCTCTAGTATTTTAATCTTCAAGAGTACCTATTAAAGTAGTCGCGTACGATATTGTGCTGCTGGGAATAGTGCAATAAATTCTTCGTTAATACTGTACCATCTCGAGACATGTGTTTATTGCCTTGATGCAAATTGGGTAACGTATATGCATAACGTCGGTTACTTTTACTATTCTATAAGATTGTATATTCTATTCTACACCCCACATATCATGAAAACCAAATCTAAACACCGCATAAGTTTATTTATATGCGTTATGAGATTTGTTTAAAAATGTTTTTTTTTTATTTTATTTCATTAGAGGCAAACGAACAGGCGGAACTTAACCTGATGTTAAGTGATCACCACCGTCCACACACACTTGCAACATCAGGAGAGTCGCAACAAAAACAAAATGATACCAGGTCGTGAATGCTGATCTATTGAGTCAAGTCTTTGGGAAGATAATTTTAATTGTCGAGACATTTAAAAATTCTACTTTTTCTACTATATTTTATTTCCAGTATTTCGTTTTTCTCAAAATGCTTTCTACAATGTCACTTGATAGTGTCATAATGATGATTGTATTCAAATCGAAATCGTGAAAAGTTTGATGATACATACTGAAAATATACTACCAGTTCTCAACAAAAATAAACAAGTTTTTATACATCACGTAATTCATAACAACGTGGCGCTTTGTAACAATATATTTCTATATTAGTAATATCCAAGCCTTCGCTGATTTAATGTGAGTACGATATATCTAAATAATCCGATCCAATTTAGATACCAATCCCTTCGAGTTCCCGACGCCATTTGCTTGATGAAAGTCGTTGACCTTTTGACACTTCTCAAGACGAAAATAGTTCGTATATGTTTTTATACAATTCTCGATATAATTAAAGTAGTATGTTATATTATTTATTCTATCTTCTATCAATCTATTTGCTTTGTATACTTAGGTAATAGCTTTATTTAATTTATTATATCTAAGGCCTATCTTTTTGAAATAACAAACATTTGTTGCTGAATTTGTAAATTGTATTTACAGTTAATACGACAGATATATTATAAGGAGTACGTTTTCTTTTATATCATTTGAAGTGAATACTTCTTTAGCCCTGTAGAATGATTTTTGGTAGGGGAACAACTTATGGGATCGCATCACCGATGACCTCGACATGCTCGTGACGTATTGCGCTTGCGCCAGACTAGCGACGCGTAGTATAGCGGCCTGTATACTCGAATATTGATATTTTATATTGAGCTTGTGCAGCGTATCATAGGTTTGATTAATTAATAAACTGTATAAAAATGTATATAACTTGCGGGTCCGGCGGACGTTATCCCGCCCCGATAATAAAAAAAATCTTGACAAATTATACACTTAAACCTTCGTCATGAATCACTTTATCTACTGGTGAAAACCGCATGAAAATCCGTTCAATAGTTTTAAGGTATAGCGCGAACAGACAGACAGACAGACGTGGCAGAGGACTTTGTTTTATAATATGTACTAAGTAATAGTAATTATTGCTCGGAGTATCATTAGACGTAAAAATCAAACCAATGTTAATTGTATTTATAAATTATGAAATTTAAATCATTCATATTATAATTGATTTAGAAATTCAGAAAGAACAGTTATTCCATTGTTTTGAGTTTTCACTTCTGTCGGCAGTCCTTATGACTGCCTCGACTTTTTTTTAAACCATGAAAAATTGTATTATCTACTATCAAGTGATTAACAATACTAATATTTAAAGTAAAATATACATTGTAACAATTATTAAAAAACTGTAATATCTCTATACACCGTCACGCAATATTTCTAATCTTTACCTCATATAATTTACAATCATGTATAGAGTGGAATTACAAATAATTTTAAATATATAAACTGCGTGAATTACCGGTCAGTACAAAAACAATTGAAGCTTACCTGTAGTAAAGTAGAGAAACGAGGGCATGTAACAATAGGTTGACTAAATGGTAACCAGCCGGTTGGAGGCCGTGAACAGCGTAATTCCATCTAAATGTAAGCACCGTCAGTGGACGGTATGATTTGTGTGACTGCTCCTGTAAACAAATAAATAAATGTTAAGCTTATGTAAAAATGAATTTATTTACACTACTATTACAAAGAGAAACAATTCGATTTTTTGTTTGTAATGGATAAACTCGAAAAATATAATACTTAACCGATATTAAAAATTACTTCACCTATAGATTATGACATTATCAGCGAGAAAAAGCTAGTATTCTATATTTTGCTAGAATTTATACCTTAAAAGCGTAGGGATCGATCGAAAACAGTAATAATTTGAAATGAATTAAATATGAATAAATACTTATTTTATTTTAAAGGTCAGCTCATAGAGAACAAAAAAGGTAAAATGCAATTTAGTAACTTTGTAGGTCATAGTGTATAATTTTTAGTAAATTAACTGAATACAAATTAAATAGTTTGTTATTATGTAAATGTTATTATCAATCTGCTTTTGCTCGCGTCTTCGCTCTCGGTAATGTAGATTTAAACACTTTCTGCTGGATGAATATCCTTTTTTTAAAGCGTAACAAACAAACGACGAGTTCACATATATAATAGGGAGTGTGGGGTAATTGTGAACGACAGGTAATTGGGAACAGTTAGATAAATAGTATATCTCGATGCACTACACCGTCGCAAATCTATTCAACGGCTGAATGCAGCGCCATTCATTGCGTACGCAACAGTGGGAGTGAAAGGACGCACGAGTGTTGTTACGGTAAATTGAGCAAATATTTTTGTATTTTTGATATAATTTTTGTCGTCAGTTATAACAGATGTAAGTATCATATTTTTGAGTTCAAAGGCATGGTTTTTTGCACATATCATACACGCACTATCTGTTTTCAAATCTAACAAAGATTGAAGTTAATGAAAAATGCTTTTAGGAGTGACGACCATTTTTATGTATATTGACTGATTCGGGCAATGGAAACGGCATTAGGCGGGTAATTGGGAACGTTTTCAATTACCCTTTACCCTCCTAATTACCCATAGTACTGCTGGTTTATTGTGTAAAAATATTTAAACTTTACAAATTATTTCAAATGCCTCGAAACTTCGTACCAAAAACTGAAACACAATACCAAACTGAAAATCTTAAATGAAACCATTAATATTTTCAGGCAGAGTCAAATTCCAACACAGGATACGACTGCTGTTCCTAAAAACAAAAATGATTTGGGTGTTACCATTAACACTCCTCTTCCATTCACTTCCGCGCCTCTTGACGAAATCATCAATGCGCATTTTATTCCTCAAAGAGGAACCACCTCTAAGCGACAAAATAAAAAACACTCTCAGATTTTATCCAGCTCACCAATAAAAGTTCAATTAGAGGAAAAACAGAAAAAACGAAGTGAGAGAAAAAAAATCAGAAAAGATCATCAAAAGTTTTCCAGAAATCATACCAAAGAAGTCGTGAGGCAAAGGTAAAGGAGTCAAATATTTGAAGAAACCATAGAAAAAAAAGAAAACGAAGAATAATGTTACTTCATAATGTTATACGAAAAGTATCAATCTCCTCCGAAAGAAGATTGGATCCAGTGCGCTGTTTGCCAACTTTGGGCGAATGAGTAATGTTCTTCCGGTTACCAGAGGTTATGTGTGTAATGTGTTGTGATTAAACGTCGTTCTTAAGTACACCACACCGTTCCCATTTCCTCCACGGGATGATCTCAATTACCCCATAGGGTATCGGGTAAATAGGAACGGCAATGTTTTTTGTTTCCGTTTATATTTTTATAAAAACATAAATTTAAAATTAAATATTATGACTACTAAGTAGTACATACATAACCAAAGTTTATGTAGCGATAAAAAATTATTAAATTTATAACCTTTTTCTATTATTTTTTAGCGTTACAAGTTAAGTGTTCCCTATTCCCCCACTCTCCCCATTATTAGTAAAGATAAAAATAGAAAATATATTATGAGAACAAAATCAATTTGAGGAGGTATTCAATAGATTTCCTTGACCTAAATACATAAAGGCTATCCTTTCATAGCAAGTATGTCTCGCCTATAGAATATGTCACACAAGTTATAATATAATCCGAGTTGAATCACACGACGGGGAAATGCGAACAAAGAAACAGCGAGGATACCACAAAATGATATTGTACGAAATATCATTTATTCAGAATGATATGGGTCGAAACATGAATGACGTCCGAAAGTTTGTACAATCAATCGCACCAGAGGATTATGAATTATACTAAATATATTACAATAATTTCTCTGAAAACTATAATTATTTTAAAAGCTATTTTTATACTGTTTACTGTAGGACTCTTACGTCGTCAACTTATAGTATAACTAGTTTTTGACTGCGTCTTCGCACGTATATATATCCTTCTAGAACAATACATTTTTTTTGTTACTTTATGTCCTTTTCTGTACCCCTGACTAATTAAAGCGTGAAAATATAACAAACAAACTCACGTTTACATTTATCCATTAGTGCAATCGATTCTGTACACTTTAGTATCCGATAATGATTTTCGTCTTATAATTTTATTTTTATATATTTTATAGCTTCTATATCTAATTATGGTTACTGATCTGAGTTATCTATACTAATATTATAGAGGTAGAGTTTGTGAATTTGTGAGGTTGTAGGGGGTAATCTCAGGAACTATTGGTCCGATTTCAAAATTCTTTCAGTATATATAGCTCATTTATCGAGGAAGGTTATAGGCTATATATCATCACGCTAAGACCAATAGGAGCGGAGCACCATTGAATAATGTTTCAAAATCGGTTTTTTTCCACTTGAGAGCTTCCGCTGCATATTAGCGTAAGCCCAAAGTAATTATTCCATGTGGACGAAGTCACGGGCAGACGCTAATTATTTATAAGACGACCAATAATTTCTATTACAAAATGTCATTATCCTCAGTTGAGAATAAAACAATAATAATTCTTTGAAATAATAATATATTTTTGCGATTTCTCAAAGTACCACTGAACTTTCATAGTATATTAATTTTTAATTGATATACATATTTAGCATGTATATAAAGTCATTAAAATCGATTGGAAATGATAAAAAAATATTTTTTAATTTAAATTTTTTAGTAATATTGATAATACTTATAACAATCGAATAGGCAAAAAGATGTTCTGTGTAATAAATGTCTGTAAAAAACTGACAAAAATGACTATACAGACAAAACAACAGATTTCTTAATATAGATGTAATAACATTATTTTGAAATGTGGATCACTGTACGTATGACATTAACATTGTGAACTTATTTGTTAGAATGTTTACATAGTCACAAACTTTTTTGACATCGATCAAGTCATCATGCGAAGGCGATAAACTTATATCTAAAAAAAACTAACAAAGTTTAATACTTGTCCGAAAAACTAATCTTCCAAGTTTCGATGTACTGTTGAGTTGGACATAGCATAAAACAGATGTTGCGTACATTTGTTAAGAGGAAATAAACTGTTACAAAATAATATATTAACTTTTATTCGGTTTAATGAAATTTAGTTGTAAAATATTGTTAAAAACATTGCTTCTTGACGTGATAACGTCTTATAAATCGATGAATGCCCGCTGCACGCACGAGAAAGCATGACTCATTGTCACGTACCGCCTGAGCCGAGCGTGCAAGCGAGAGCACGGAACATGTGATAGAGAGTCGCGATCGGCGTAAGCCTACGGCTTGTGACGTATCTATCTATATATAGAATAATTCAATTCAATTCATAAAAGTATGCAATTTTTCATCAATGTTTTATTATGGACGTTATCACGTAGAATTATAGTCCGTAAACCGAGCTTACAGACAACCAATATTTTTCTGTAATTACTTTATTATTCGGAAATCTTGATATTTCGTAGCGAGCTATAAAGATTGTAGTGTGTCTTAAAATCATATGTAATAACGTACATAATTACAAAGGTATTTTTTAAAGAATTACTATTATTAGAGTTCTTGCAATGTGTTCATAAAAGTTGATCGCCGAATGTATATGCGTGTATCACTTCAGAGCGGCTGAACAACCTATTTGATTGTTTCCTTTTTTGTTGTGTTTCTAATTATCAGGGTAAGGTTCGTATGAAAGAAAATGTTTAAAAATTGTACGAAAAAGTAAAAAAAATTTAGTTAAACAGTATAAGTCGTATAAGAAAGTGAATATTAGGTAATGAGACAAAGGATAGTAAAGAGAACTTGAAAAATATTAACAGAATGACGTTCAGTTTTTCAGTCCCTATTTTTTTTTTTTTTTCGTACTGTAAAGGAACGATTTGGTTTCATTTTCTTCGATAGTACTCCGGTGCGAATGAGGGTTGCAGATAGTACAATATATAATTGAATTCACCTTAAATACATTTTCTTAAGTGTATTGATATGTCAAGTAGTTGATTAAAAGTTTAAAACCCTAAACCATTAGTGATAAATTTTTACAATATTATGTTGGTGTTGTACACTTTAAAATATTTTACATCAGATGCAGCGCAAACTAGCATGGCATTATTCTTGTCGTTTTGTAGAAACTATCTAGGAGTTTTCTTTAGTACTGAAAATAGGGCATTGACTTATGTTATCGAATGTACGATGTCCAAGACTTACTATTTGTTCTTACGTAATACAGCGCGGAGTTAGAATAGATATACATCTTAATGTATTGACAACCTATAAATCTTTTCTTTTTCACTTTTGTACGTAAAAATGTATGCCACAGTATGTGGTGTAAGTGTTACCGTTGAGCTATGAGGTCGTGGGTTCTTTACTCGAACTCGACTGACTTTTGTATGATAAATATTTGTTAGTTCTGTATATCAATTTCTTTGTTACTATAATATAAGATTAGTTTGATATTATTTTGTCATATAGGTATTCAAAAAAGTATAAATAAAAATATATATTATTAGTGAAATATATAAAAAATGTCTGGGGTTCAAATTTTTTACGGTGATTTATGCACTTGCATATCAACTACGTACGATATGTACTTAGGTACGTGTCTTTGTTACTACAACAGTGAATTTTAAAGTAGGTAGTGAAAACATCAGCAATATAATTATAGAGTTTACTTTGTAGCGTCAATACTCAAGATTTTGTATTCCGTGACAAATATTTTGAGATAAAAATTACCAACTTATTTTTCGTATCTTACAAGTTTTGGTATTTAACTACAATCTTAATAATATTAAATGACGATATTGTCTAAAATGGCAAACACACTAAACCATGCAGTGGACTGGATCTCAAGCGCCACTGTTGGAGTACACATATAGGCGTCAAGATTTTCAATTTGAAGGAGATTGGTAGCCAGGCAGGCTTAGAGAAATCCCTACCACTATATACTATTGTCTCATGACGATATTTTCTTTCACCGATAGCTCCAGCACATCAAAGAAACTACGTCGAATCACGCGGTATCCGAACCCGCTAACAACTGAGCCAGCAACACTTCGTTTGTTACAATAATTATTCTTTTGCCATGTTATGCTGTCTTAGCCATAGAAGTAACACAAAGAGACAGAGAGACTAAAGAGATATAGAAGATATCTTTAAATGTTTAATTAAAACCTAGACATATATACTATTCATTGCACAAGTTTTTTTTTATGTTGTAATACGTCTATATAAAATATGCGAAAACAAAACTGGTCAGTTCTTTTTCTCCTGTTTGTCAATCGATTTTCTATTATTTAGTCGCTATGGTTAGATCTAGTGTAATCAACAAGAAAATATATAATAGTTTCCATACCGTCGATAAGTTGAAGCCTTTTATTTATAAGACCCTATTCGTCATACTTCACGATAATTACGTATACACTAATATACGTTATTTGTACAATTTTTAACAAAAAACCAGAATAATGGAGAAAATTAATGACTTATGGTCGAATTTCAAACAGTAGTATTAATAATTCCACTTATTTTTTTATAAAACATGTATCCTTGTGTATACTTGAAATATAAAAGTATTCGAAGCCACTTATGTAAATAAGTAATTTACTTACTGAAATTATAAAGGAATAAATCAATTTTATAGAGCATAAGGCTACACGCAGAAAAATGCGGCTGTCTCATAAACATGATTCATACCGTAGCAAAATTAGCAAGTGGAACGGCTATGTGGCCGCTCCTTCTTTAAATGAAATTCCATGTCAGGTGGTAGCTAGTGCCGTAATGGGAGCACATATATCACTAACAACAATATGGGAGTGATAATAAATATCAGTTGTCACAACTTCCCAAATCCTATTAAAGGCCGCTACGTAATAGGGCGGCGAGGGCAAAAGTGATTTTTCAAGCGTTGAAATTGTTAAGTTTAAGGATCAGTTCGGTTTTTTAACATGGAACAATTTTGGTAAATGTAAATTAATAATGGTAGTAAATAAGAACCTTTTTCATTGGAAGATGTAATAAATATTGACTGTTAGAGGTAGCACTAGTGTAGGGTACATATGTTTTGATCAAAACGAATAAAAACTGGGAATAAATATTAACTCCTCGGCTGGTATTTTAAGACCCAGATCTCAAAACAGCTGATCATGTTTTTAAACATCTAGGCGATTTCTATAATTTTACATTACATAATTTGTTATTGTTCAAGTTTTTCGAATTTTGTAATCAATCCGGTATTTTTTTAAACTAATGCTGTCACCAGTCTGTTGGCTAGTACATCGTAAGGTCTACATTCGTTTGTATGGAGCTTACACCGTTATGGTTTGGGACAGTCCAGGGATTAAAATTATTATGCTTACTAAACAATGTTTAGTACACTACATTTGCGTACGTAATACACAGTACAGTACTTTACATTTACATTCGCGAATTATATGTGTATAGCAGGATGTCGTGAAATTTGTGTCTTTTATAAAACTGCAAATTTATAAGTAAGTAATTGATATACATTTATTTTATATCGCTGTGTCCGCGATTCCGTCAGCGTGGAACCTAATGTAAAAAACAGTGACTAATAATATAAATAATGATCTGAATGTATGTAAGTCCATTTAAGTACTTTTCTCTCATACTTAAGTCGCGTCGTCATTAAAATTACAATTGTTTTTGATACAGTAAACCGATTTTAATGAAATGTTACTCGAGGATATGCTTTATGATTTATCATGAGCGTAGTAGTACTTTAGCAGTGATGCGTGATACAAACAGATAGACGGGCAGACATTACTAAAAATGATTGAAATGTATTTTGTTATTTATTGCGACACCTGCAACAATGTTTTTCATAAAAATCTAAATGTATAGATATCGCTTTAACTTAATCCTATTTTAATTTAGCAAGATTAATGCTGCAGTCAATAGGGAGTTCAAAGTATATTTACTCCCATATTAGGACTGCCTCTGGCGGATGTTTTTAAAATCTTGCGAGGAAAAGGCTTAAAGCCGAAATGGAGACCTAATTTTCTAGATGCCACTGATTTTAAAGAATATGACATTATCATCGTCATCAACTTGTAAGAGACGCACGGCAGGACCATAGGCCTCTTCCCGAAGGACATGCCCCTCACTCCTACACACTTGTTTTTCTATATGTTAAATGAACCAGTTAAAATCTTTTGCCAGGTCACAATACCGACAATATTAATTAGATTAATATCCATAACACGACGTAATGTGTAACGTTTAAACGTTCAAATAAATCCAACGTAAATTGCGCGACCCTCGTCTGCAGCGGCGCCCGCATCCATCCATCACTCACCGGAACAAATTGATGGGATATGATAAATAATAGACACTAGGACCGTTGGCGAAGCCGTGTCGGCTTTGTCATAGCTATATGTCAACGCTTATATAATTAACGAGATCTTTAAAATTATATGCGCGTTGTATTTAATGCTTATTTCAGCACGTTACCGATTTGCCAGAAAGTAAATTCAAGTACCATGTCAAGCGGGTCTTAATACATAAAGTCTATTATAGGGTGGATCATTATGTGACCGATGGTGATGTCTGGAAATGACGCCTCTCTCTGTGCACATCCATCAAAAACGACTTAACTGTATATGTCTATAAAAATATGTTGTGCTTTGTTATGTATAGTGAAAAGATAAACCAGATCGAGTTTCTGGTCGATTCTTCTCGATGACTGGGTTGTTTGCCGAACCGGTGGCAGTTTCGACGTTCATAGGTGCCATCTCAGGGCCTAAACTGGATAAAGAATTTTTGATTTTATTTTGAAATAATCCGATTCAACCAATCGAACGAATTTAATATATTACCGCCGGTGGTTCACGTTAAATTTGTTTAGGCTACAGGCCAACACGTGACAGGAAACGTACTACTCAACCGACCATCATGAAATTTTCATACTTTTTTACGGATTTACTTATTTTTGTTTATTTCTTTATTATTGATAATCCTTATAACGTATTAATTGATAAATTATATACTTCGTGTGTAGAAAAATACATCAAAATCTTTGAAGCTATTTTTTAATAATAACAAGATACATAATCGAATAGGCAAAAATATGTGTAATAGATGTCTGTAACAAAACTGATAAAAATGACTATACAGACAAAACTACAGATTCCTTAATACAGATGTAATAATAATTTCATTAGAATTTTAAAATGTTGTATGGTGGTAAAACGAGTATAATAAAATACAATAAAAAGTATGATTTCAAATGTATTTCAAAAGGTTCAATAAAACTTATTCACTTCCATATTTTACACATATACTAGGAGCATAGACATATTTCACAAGGAAGCGCCATCAATTAGTCAAACCACCCACGAAACGCAAACACGACCTTATCGAGATTATTTCACTGAATTCAACGCGCAAAGCGACAACCAGATGTTAACATCTACTTATATTTGTTCAAGAGATTAATGTCTACCTGCCTACACAGTAACATGCGAACCGAGACAGAATCACAAGCAAGGATCTTAAGAAATTGTAGCGATGTACTCGTAATGGGGTGTGTTTGAATTTGCTCTTCATAAATTTAGTTGGATATTTGAATTACTCGACGAATTTGGAGTCGAACTTTAATACAATTCTATATATAACTAGCAATCGCGAACGACTCTGTCCGCGTTAATTGTACTACAAGATCTAACAAGAATAAAATATATCAGTGAATTATAGGAAAATGGATAACTTGTCCATGAATAAAGGCTTAGTTGCGCCAACTTTCATGAAAATCGGTGAAGTGGTGTCGGAGTTTATTTATCTCTGACGTAACATACTATATATATCTAGTAGATTTAGGTTTATCTATAATTGTAATTTTATAGATAAAAATTAATGAATAATTCTCGAAATTATGAATGGATCGGGTCTACATTTATTCTATGAAAGATTTTTTTGTTTACTTAAAGGGAAGCTAGCAAAAGAAAAACAATAAAGTTATAAATAGATTCTGATCTATAAAAATTCGACGAAGAGAAAACAATCTCTTGTATATGTTAAATCCGACGGTTAAATACATGTTCTCTAGAAGGATTTTCACACAAGAGCTTGCTCCACTTTGTTTTTTATTTAGCTAAGAGGAAGAAAACGTCTAAAGCACGATTCACGCCTCAAAGAGCTGGGGCGGAAAAAACCGCCCAGAGCTAAAGGTCGTCTTTGCGTAATCTCGAGGTCGAACCGGTCTCACTATTACATAGAGAAAAAAGCAATTTAGATCTTGCCATAATACGCTGAGATTGAGACAAAGTAAGGCGGTGTAATATTGGAAGTATTACGTAGTTAGACAAATAAACTAGAGTTTGTTATTTCAAATTGTGTATCAAGAAGTTTCTGTACGACCTCGAAAACAATTTATTATTTTATAAAGCGTAACGTTTTCGGAGAAATGACTGAGTTGAAATCGTAACTTTCTCTCCAATGTTAGATAGCTGTTTGGATTTGAATAATGTTTAATTCCCCTTTACCAATAAAGTTTACAATCCAGAAGGCTGTTATAACTTCGAATCGTAGATTTTGTCAAACATGAAAGGGAGATTCATAGGAAAGGCAAGAATGTATCTTATGTAGTTTGACTTTGGTTGAATTCTTTCTCAGATCTTTAGCTTTGCGACTTAATCATGTGAAGTTTATTTTTGTATAGCTTAACATATACGCATTTTCATATTTAGTTTTGGATTGTATTGTACAACGGCATAGAAAGTACCATTATATACAGTGCCAACACTATATTGCGTCACTAATTAAGATGTTTTATATATGACTAGCTGATACCCGCAACTTTTTTCTACTTTGTTTGTTATCTTAACAATATATGTCATGTACAGGGAAAAAACATAATGAAAATTGCAAGCACAAGTATACTTTCTCTATACATTTTTTTGTAAATAATGTTTGCCGTTTACTTCTCCTCTCCTGTGCATGTTCACCACACCACTTGCCCCACTTCTCTACGGCAAGAAAACACAGTTCTTATATGAATCACATTTATTTTTAAACTTTAATGATACGTTTACTACGATTTTTATGTATTAGTTTAATGATATTTATATTACAGGAAGAGTGTAAGAAGTAACACTACAATAAGGTGATCGAAGTCTATCTAGACCTCTATCATTTATATTAATTAGATTTCGTTAGGTGTAATTTGATATTCGCTTCTTTATAATTATGGTACATGATATAATGCAACTGGGGAGGAAAATCTTTAGCGTCTTAAATATTTGCGTATGATTTAGGTATATATCGACAAGGCCCGAATGAAAATGCAATGCATGTATTGTGGTCTGCAAGGGTGATGGTGAAGGTGTGGGTGACTAGGGGTATGAGGGGACAGAGGAGACCGTGTGGTAACCTTGTCCAGCCTTGTCCAGGCCTTGCGAGGTTCGCTCACGTGGCGATGCACGTACAAGCGTGCAGTGTGAGGGTTGCTTGTATTCCTTGTGCTTGCGTTGCTTGTCTTATATATGTAACCTCGATAATAGTTCTTTTTGAATTTTTTGACGTATATGACCGACTTTAATTACGGACAACATATATAGAGCTGTTTATGTGGTGAGATTTAAGAAAGTTTTTAACTCTAATAATGCCAAAAATTGATCACACGATAATATGTATTTAAATCGTTTGCATATATTTGACGCTACGTTAGTACATTACAGGCGCGCAAAGCCGGGGCGGTTCGCTAGTTTTACCATGATTAATAATGTATTTGAAGACGGAATAAATACGTATATTTGTTTTATGTCATAGCAGGCAAACGAACAGGTGGGTCACCTGATGTTAAGATGTTAAGTGATCACCATCCATAGACACTAACAACACCAGGGTAGTCGAAAGTGCGTTGCCAGCCTGTGGTGGTACTACCCCGGGCGAGCCGACCCATTCGTGCTGAAACCACTAATAGCTTCAGCGTAGCTCTACCCCCTACAAAATATCTTATATCATTAACGTTGAAGTTTGTTGTTATACAAATATACTGACTGACAAACAAATATAAATAGCGAGAAAAAATTTCGCAATGGGAACTTCCCTCTTCCCGGACATTATAATATTGTAGGTGTCAGAAGGTTCAGTCACGTAATGATGTGTCAGTTTTCTTCTGGTGTCTACGTAGGTAACTGACTTCACGAAAATTGGATTCCTTTATTGATAACAAGAGGGAAATGTCAAAGGATTGTGTAACGTTTTGTTCGGACAGGGATCGAAAGGCCCATTCAAAATATTTCCGAGTCAGAAGAGGGACGATGGCCTTAATGATATTGAAAAAAACATCTATAGAATATAATAGAACGGCTTCTCTACGACGTATATTATATAATCTATGTGTTCTGTGACTCGCATTTAATAATACTATTATAATTTACCATAGTAAATATGATGCGATCGTGGCTCAGTGATTAGCGTGTTCGGACACCGCGTTGATTGACGTAGGTTCGAATGTTTGCTATTGAGCCAGAACTTTCGATCAAGGAAAAAAACATTATGAAGAAACTGTAGCAGGTACTTCTAAGTCCGCCTGGTTAGCTACTACTCTCAGGTTGAAAATCTGTCGCCAAACACTTATAAGTGTGTTCCAGCAGCTTCACTTGAGAGCCAGTCCCTATAGGTTTAGCGTGTTTACTATCTTGGACCACTCCTCATTTAACGTCAGCTGACATTGTGATCAAACGTAAAAAATACCTAATACCAAAAACATAAAAAGTATAAAAAAGCTTCTCGTGTCTCGAATTTATTTTAGAGTTATATAAATATGGGTCTTATTTTGATTCATATTGGTTATCTATACTAATATTACAAAGAGGTAATAAAGTTTGTGAATTTGTGAGTTTGTGACGTTGTATGGGGTAATCTCAGGAACTACTAGTCCGATTTGAAAAATTCTTTCAGCGTTATATAGCTAATTTAACGAGGAAGGTAGGTTATATATCACCACGCTAAGACCAATACTAGCGGAGCACTAATGAAGAATGTTTCAAAATTGGGGTTATTTTCCTCGTGAGAGCTTCCGCTGCGTGTTAGCGTTAGCCCAAAGTAACTATTCCACGCGGACGAAGTCGCGGGCTGGGGCTAGTGTTGCCATAAATAGCTTCATAAAGCATTCCAACTTAGTCTACATCATTCGGGATCTTACTGAACTTTTATAAAGATATAAAACCTGTGCAAAAGGTAAGGGAAAGTTATCGGTGTTGTGTAGGTAGTCTATTTTGTATCTATTTTTGCCGCAAAGCGGGTTTGTGGGTGATATTGGACGTATGACGCGTTGTCATACTCCTTTGAAGGATCGACCTATTATGATTGGCCTCAGTAGTGCGATTCTTTTGAGCTTGTTTTTACATAGTCAAAGACCTTAATGATCTCTTAGCATCAGATGGACGGCACGCCTCTTTAATACGTGACAACATAAAAAAAACTTAAGTTAATTACAAAGTTATTGCAGTTTGTTATTTTTACTACTTAAATAGAAATACAAGTATTAACTAGTAGCATCAGAATTCAAATTTTCCTAAAGATATTTTCTGTCGGATTCTTAGTTTGTCATGTAGGGGTTTTTATTTTTATTCATAAACTAGTGTTACTTGCCCCATTTCCTTTAATCATCGGATACGTGCAACTTTATCTGCGTTGTTCATTGTCTTAAGTTCTTAATAATATATTTTATGTACAGAGGAAAAAAGCATTAAAAATAAATTGAGCCGTCACGGGACGCCTGGGAGATGTGAAACATCGAAATTTGTTTTGTATAAGTTATATGCCTAAAAGAACAGATTACGACAGGAATCATCTATGGCATACCGTGAAACCTGGCAACTTTGCCATCGGATGTTCTATTTGCCATACACCGACTTCTCAAATATTAATGTCTATTATACGGAAACCATACTTTTTTATTATGTAGGGATGTCTTTAAATGAAACTTGATTTGTTAATTAACAACATTTACTTTTTTATGGCAAACCAGTAATTTACAAAATTACGGTAATACCCGTTACTTTTTTTCTATCATAGCGTCTGACAACTGTGTGCTCCGAAACTTTAATAAAAATATATGGGAAAAACTTTACAGAGGTAAGTCATTTTTTGATGAAATGATTTTTTTTTTGATAGTCCGTGCGAGTCGGACATAACCCACCCTCTCCCCCGAGAGGGTGGTGTATCCATAAGGGATTTCCCCACGTTAAAAGTCATTTTATGATCATTTATTTTATTACTTTTGATTTTATGAATAAATAATTATTTACTTCGATATCTGTTATAGAGTTATACAGTTATAGAGTGCTGTCGAAATTGCCATATTTTGTTAGGTACAAGGGTTGTCACAAAAATTTTTGTGACTGTGTAGATATTGAAACTAATTTACAGTTTCGATAGTAACTTATTTGTTTAGCTATGGATATGTAATTTTGTTAAAATGTGAATAAATAATTATTTTTATTTTCAGAAAAAGTGTAAATTAAATATTGTCTTACTTGACAACCCTGGTGTTTTTTCCTTTTTAGTATGAAAAAATCAAAATCGGGTCGTTTAATTTACCACATTTATCAAAATGGACATTTCTATGACAAAAAAAGGATAATCATCATGAGTTTCTAGCTGTGTACAAGTTTGTGACAAAGTAGATATTATTTTTTATTTGTGATTCTATGTATTTTCTTTTAAATTTATATGAGGCAATGTTACCGTACGTTATGGTTGACTTTGCCATAAAACATTCTGGATGATTTCAGTATTAAATTACAATTATAATATTAATATTTTACTATATCTAAAATCTCCAAAAAATTTACTATGAGTTTAGTTGATTTTGTTTATATGTCTTGATATAATTTTGTGCAATAAATTCGATTTAAACATCGTTTTGCGGAATAAAGTGGCAATGTTGCCTGGCTTTACGGTAATGAAAAGCATTACAAATTTGTTCCATAAAATAATGACTGTTTATTTATTTTATTACATAATAATCATTTTCATTAAAGGCAAAATACAAAAATTCAACTAGACGCAGGCGCGGTGTGTTGGCGGCATTTATCAAAGGGCGCTAGGTCGTCGGCGAGTGTCGCGTAACACTAGTATAACGAATCTTATGTCTATACACATAAGGTTGCAAATGATTTTGAGTATTTCGTTAATAGTACAAAGTTCGTGTTTTGCGTCGCTACGTCGCGTCAAGCCAAAATCAGATTTACTCGCGCCCATAGATGTTTCACATCAAAAGCTTTTGTAGTACTTAAATTAATCGTAGTCTCTTCAAACTTAAATTACCTTATATTAAATGAATAATTCATGATTATCTGTAGGACTTGACACTTGGCTTTTATTTTCTTATGTCCTAAGCCACGTGGGAGTCTGGGAAGTAAAACTAAATAAAATGTTCGAAATCTATCCAGTGGTTTTTGCGTGTTGGACACACAATAGCAGATCTTTATCATTTTTTTATATATATAAAGGTGGCAACTTGCGTAATATAGATCAGTTATTGTGCACAAGTGAATTCGAGGTGTAATACAAAACCATGAATTCCGAGATACCACAATAACTCGCTGAAAAGTTCTAAAATACGGTCACCATCTTGTTGGGATACTAAGATTGTTGTAATAATTTCTTTAATTCTTTAATTTCTTAATTAGCTTGATAATGGTAGTAAAATCGATAAAAAAGGGATTCGTTCCAGAAAATACTTCCTAAATGAATTATTCCAACACACTTTTACTATAGTTAGCATCAATTACTGTACAAGTATATTAAGACAAAATAAATAAGTTTGATAGTCACTGTTAAATATTATTTGGACGCAAATCATAACTGAGTACCGAGAGTTCCGTCAGTACATACACAGAATTCCAATTAAAATGAAATATGGCACACTACTATGCTCCACTACTAATCTCCATTTTAGTTTAGAAGTCAGCGGGAAAATTGCGCCAATATCTTATACGTAACGTGACGAGCTAGGAAAATCATTGTTGTTTATGCAATAAACTAGTTACTTTGAATTATTTATTTTAAAACTATATAGTTTGATGTATATTAAATATTGTATTATTAGTTTCATATTTTCGATCATTTTATTAAATATTGTCAGTATTAAAATAAATAGAAATTCGTATAATCGAAGTCAGACTCAAACTAAAAGATATTCTACAAAGTTTTGTATTCCCAAAATATGGGAAGAGAAAATATAATTTTTTTTCTATTTTGTAGTAAAACATCGGAGTTCGAAAATCATTTTTATTATAGTAGACGCATTTTAAACTGTGTCGTCGGGCAATAAATGTCACTGACAGTAGGAATGTCCACGCAATGTAACCCGTTATCGATACTTAGCTACCTGCGCACGCACACCTTCATTAGCACTCTGACTGTTGATTGGTCGTTACGAGTAAGGGTTGTTGTTTTTCTATAAATATAAGATATCTTGTAATGAGATATTAAGATCTATACAGTTTCTCTATGATTAAGTCGAAACAAACATTTTATCTTACAAATTAAAAACTTTTATTTTCAGATAGCGAAAAATTATTCCTATTAATATTTGACATAATTTAGCATATCGATCGTACCTATCTCGTTATTAATATGCACCTCTACAATTCTTACGCACATCACTACACCTCTCCATAAGACTTGTAAGTGCGAGCGAGACAGACAGATAAATATGATTTATGACCCGAAGCCTCAGTTCATAATGCGTCGACTATAGTTACCCAAAAAGAAACATTTATGCTATATGCATAAGAATGTAAATCTAACGTATCTGTATTTTTTACATTTTTGTGAAAAAAATTGTTGCTGGTGTCTAGAAATAAGTAATAAAATAGGTACATTTCAATCATATTTAGAAATGTCTGCCTGATTGTATGAACACACATCACTGCTAAAATACTGCGTTCATGATAAAACTTCTTCAAGATTATCATAAAGCATATCTTCGAGTAACAGTTTGTCTTTATTTCATTAAATTCGGTTCGGTGTATCCAAAATTATTGTACTATTTAATGACGACGCGACTTAAGTACGACAGAAAAGTAGATAAATAAATGGACTTAATACATTCAGGTGACTTTATTAATCGCTGTTTTTTTACATAAGGCTTTACACGGACGAAGGTGTCCCCCAGACATACAGATAGTTGTTTAAAAAAATGTGGCATTTGTAAATATTGTCCTTGGTAATGTTATATGTAAATTGGAAATAATGCGTTAAAATGATCATTGTTCCGGTCCGGTTGAAACTTGGCAAATTGACTTCTGCGTGTTCAGTAAAATTGAAAGCATCTATCACTATGTAATTTGATTACACCAGCTCTGCGCTCCATTCAGTAGGAACAAATATACTTGGAGTTAAAATACAGAATGGAGTCAAAAGAACTTAACAATTGTGAAATTTATGTGAAATAAGGTAAGGTAAGTAAGGTAATAGAAATGAATTACTCCCTACGATTCAAATTGTATTTAAGTTAGTTATAGCATTGCAATTTGTATCTAAATCATCTTCGATTAAAAAATATGTTTGTATCAAAATTATTTATAATGAGACCGAGATGCTTGCATTTTCTTTTTTCCATATCTATATACTATAACTATCACACAGACTTCAAAAATGTTATTGCATTTCGTGACCTATTTAAGAGGAAGTTGAGAAATAACCACACAAACTGTTGGTCAGTTCATACGTTAAGATAGAACGAAGCAATAATGAGTATGAACCTTGTAAAGTGGTATGGGGTATCGAGTACCGAGAACGAATTGCATTTCTAATGGCAAAATCATTACCGAGAAGGGTCGAACTGTGAATGCCTATGCCTTTTTAGCAAACTATTCTGTTTACTTTCGTGGTTGGCTTCCGACGTTCGTGGTTTACACTGACTTTGTTTAATATTACTTAAGAAAGTTGACAGTAATGCGTTAAAAAATTAAATTTAGGTGAAACCTTTGAGTACAGCTAGTAACTTAAATTTAAAAACAACATAAACGATATCTATTTTCACATTGTTCATTTATAACAATACTAAGTTACTTTGATAAATTATGATTGATGACAAAGGTCGTAGAGGTGGCATAGGAAAATTTGACAGATTAATGTATTTTGTACAGTTATCAATTATTTAGTAAGCTCACTTTATACATGTTGTTGTAAATGAAGAAGATAAAGTATCCTAGATGTCGTAGACAAGGCGTAGAAATTTCTACACAAACAACAATTTGTCATTGTCTGTAAATACTGAAATTAAGCAAGACATTAAAATATTCCTCATGTTTAGCGATGAGAGCTTTTTTTCATGAACGAGAATAATAAATTCCCATTTAAAGGAGACTTTGATGGATGATCTTAATGAATTCAATTTGCGTTTACTCAAAATTTATTTGCATGAGATGCGTTTAAAAGAAATATTATCTTTATTCTTTAACTTGAAACACGTTTTGGGATAAATTCGTTTATCGATTTAATGTTTACAGACAAAAATAAATCAGATACTGCTTAAGATGTATGAGACATAAAAGTACTATTTTATTATCACTACATAATATAAAACAAAGTTCTCTGCCACGTCCGTCTGTCTGTCTGTTCGCGATAAATTCAAAAACTACTGAACGGATTTTTATACGGTTTTCACCAGTAGATGAAGTGATTGATTAGGACGGTTTAGGCATATAATTTGTATAAGTTTTTTTTAATTATCCAAGCGGCATAACGTCCGCCGGGCCCGCTAGTAATTGTATAATTATATAATAAACGTATAATTGATAGTTATGATGCTAATTGAGTAATTTAATAAAGATAATCTGGTTCACACGACTTCGAGCTCATAAAAATGATCTACGTATTTTATCTGTGGGTTGTTTCATTTTTTAAATTGTTATTTTGAATCTACTCCATATCTCCTATAACGGTTTTACGGATTTCAAGTTACGCTTATTAAATTTAATAATTATTGCTTAGCACCCCTGGTGCTATAGCATGTAAGTAGCATAGATAATAAGCCATTCTGGAGATTAGTACAGTGATTACAAAAAGCACTTCCATTTTACTTATACGTATATATTGTATACAAATTAATCTGAAGTTTGGATAGCTGTGTAGTTTTTAAAAATTAAAATCCAAAAAGTACAGTTTCATTTCTGATGTTTGTCCCGGGGAACATATTGGACCATGTCATGTCGAATATTAATAGCATAGTATGCAATCTGTGCATGCCAATCGCGATAGAACGTTCGACTGTGTCGGAATTTATTGATATGGTAAACAAAACATTTAATGACAAATACCGTTATATCAAAATGTCTCTAATACCGAAATATCTATTGAGGAATGTAATTCCCAGCTCAAAAGTGTTTTATATTATTGTTTTAAAACCTTGCAACTACCAAGAAATTAATTCTGCTATCTAAAGACAAAAATGGGAAAAAAATTGTTATTACAGAGAAAACTTTATGTACAGTGAGTTTTATTCGTTATTCGTTCTATTTTAGCAAGGCAAAGTGACTGCATTATGCCTCGTGATAAGAACAGTACAATTCAAAAACAACAGCGACCACCGAGAGACGACTCATTCATATCTAGTCGCCACTGTCATGTCTGCGTAAGTAAATGACCCTTTACACTATGCTTGAAGGACACCATGCCATAGGAAGGAAAGAATACACAGGCCGGGAGATTGTGCCACAGATTCACGGTACGGCAGAGACGTTGTGAACTTTTTGGTTTGTGGTCAGATAGAATCGACTGTAAAATTGTGGCTTTGTAACAGCGTGTGTAGTTCTATTATGGAAGGGAGAGGAAGGAATTAAATTGAATAGCTCTTCTGAACATTAACCAAGACACAGATGTCAGAAAAAGCTCAGTAAGGTAATGTCCCTGCGCAACTGAACTCAGAACAGTAAGAACTTAGACTATTCTTTATGTGACTGTTGTCCTTTTTTACCTCCTTTTGTCACATTCATATTGAGAATAGAACTGTCATTCGTAGCTTGTCATGCGCTTACCTATATATGTAACAAAAATAAGGCGTGGATCTCTATCTCTAGAAAGCAATTAAAAATATAATTTATGAACACGCATAATATTTATAAGTAGAATTCAAGTTTAGAGGTAAGCTATTTTTAAAACTTGTATGTTGCTTTACAATACTTGGAAATATAAGGCAATAAATTTATGTGTGTATACAACCGTTTCTGTCATGTTACTCTGATGCTGTCTAATTTTGATGCTGTAGAGAATCATAGATTGTTCCAGTTGCTTCTTAAGTGTTCGGAAATAGTGCGTTTCATTGGAATCAATATCTGTTTATTTATTTATTAGGATAACCCACAAGATATAAGCATTAAGATTTTTAGATAGTCCAATATGTGCCAGATGAATTCTAAACAACTGCAATTGTAACTATAAATATTTAGGACTTATTCAGTGTCATTTTTAAGTACTTAATATAGTTATGAATGGATGTTATCCAGTCCATGTGCGTAACTATAAATAGATATATGCGTGTTAGTAACTCAACTGTTAAATATGTCTAATACAAGATATTGAAGCAAAGCTTTGTAAATTCTTATTATCATCCTATGCCTATAAGATACAAGCCTAATTTCTAATCATTACAACATATAAAAATGTAGTGAATGCACAATCATTTTAGTAATATTAAATTATAATTAAATACATTACATTAAATCCGACAGGTTTCATATCTTACCATACACTTACCTACCTCAATACTTTGAATAAAGATAAAGTTGCCAAATAAATAGAAATCTGTCCCTTACAGTTCAAAAGACTATCGTATAATGTCATTTTAAAACAGGATATATTTGGTAAAATATACAGCATATCCACGTCCTTGGGAATAGCTTAGTTATACGCGTAATGTAATAAAAGGTCTACTTCGAATTTATTCCTGAAAATCAAATTTTATTTAAGAACGTGATGAATAGGTTTCATTAGTGTTATTAAAATTCACGATTTGTCATCCGACAATCGGAATACTTTGTGTAATTTAAGAAAATGGAACAAAGGCCGTTTTGTTAGCTTCAATTACCTCTTTATACAAATTTCTCGAAAAATAATTCGGTTGCGGTCCATTTTATACAATCATTATTTAGTTTTTATATTCTCTCATGGAATAATATAGTTACCTATGTTTATAATACATAAGATTATGTAATTCTCGTATTGTTTGGTTAAGTTAAACATAATAAAAACAGTATAAATAAAACTCACAAAAATATTTATTATAACTACTTATACCATAATAAATTAAAATATTTATTACTTAAATTTAGTGTAATTTGTACTTTGTTTGTAATGGATAAATTCAAAAAAAATACTAAACCGATTTTAAAAATTCTTTCACTTATAGAAAGCAACATTATCAGCGAGTAATTTGAACTGTTTTTTATTTTAGAAATCTATATCATTACGAGCGAAGCTGTAAGCAAACATAGTTTATAATAATTTTAATGTTCGCATTCCGCCATCTTTGTTTATTTTTTATTATAGCACGGCAAAATGACTGTACTATGCCTGATGGTAAGCACAGTACAATACAAAAACAATGGCGACCACCGAGTGACACATTATTCATCGCCGGTCGCCGTCGTCATGCTGGCATGCAAAAAGCTGGATATGCACAGGCTGATCCCGAAACGCGACCCGCAGAAGTGAATCACTATGACGGGCTTTTTCGCCATATACATGGTGGTTGCGACCCAGTCAGGCTGTAAAGCCCTACCACCCCGCTATCACCATCGCCTCTTTCGTTATTCAGCAGGGTGCACCACGTGCTGGTGAGGTTGACTTGGGTAAGGTAATTTTTATATGTATTAATTCCTTTTCCTTATTCCGTATATTTTATCTATACTTTCGCTATTTATTATCTATGTATTTTATACAACCCCTTCCTCTTCAAAAAGAACGGAATTTAAAAGTTTTAAAAGAACGCACGCAACCACGCAAAGAAAAATAACTTGTACTAATTATTGAGTTATTTATTATATTATCGGGTTACGAAAATTAACGGGACTACAGTGTATATGTTGTGTTGTAATTGTGGTGGAATCACCGAACCAGCCAAAATTTCATCTAGAACCCGGTAAGTTCCGTTCAAAACTTCCTACCGCAAATTATATACTTTCATAAATTTCCACCACCCCTTATAACCCAATAATTATCTTTATTGTTAGCTCCAGTGAATAAACTACAGTCGATTATCTTCTCTAATTTAAGAAAAATATTTATAGATTTTTTAACAACTCATTATGATCCTTGCGTTCTGATAATTTCGAAAACAAAATCCCTACGGTTTTAATGTCACACTACAGTTTTTACGTGTTAACAATTCCAACCATAAGAATCGTAACTTAATAAATAAAATCGACTTCCCTTGGTAAATTCGTTCCAGTCAAATGAGTACTTAAGAATAACACCGTTGTAATTTAATAGAAAAAGGTCAACTGTTGTTTTTAGTAGCCGGGCTGTTTTCATTAAGTGCGAGTTGTTATAGCTCCGAAACCTCGAGGGCGTCGAGGGTTTGTTCTAGTATAGGTTCTTGGAAAAGAACATGAAATTGTAAAAATACATGGTGAATTAATTTAATTTGATTTGAGTGTTCTCGCAATTTTAATTAAGAAAACACACTCGTTTTGAATTACGATTATTTATGTAATTACTAGGTACTATCACTGTGAAGATGAGTGTGTTATGCTTTCACGCTTTAACTGTTTGAGCGATCATCATGAAATTTAGGATACACGTCAGGAGTACATGGAAGGATTTAGCATGCCCTTCTTGCAAACTAAATGTACAGGTTAAATAATAATGCGAGCAAAAGCTAGTATGAAGTAATGTCAAGTCCTGTTTAACCCTCCTGCTTACTGCTCTTCTCCTTTATGCAAGGAAATACTATACAAAAATTCATGCTTGTAGGCCCACCAGGTTAAGTTGCGCTTTCACCCTACTAGAATTTTGTTATATTGATTAATGAATACTAATAATAAAACCCATGTTAGTCGCTCATAATGTAGGTTCCTATACATAAGTGACAAAATACGTTAAGCATTATTTATTTATTTAGATAACAAATAGCGATATATAAACATGATGTAATCATAATATAAGCTAAAGGCCTAAAGTAACATTAAAAAAGTAGTGACTAATAAAATCATCTGAATATATTAAGTCCATTTACTTATCTACTTTTCTCTTGTACTTAAGTCGTGTCGTCATTAAAAGTATAATATTTTATAATTTTATAGTGAACGCAGTACTTTAGCAGTGGTACGTGTTCAAACAAACAGACAGGCAGACAGACATTTGCTAAAATTGATTGAAATATATTTTGTTACTTACTTCATGAAACCTGCAACAATTTTTTTTACAAAAATCTAAAAAGTACAGACACGTTATATTTACATTCTTATTATAGGTATAGATATAACGTCTAAAAACGATATGCACGGTCCCTTTATGGATCGTTAGCCCTAGAGGTAAACTCCGTGATTGCACGTTGTCGCTATTCATCACGGAAACCCTTACAGTCAACGCCAGTTCAAACGTTTCTTAGATGTATAACTGTTTCAAAGGATTTGTATGTTTTCCTCGTTATTACTTTTAAAATTGTTTCCCATTTCAGTGCTATGAAGCTGATTTATATTTAATCGAAATTTTATTACATTTTTTTTTATAGCAAATCGTTTTATTTTTTTTTATATCATAGGAGGCAAGCGAACAGATGGGTTACCTGATGTTAAGTGATCCCCACCGTCCATAGATACTTGTAACACCAGGGGAGTCGCAAGTGCGTTGCCAGCCTGTTTTTGGGGGAAAAGGGAAAGGGGGGAGATGAGAAGGGAGGTGGGCTACCGGCGCTCTCACTGACCAAACGAAACGCAACAATGCAAGCCCTGTTACTTCACGTCGGTTTTCTGTGACAGGGTGGTACTACCGCGGGCGAGCCGACTCATTCATGCTGAAACCAGTAATAGATTCAGAGTGGCTCTACCATCTACATTTTATGCATTATATCAAATACATCATTGTTTATACAAATGCAATGTATACGGAACCACAGATTAATTATCTTAACTATAGAAATTCTAACTTCATGAAGAAGGTATTGAACGCCTCCTTAGGCGTTCTACCTAACTTTACACTACCTAAGGTTACAAATTAATAAAGCTTTACATTTCTTATCATATAGTGATCAGTTTCATAGTACATTTAATATACGTATAGGAAGAAAGAAAGAAAGAAAATATATTTATTGCAGCAAACACACGGACAACACAATAGTAGAAAAACAGAGTTACAAAGATGCCTATAACATAGAAAAAGAATAAACGTTAACACCTATTAAAATTATACCACGGTTTTACTGCAAAGGCGCACAATTCAGTATGTGCATATAGAATTCCTTTGTTTGTTACGCTTTCAGGACGTAACTACTAAACCAATAATCATGAAATTTAGTATACAGGATTACATAAAATGATATAATTTGGACCTTTCGTCCACAAAAATGTACTATTCCCGAGGAATAGGTCAAATCAGTATAAAAGGGTGCGAATCCGCGTGTATAAGTTAGTACAGTATGTCAAAACTCATAAAATTTCTTATTGTTTACTTAGTAAGTTATTATTACAACGACTAATAATGTAATGTGGTATTCTTACACAATGGATAACGAATTATTGAAGATATAATTTTTTTGCTGTTGATTATGTGTTATTATTTGCTGACAATAGCAATAGTCAGTTGGTGCTCATGCAATGTGCGTAAGAAAGCATTATGCAACAAACAATAGGTTTGAAAGGGAGAGCGCTATATTTTGCTGACACTATTGGAATAAAAAATATACATTTTATTATCATGTTAAAAATTGAAATAAGACACGGAGCAGCAAATTGCCCAACAGCATAATAACTGATAACAGTTTATAACAACGATTTTGTAAAATAAAACAAAATAGTAATTTTTCGTTGATATATAAGTCTTTATTGCTGACTATAATAATTACTATATTTCTAACGCTTAGACACACAATACCTGAAGTTGGAAGTCGTTATTGTTTCTAATATTAAGAGAAATAAGTAAAGTTAACATCTCTAGTATACAAATAGATTAAATAGAGAATAAAAAACCATATGAACAATTACGTAAACCGAAACACTTATCCAATTCACCGATACCACTAAAAGGTCTTGTAAATATAACAAAGTGGACACAAAACTAGGTCAAATCGTTTAGCATATTTTCAGGCGTACGAGTGAGTGGCTACTTCTGTGATTACTCATAAATTATACTAGTCGACGTTACTGTTAGTAAAGTAATTAAGACTTGATTCAAATTTTTAGCTTACATAAGTTCCGACCATTTCTTGTACGCACTACAATTGATTTTAATAGTTTTGTTTATTTTTTACTTCGTATGAGTTCATTGTTGTATTAAAATTCACCTCAGGGTTTTAATTCAGAATCATTTTATAAAAAAATATTAGTATGAATAATTCAATGGGTTAGACATTCATGATCAGCGCCGGGATATTAATAAAATCAAAGATGTACAAGGATATATGTACAGAAAATTTTGCTTAAACCTATATAAACTTGTCAACGAGGTAAATAAATTTAACGATGTAATGAAAATGATCTATGAGATAGTATATAATAAAATACATTAAGATTTTGTAAGGTATAATCTCTCATCCTCTTCGTATCGGAGCTTAAAATATGACAGCTTCGTTATTCGGTGTCTTAGTATTCCAACTTTGAATGAGTTTACCATTCCCAAAGACAGGCTGATCTTGCAGCCTTACCTTGTGAGACATCGTTGATGTTACATATAATTTTTAAGTACTAGCCTTTGCTCGTAGCTTCGAATAAGAAAGAAGGATTTTGAATATTATTTTTATATAAAAGATATTATTCAAATATTGTACTAAGGTTTTTGATTAATATCGTTTATAAAATTTTAATCTACTGAAAGCAATATACTCAGAATATTATTACCTCTTCATTTTACTTCTAAACAAGAAGTGATTGTGCTTTTTCTCTTACGTACATTAAGTAGAACCTAAATCTTCTCACATCTATATATTTCACTCTTATTAGAATGATATTTGCCTAAAGAGGAATTTAAAACGTACTTTTGTTTAAAATATATCTCATTTTATAAAATCAGTAAGTGAAATATGTTCACGAACTTGTTCCTGTCTGTCTCCATTTTTAATGGCTTTACGAACATTCTTACTTTATCGTTTAGTCCGTCAGCTATCAAACTTCACTTGGCAATCACTTCGTAGATTTACGATCAAACTAAAGGCCGAGAGATCGTTTCAGATACGTGCCAATCGAATATGTTTTAGTGGGTCCTCTATACAGACAAGTTATAGGTATATTCACAGCCACTATTGATTCTTAGACCAATTTTATGATATTATTTTTAATTGAACTACAAGCGCCGATCTAGCAAAGTATAACAAACATGAAGAACTTACATAAGCGAGTATTTAGAATCCTTGCTAATATTATAAAAGCGAATGTGAGTTTGTTTGTTTATATGTTACGCTTTCACGTCTTAACTATAGTCCTCGTCAATCTTTTTGGCCGCTGTGAATATAGTCGAAAGTTCGGGCTTCCGTATAATATCGTTAAAAGTTTAATACTAAGCAAAGTTAAAATATTATCAAAGGAATCTAAAATTGTCATTTATTTATCCTTAAGCTGTCTCGATGTCATACATATAATCTAATACGAATTTTACTTAAATTTGTGTTCTGCGCGCATATGTTCAGAGCGGTCAAAAAGTTTAACGCGGACTGTACATAATCAATCATCATGAGATTTTACGTATACGTTGTCAGGGATACAAAAGAGGATATAGGGTACTGTAATAAAAAAAATACTATTCCTAGGGATAGGTCAAATCTACATTAACGCGAGCAGAGTGGCGAGCAAAAGTTAGTTGATAATAAGGATACTTTCACATTTATAATATTAGTAACACTACAAGTTCGATGTTTTTTTCGTCATATGGTGAAATATTTATATCAGCATTTGAGAGCACAGCCGATAAGGTAACATCATCACTAACCATTAGCTCTAAAGCTATAAAGTTAAAGGGAGGCTCTTTAATAAATGTCAGAATATGTAAATAAGTATACACAATAGTTATTTATTATTTTACGAGGAGCACAATAATATAAAGTCTAAATGTTGGAGCAGCACTCGCCTGCGGCAATAAAACAATAATTCTCAGTCAATGATCTGATATGATCCCGAGGTAGCGGAGTCCCTTTATGTTTCTCTGCGTTATTTGATACAAACGCTCGGAGCTTCCTACAAGATAACTCGTTTTATAGACTATTTCTACTACGGGTTGTATTTCATTTTTAACCGATTAGATTACGGAATGAGAAAGGCAGTTGATTAACAACGTTATCCTTCTATTTATAAATTGAATCTATTGAGTAGTTTATTCAGTTTATAAGTCGTGCTGGTCTAGTGGTTTCACCGGTGGAATGGCAATCAAACGTCCACAGGTTCGAACACCGGCATGTATCCACGCATTTTTCGGAATTCGAATACATTTACTAGTTTAAATTGGTAACACTATCGGCTGACAATGAAGGAAAATATCGTGAGGAAACCCGAACCTGAGAAATGTTCTTGTAGTATCATTGTATGCGGGAAAACATAGAACTACGAATTTCTTGAAGTTTTAAATCATTAGTACGTCGTGAGCTGGCACGATTTTTTTTTTTTTAATTGTAGCTCGGCAAAGTGACTGTACTGTGCCTGATGGTAAGCACAGTACAATCCAAAAACAATGGCGACCACCGAAAGACATACTATCCATCGCCGGTCGCCGCTGTTATGCCGGCCTGAAAGCGACCCAGTCAGGGACAGCCCCCCCCCCATAGTTGCTGGATATACACCGGCTGATCCCGGAACGCGACACGCCCAAACGTGCCACTATAGCGGGTGTTCCACCTGGTGTACGGTGGTCGCGATCCAGTCGGGTACAGACACCCTACCACCGCTGATTGTGCCCATACCTTCCTTCGGGAAGAGGCTTATGACCCTGCAGTGGATCTCTTATGGGCTGATGTAATAATAGTTTATTCTAATTATACTATACTTTTTGTATTGTAACGTGGTTAAAAATCTGTCTGTGTGAAAAGTGTTTTTAGTATTATTAACTAAGAAATAGTTTCTACTATTGACCAGACAAACGTAGTAATTATCTAGTAATCGTATTATTGCCCGAATGTCATTTAAAGTATTCCCAGTCGCGATGATACAAAAAGCGCAGTGCACAAGGATCGAAAAACAACAGTCAAGCTTGGTGAAGTTGCCGAAGGCCGCCTGGTCAACAGTATTAGAAAAAAAAGAAGCGAAAAACAATCTTCTTGGAACCGTGGTACCGTTCACGTCATCTATAATATTCCTCGTAGTTATTCAAAGGAAATATGGTAAAAAGGACATCAACATTGATAAACGCTATACTTTTTCTTATTATTTGTAGATTTTAACATTTGATTACAAAATAGGTGATGAATAACCAAGTGGCTAAAAATGGTAGACACGTTGAAAACAGTAGGGGTTATTTTTAATATTGCAGCCGCAAGTTTTGTGTTCGCCGAGCTTGTTCCTCATACTAGAAGTCCGAGACTTTTTTGTGAATATCTCCTTTTAGTGGGGTTTTACATCTTAGATTATGTATTTGTATATTATATTACTTGGTATTGAGTGTGGCTGGCAATAATATTTATATGTATAGACTTGGGATTTGGTTGTCAGATAACGGAATACGGTATATGATACGGTACGTACGGTACGGATATAATACGGTAGATGCTTCGCGACAGATTTTAAATTGATTTTCTTATTTAACCAAGTAGGCATTAGAAAAATACCCACTACCATGCTATGGTTTGTATGTTCTGAAATATGGTTTCTATCTAAAACCTTATCAATTACCGACTTAGATGGATGGATGGATGTATGGGTGACATTATAGGATACTAAAACTAATTTCAGTTGCAATGTCCACGTTTACAACACTTTATAGTTGAAACTATAGCGTCTCAAAGGATATTCCTCAGTTTCTGCTCAAGATCGTTCGCATACCTTCGAATAGTGATCGAGTGAGACATCGAAGCACCTATTAATGGCTGTTCAGAACTATTTCAATATAAAGTTTTAATGTCTACAGCACAATATCGTCACCTGGAGAATTATTTCAAAATTGTATCCGGAATGTACAATGAAATTTGTTTGTAACTCATACAATATGGGTACATTGTAGTACTCAGCCATAATACAGTTTCTTATTAGTAATATAATTTTAATAATCGTATCTGTGTAGTTCCGGAGATGATATTATTATTATTATATATATTATATATATTTTTATTGTAGCTTTAGCTATTATATTATTTTTACTATATCTATGCTATATTTATTGTTAGTGAACTCAATATGTGAAATTTTAGTTTATTTTCTTTTTAACCTATATCACGATTCAATAAAACTTACAATTAAAAAAAATTAAATGATTTCGAAGATACATAAAAAGACCTGAAAGATCGAATAAAACTACTGAGCTATTAAGTACTTTTTGATTTTTTTCTATCAGTTACTGTTTTACCTCTAAATTTTATTGAAGTATCCACTGTAGTAACATATTTCTCCGCAGCTCAAAGTAGGTAACTATTGTTATGAATATTCTTAATTGAACGATGTCTCCTTTCTACGTTTGGTATGTTGATTTCTCTAGATATATTGTTACTCAAAACTAGGTGGGATTGTTATCATGTTAAATGAAATTTATTAAGAAAAAGTCGGTGTCATGAGAAAATGTCGCTAACTTCATATCAGATGCACTAACGAGACGACTCAAATATGTAATTGAAATAAGTCACAAAATCAATATATGAGAACGTTGAAACTGTTTCTCTGATGTAAAATACATTATCATAAATCTTTAATAATAGAAATGTGAAAAGTCTTTATGTATCTTCGATATCCTGTCTGCCGGCATAAAGCTTTCGTCGAGCAGATGTGAATAGCTACGTTTAGACGGAAATACGACATTTATCACTGTTCCAAAATATATTATTGTAAATAAAATTTCAACTTTGTAAAATTGTTTTCGAACTTGTCTACATAACGTGATAAATTTTAACAAAACCTGGAAGTACAAAATCATTAACAATCACATATTCACTCTCACTCATTTCAGTACATACGATATACACTAGTATACATAAGAGCGTAATTGAGGTTAACATTTGAACACAACGTCCAACGTAACTAATTACTAAAAGATTTTTCTTAAAAAAATTAAGTAATCAATTTTGTTTAAGATCGACATTAAACATAATTATCATGTATCTGTGGGGTCATAAATTCTGTCATAGCCTCATTATTTTTAATTTTCGAATACTGACCAGATACACTTCGATTTATTTTGAAAATAGAACGTTTCCAAAAATAAAAAAGAAATTAATTTTTATTCCTTTTCAAAGAAGACCACTCCCGTCGCATAAGGAAGATAGAGTCGCGGTTATCATCTCGCAGCGCTGTGGTTACGCGCCAATAGACATTTTTAAAATATTCTTCAAAAATCGATACAAACACTACAGTTTGTTTATCACACTATCAAATGGACACTAAATTGTATATTTATTTGATAATGTGCTTGTCTTATGAAGAACTAGCGGGCCCGGCAGACGTTGTCCCACCCTGATTATAAAAAAAACTGGACAAATTATATACCAAAACGTTCCTCGTGCATCACTTTATCCACTTGTGAAAACCGCATAAAGATCCGTTCAGTAGTTTTTGAGTTTATCGCGAACAGACAGACAGACAGACGCGGTAGGGGACTTTGTTTTATACTATGTAATGATTTCATTTTTTCTTCAAATGACGTTATTGATTCGAAAAACGAATTAATTTTATTAAAGATCGACATAAAACAGAACTATTATGTGGATAAATATATATAAGAATAGTACCCTAATCATAAGTGTCCTAGCCAATCTTCGGATAAATATATTGATTACTCCTATAAAATAATTAAGAAGAATCGGCCGTGTTGTTACGACATTGCTATTAATTGCATACTTATAAACATAGTAGGGAAAAACAGAAACTTGTGTAATGATTTTTGAGTGTATATTTCTTTCGCAGACTGTGTTGGGTGGATTTCTACATATAAAGATTTCTATGTGTTAAAGGAGATATAATAGTATAAAAAAGAAAGATTTCGCAATCAAACTTTTTTGATTTGTCTTTAATGTTATCTTTCTTAGGTATTTGTTGGTTACTTTGTATGAATATAATGCTAATTAAAAAAATACGAAACTTGAATATAACGAGTTACTTTATATAAAACTGAAAATATAATATAGTACTGAATGTATCTAATACTTCGATTATAGTAAAGTATTTTATCAGCGCATATCACACGTAGCAATTTGCATTATATGACAGCGGAAGTTGAACGACACTTGACAAAACAATAGGGTTGCTTCTTGTACCAGTACTATAACTTATTTATGTATTAAAACTGACATAGCACAAAAATACAATCTAATATCAAATATAAGATGGATTTAATATAAGCACAGTTTACATTGTTCCACAAAAATGTTTTAAAATAAGATTTTTAAGACGGTGTTTTTTCCAAACTGTCGTATATAACTTAGGTTTGTACTTTATCACGGCGAAAGTTGTAAGTTTTGAAAAGTTTAATATGTCAGCCCTAGGTATCTTCACACAGAAGTAATGTCTCCCCTGAGGCGATAGAAACATCGCGGACAACTTTATCGGGCGTACACATTTCAAAGCAAGTGACAGACAAGTTACGCAGTGTCAATATATAAATAATTCACTCGCAATGATGTTTTGGTCAAAAGTAACTTGATGTGGACATAATTAAATTATTGTCTATAGAATTATGAATACAAAAAAACAAAAAAAAGACCGCCTTAAGAGATATTGGAATGTTTTTAGAGGCATTAATGAACAAGTAGTTCAGGTGATGTATTGGTGATTAGGAGATTAATATTATGCTCCCTCTCTTTTTTGACTCGCTATGTACAATATAAGTAGAAATTAACTACCGAATGTATATATTTCAGAAGAGCACCTATTTCGTTAATACATTTTCGTTGTTTTTGTAATTATTACGACAAATTTTTATGAAATTTTTGAAAAGCCATGCTGAAACTGTTACTTGTTTCAGCATGAATGGGTCGGCTCGCCCGGGGTAGTACCACCCTTTTACAGAAAACCGACGTAAAGTAACAATGCTTGCTTTGTTGCTTTCGTTCGGTCAGTGAGAGCGCCGAAGGACCATTTCCCTCCCCCACTTCCCCCTTCGATCCTCCATCCCCATCCCCCAAACACAGGCTGGCAACGCACTTGCGACTCCCCTGGTGTTGCTAGTGTCTGGACGGCGGTGATCACTTACCATCAGGTGACCCGTCTGTTCGTTTGTCACATATAATATAAAAAAAAATGAAAGCAAATCTTTGAAAAATCGTACGGGAATAGTGTAAAATTTTAGTTAAAAAATCTACATATATAAATGGGTGAATGAGTGAGAAAGAAGAGAGTAGGTAGTAGGTAGACTTTTATTATTATTTTGTAAATATTATATACTTTTATGTCAACTACCTACCTGTTTTAATTAGATTAATTATGGACAGTCTTTAAATTTCATTGATTTTGATTTTATAATTACAACAGTGATTGTCCGACTTATTTAGTAAATTATTACTCAATAACTTATTATTTCTTTTAAATTGTATCGTTACTGCTTAGCCTTTATATAAAAGTGTAATTATATCCTGCCCAGACAATACTCTGAAAAGTTATGTATTTGTGAATACAAGTTTCGTCAATATCGTTTTAACCGTTTTGGAGAATAGCGCGAACAAAAAATAGACACTTCAATTGTATTTGTATGTATAGATTATTTTATACATAATAACGACTTTAAAAAGAGAATCGTCTATATCTTACGATTCTAGATTTGAAGCGATCTACTTTAATTTGAGAATTTATAAGCTAAGGCAAAAGTAAATTTAAGAACTGGAATCAGCCGGGCTCCCACGCTACTAAATAATGTTAACGCACCCTCCGCCCGAGGCGATGGGGGCTAACTAATAGGAGCCCTTTCTAACTTCAGGGTGGATCCTTAGGCCTCGTGAATATTGGTCCTGCTTATTGCTATGTTTATCATCCTCTGAATAATTTTAGTTGATATTAGTGATATTTATTCTCTTTCAAAAGCTCTCTTTGAATTGTCATTATAACTGAGGAAGGGGAGCCTTAGTTATAAAGGTGATAATAATTGTAATTTAACAATTACGTTATTGTGTTATTTTATATAATTGTTGTTAATAATGTTATGAATTACTATCCTGTTGTATAATTTACTCTTTTGTATAGTAATACAAATAACATGATAACAAAATGAATACTCACTGTGAGTATCGTTATTTTTTTGTGTGAATGTGAACGGCTCTCTCTTTTACACCTATTAAGTAGTGTATAAGGCTTAATTTTGTGTACACGTTGCTATAATATCGGTCAATCATTGTCACTGTCTATAATAATAATGAATAACAGATAATCACAAAGCAGAGTAATGATGTTTTAAGCATTTTTTTATCCATTGCATATATATAATTCATGAAATAATTACTATTTTTTTAATATCATAGGAGGCAAACGAACAGGTCACCTGATGTTAAGTGATCACCACCGTCCATTGACACTTGCAACACCAGGGGAGTCGCAAGTGCGTTGCCAGCCTGTGTTGGGGAGAGAAGGAAGGGAAGGGGAGGGTAGGTGGGCCTCCGGCTCTCTCACTGAACCGAACGAAACGCAACAATGCAAGCATTGTTACTTCACGTCGGTTTTCTGTGAGAGGGTGGGAGGTACTACCCCGAGCGAGCCGACCCATTCATGCTGAAGCCAGTAATAGCTTCAGCGTGGCTCTACCACCTACAGGCTGTCGTAGCTGTAATAATGATGATATTTAGAATTATAGGCTTTAAAATTATGGAACAAGAATTTATTTTTAAATTAATGCGTATTTATAACTTATCTATATCTATAGAAACGTAATCCGTTAAA
The DNA here is from genome assembly GCA_036509395.1 of Antheraea yamamai. Taxonomy (NCBI): domain Eukaryota; kingdom Metazoa; phylum Arthropoda; class Insecta; order Lepidoptera; family Saturniidae; genus Antheraea; species Antheraea yamamai. The sequence goes on along the minus strand of AP028436.1, from coordinate 17,009,211 downwards.
TAAACTCATAATACGATTATACGTCTTTTATGTAAATGTATATAGGAAGGTATATAATGTACAAATTAAGTGTTATCAACAATTAACTTACCAACACATCAATTTTGCTACAAAAAAACAGTGCTTGTTCTGCTATAGGTATTTGGGTTTGAAGGGCATTGTTGTTAATATATTATACTAAGCATATACGGTATTCTGAGTTCTCAAAATGATGGCTAACCTAAACGTACCTATAGGTTGCAGTTAGCATATAATTTCAGGTAAACGCCTTTTTGTTATTTTGTAATAAAAAAATATGTGCGGTAAGGGAAGGTCTAATGAACAACGAAGTTCCTAAACGTAAAGTAAGGAATCCAATAAGTGATTTAATTTAATATCTTATGAGAAATATATTTTTTTATTTAGATATAATTTATATAAAAAATGCTAAATAAGTTTTAATGAAATTGTCATGGGTTTTGAAGTATTACTATTGAGTATTGAGGTTATACAACCCGCAGCGCACGATTTTCGCCTGCGTAAATAGAGAAAGGGAAACTTGCACGGAAAGGTCATAACGCTTTTTCCTTACGTGACGATTTCTACTAGCCAAATCTAATAGTTAACCGCGTTAAGGAATTTCGTTCTAAAATCCACTACACTAAATAATGATAATAAAAGAAAGATCTTCATGGATTTTTCGCAATCAGATATCAAATACGTGTTCTTCATTCTTATAAGAAATATCATTAACAATAACAACGCCCCGAAGTCTGGTTCATTGCAAATTAAATTTTCAAGAAATAAGCTGTCACAAAAATGAAACGGTAATAAAAAAAAACCGCAAAACATTCGAATGAGAACCGTTTTTGAAATAATTCACTCGGATTTGTTTCGACAAAATCACTTAATAATTCGGCGGGTGCCTTGGAAAGTAGGTAAGTCGAGCCCGGGTTGGGATGTCCCTTCACGGCTTAATTTAGAAAAACCGTGAGATCGCCGGATCTTTATGTACTGTTTGCGAATCCGACCGTCGATGTTTCAACCCTACAAAGCTTCAGTGCCTATAATATAAAAAGTTGTTTCGGGTTTTCAGGAGACTATTTTTCATGCTTACATCAGAACGGTTAGGTATTACGGACGGTCGACACTTGTTACGGTGTTTTTACACCTCCGTTCTTACAAGTGGAAGAAGTTTAGTATATCATATATATTATAAAATATGAAAAATAATGTGAGTTATATTTATATATAAAATTCGTGTTCGTAATTATTCACTGCTAATAGATAATAAGCACCTTTTGGAATTAATAGTAAAATTCTTAGAGATTATGAATTTCTCACAGTTTGAAAGGAAAATGTCCTATACCTAATAATGGACAAGCGATTGTGAAGGCAAAGGAAAGTAATCAGAAAAGTTTTAAGGATGAAGGTGGACGGATTTAGGACAGGAAGACCGAAAAGAGTATGAATGGAGTGTGTAATGAATTAATTATATGTGTGTACAAACAGTGTGAATAATTAGATAACATCTGACAGAGGTATGTGAAAAAGAAAAACATGTTGCAGCGACCTTCGTTATAGCTGATAATTTAGCTGTCTATAAGTCAGATTTTTTTTTAAATCTATTAAATATTTTTTGAGTTTATCCATTTCAAGCTTCTGCTCGCTACTTCGTCAGTGTGGAATAGTTACTTTGAACTAACGCTAACACGCAGCGGAAGCTCTCAAGAGGAAAAAAATCCCAATTTTGAAACATCCAACATAGGCTCCTATTGGTCTTAGCGTGATGATGTATAGTTTATAGCCTTCTTCGATAAGTGAGCTATATAACACTGAATCTCAAATCGGACCAGTAGTTCCAGATATCCTTACAACCTCACAAACTTCACCTCTTTATTAACCAACTTCAAAAAAAGGAGGAGATTATCAATTCGACTGTATTTTTTTTTATGTTTGTTACCTCATAACTTTGGACTGGGTGAACCGATTTTGATTATTCTTTTTTTATTTGAAAGCCGGTACTTCCCGTGTGGTCTCATTTCAATTTGGTCCAGTTCCGACAACGGCATCCAGTGCAAAACCGTATAAGTTTTAAATTTGCATTAAGTATGTACACGACAAATAGACGAATAACTCGATATCACGCTAACCGATTTCAATGATTCATTTTTTATTGGAAAGGATGTACTTCAAGGGTAGTTTGATGAGAGTTTGGTTAGGTTCTGATTATGGGATCCGTGACAAAGTAAGAAAACTTTCAAGAAACGAGCCTACTCCTTTCATAACGGCCGGCAACGCATCTGTGTTTCCTCTCGTGTCGCAGGTGTCCATGGGCGGCCGTGATCACTTACCATCAGGTGACCCGTATGTTCGTTTGCCACCAATATTATAAAAAAAACTCTTCAATTCTTAGGAGCCTATTGTGCTTATGTTCGTTGCTGTGTTGCAACATGACGCAAGCATTGTAATTACATTACTTAAGGTGTATTATGTGTGAAGCGATGGTAGCCGAGTTAGCACCGACTTCCAATACATCTCTAGGTAGCACATATATTCATATGTTTTATTTAATTTGGTTAATTTGATAAACTATTTATTTTCCGATTTTTAGTGCCTTATGGGTTTTTGATTGATATTGAAGTCGGTTAATACTTTTTTTTGAAAATTTACATTATAATATTAGTATACATAAACAAAAAAACCCTAATCTTTTCCCTATTGGTATATTAAGATCGACAAATATGAAGACCGTTTGATCAATTAGAATAAAAAATTGTGATTTATGGAGAAGGTTTAATGGATTCCATTTTAAATCTCGTCACTAAATAGCGTCACGCTATATTATACTTATTGAGTTTCATTTAATGCTTACAAATTCGTAAGCAGTTACTGGTCGTATAAAAAATTTGACACGCATCTTCATTTACAACAAATTACATTTTTACATCTCACGGACTGATACCTTTGTAAAGGCTAAGTCAGTGGATCCTCTTTGTAAGCACATTTTCAATTGAAAGCGGTCGTACGCTGCTGAAATTCAGTTTCACGGGAGATTTGGTTACCTTTTACAATTTACCCGTAGTTATGGAAGGGATAAATTGTGTTTATTGAGCAACACTTGTACCAAATTAAGCTACGTATAGTATTAGAGTTGTCTTCCCTTTTATTTTCTTGTAAATAATTATTGTATTGTTGTTTGAACGAATCTTCTTTGCTTTTTTTTCACTTACCTGTTATTAAATCCCTTAGTCATTTATTATAGTCTGAATCTATTATAAATATACAAATTTGTCTCATAGCCATTTTATAAAGAAACTTAATAAAATGAATTTTAGATATTCGGCAATCACAACTGATTTATTAAATACTTGCTTTTGACTGCGATTTTCCTCGCATTTATGAAGATTTTACCTATTGTTAGGAAACAGATCTTTTTAATGAAAGGTTCCCATACCCTCTTCTGTACTCTAAACAGCGTATAGGCAATATTTTATGCCGATCGGTTGCAAAGTTAAGGCGTGATAGCATAACAGGCAATTTCAAATTCGGATCTATAATATTAGTTAGAACTAGTTGCATCCGTGGCTGTGCACATATTTCTAATAATCATTACATAGTATAAAACATAGTCTCCTACCGCGTCTGTCTGTTTGTCTGTTCGCGATAAACTGAAAAACTACTGAACGGATTTTCAAGCGGTTTTCACCAGTGGATAAAGTGATTCATGAGAAACGTTTTGGTGTATAATTTGTCAAGGATTTTTTAATAATCAGGGCGGGACAACGTCTGCCGGGCCCGCTAGTTCATAATAATTACTACTTGTTGGATTACATGGTTGTGCTGTACTAAAAATATAAATATTCTCCTTTTTGAAATATTTACGTATACCAACTTTGTTGCCGATCGGTTGAAGTGTACAGAAGTTCATGCTACTAGCGAATTGTAGTAGAATGGATATGATGGTTGGTCAAACAGTATTAGAGTTTATAAATTTCGTATAACGTATCCATTTATTTACATCTTTTAGGCACTTAACACAAAATAGTTTAAACAATATCATACAAATGTTATACACAAATTCATTAATTCAACTTTTCTTACACTTATAACTTTTAGTAGCATTTGACCATAGTTTCAACCAATGTTAAACGTTATGTATGTAACAAGTTAAACCGACAGTGGGACTGATTCACAAGGGCAGCTTCCGGAATACACGTACAGGTGTACAGCGACAGATTTTCGACTCGAGAGTAGTAGCTAACCAAGTGAGATTAGAAAAAGCCTTACTATTATGCACGTATTACATGAGATATCAAAGATTGATGTCTAAAATAATGTGTTTGAGTTTGGCAAATTTCACTGGAAATAATATAAAAACGGGTGTGTGGATAATAAGATAGAAATAATCCGTATAGAACTCGGGTCAGGGCTGTTCCGGAATTCCTCGACAAATGATCGTCCTCGTTGCTAAACTTTCAAATTGCGGTCCGCCCTAACATTTCGCTTTATTCCACTAAAATATTATACGCTATAATTCAACGAAATTACGGAAACCTTTTTGTAATTAAAATTCAGGATAGATTCGGACGTAGAAAGCTCGAAGTTGTCTATAACCGAGCCAAGAGTTTCGAGAGCCGAGTGTATTTCCAAGCAGATTGTTCGAATTAAAGCAGGAGAAAAAAAAATCCATTTGCAGTGGGTAAGTCTTAAATTCGCTGACTCGATCCCGCAGCCCGGAGCGGCACCCCTCCGTCAGCCTGATTACAAAGTTTCAACGGAATGATGCCGAGAAAGATTTTTTAATGAATATTAATTCCTTTCAAGTAAAACAAAGTTTGCTCTCGGCGTGAATCGGTAATTGCTTCGTTTTTCGTTTACGTTGAAATTCTTAATCCCTTTCAAGATTGTTGAAATTCTAATATAGCTGAATTTGTTAGTAGAATCGGTGTCTTTGTTTCATTGAATGGATCCAGTGATATTATGTGGCATAATCTAGAAAGGAATTGAGATTCGTTCGATTGTATTGGGAAACAGTACGTAGTTACTGAAGATAATACGGCAAGTTTGATTACATGTAAAGCACACGTGTATACAAGGTTCACCTTTGATCAATTGATAGATCTCATTATACGATATCGATTAACAAGATGAGTAACAGAGAGCTTTGGTTACATGAAACCATTCGTGACAAATCATCAAGGTTTGTCTTTCGAATACCTTTGTTAGATATTCCACTAAAACAGCTTTTTTTTTGTAACAAATAACGTATTTATATTTCATATTTATTGATACATACTACTACTTGATACACACTACATACATACAACCATTTTAAGACTCGGTAACTAAGAAGACTAAGTAATCGGTGTTAACAAAATAAATTTCTTTCCTAGTACAGACATCAGTTCTTTGTTTCCGCTAAGATTCAACGACTTTAATTTATCGAATGGAATTATTATCAGTAAGTATGAAATCATATAACTATGATGCATTTCGATATTGTAACAAATTAAAGTCTTTATGAGTAACAACTATTTATAAAGTCCTACGTGTAAATTGTAGTTATGTATTAGAATAAGATTATGTCTGATAGAGTTAGGGATACGTTTCAAGATGCTTGTACACTGTTGCTTGGGTATTCTAGAAGCACGACGGTGACATCACAGTCCCGACAATTAGGTTTTTATCTTTAAAATATTAAATTTAAAAGGTAGTCGAACCCAAGACCTAACTATAAGATTGTATAGAATATAAAGAGAAGTTTAATGTAAAAAAGTATTTAAAACATCATTTTAATTTTGAAATTTATATTTTCGCCGTAGGAGGCTTGAATATTGTTACGGCTCTCCGTCTTTTTAAGTACGAGCGAAAAAAAAGAAAATATATTAAAGTCCGTGGCTCGGCTGTGGCTTCTTAATTAAGTACTCAGTATTTTAATGTAGCTCGTAAATTATGTTAACCTTTTAGCTGTAGGTTATCATCAATAATGTTTTTAATAATAATTTTAAAACGCCAGTCTGTTTATTTCGATATTTTAATAAAAACCTACATTCAAATGTGACGTCAATCTAATTTATACTATCATTTTAACTGTCACATTTTTTTGGTTAAAATATTGTTTCCAAATTTTAAGCCTCTCGATTGTTATAAATGTTATAGTCGTCGCGAGTATAAAGAAAATGTTTAGTTATTAAGATTAGAATTTACAATTAACTGTTATTGTTTTAGTTATTCATAGGGTAACTTCTAACCATAATATTTCGTGGTGCAATCAAATACTCCGATGACTACCCCAATCGTTGTATCCTAGTAGCCGAAATTGAATGCCCGTTTATTTCCAGGCTTCCCTTTCCAGGTTTAGTGTGTTAACAAATTACATCGTTACTCAACACCAGCTGAGATTGTAGTGTGAACTAGTTTCAATCTAACGTTTTAAGGAAATATTCACAACTAATTGTCAAGATTCTGGTTCTGTAAAGGTTCTGTATATAATCAGAATTACAAAGTAGGTTTGAAATTATAGATATCATTATTCTTTCGTAAACACCGTAAAATATCCTAATATTTCGTGGAGTAAATTGAAAATAAAACAAATTACTTTGATATACACATTCAAGATATAAAGAACGTTTATTATTATTTTTCAGAAGATTTTAGTAATGAGAACTGAATTTAGTAGTGTTTCTGGTTTGCAAGTCCTTCTTTTACATATCGTGGTCCATGTTGTATTAGATGACGATATTACTTAATAATAAAGTGTTAAAATTCATGACAGCAACTTTAAGTCGGAATAAAGGCAGCTTTATGGCCAACGGAAAATAAGAAAACTGCAGAATAAAAGAGGCCTGTTTTTATATTTGCATAACGTTTTTCCTTTGTATAAAACCTATCTTTAATTTACCGTTTAAATTCTTATCTTGCAACCCATTCATATCTATGATAAAGTATTGAAAAAAACCTACTTAATTTATGATCCAGGATAAGCACAATTATTCTATTTATAAAACTGTATATAACAATTGTATTTTAATAGTTAATACAACCTTTCTGAAATTACCCCAATAAAATACATTAATATCGGTCGTTTCAGTGACAATCACAAAAAGCCCATACAAATATTGTACAACCACAGAGCGTTTCTTTTTTGAAGTCTGTTAAAAACTCATGGTTTTTATCGGAACTGGCTTTCTTACATATCATTACTACATTATGATTATCTTGTGATGTCTTCATTGTTCTAACAAAATGGTGGCCCTTGCCTAACAAGAAGGAAGGAGTTGTTATAACATCTCAGAAATAATGTTCCTAGAAGAAGTAAGAAAGAACTACTTATAATCCACTTAACGAATTTACAATAACCAAACTATATTACGTAAGATGCCACCAATAACCAACCAAAGATAGGGTTGAATAACGTAAAATTATTAATAAAAAATTAAAACCCAAATTATATCAGTTTATGATTTCACCACAAAACTTCATATATTTTGTTATTATGGTTCGAGTAAATTGGGGCAGATTTAATAACCATGCCACTTATGTATTTCGGACTAGACTATAATTCCTCCATGTTATTAAGTAAATATTTTAATTAATTTCTGAGTAAAGTCCATTTAAGTGTTAATTATAGAGCTATTAAAAGGAAAATTAGGACGTGGACAATAGGTTGGAGTCGGCCAGGGTTTCCAAGTACGGAGTGCTTAATTTAATTTTCTTCAGTACCGACATTTCGAATGGGAAAATTTCATTTTGTAATATTAAATAGATGGGTGTTGTAGATGGTTCTTTGGGCGTTTAGACTAAAACTCCTCCTAAATTGATCTTAAAATAGAAGTAAAAGCTGTTTTTGTTACTAATATTTCGTTCTTTCTATTACAAAATTTCAGATTTTATTCATTCAGGTACACTTCGTGCAAATAAAATCAAACGTTTTTTGTTGCAGTGAAACGTGGTAGCGTCCAATAAATTCCATGCGGAAATGCAATGTAACACCACTGTAATATTTATCGATGAATTTCCGCAAAGTAACACCTTCTTCAATCAAATATTAATAATTCTAGACATAATAAATAATTTAAATGTAATCACAAATTTTATTTTATTCCGAATATATTTGCACATACGTATATACGAAGGTACATTTAAAAATAATTAAATATTAATTCAATAATATCGGACTTAATCAGCGTAGGAATATAAAACTCGGTTGAGATAAGATTTCCATTGTGATCGGTATGAAAGAATAGCGTGGACGTCTCCCTTGTCACAATGGTCGGCGTGCTTTTCGATGCACAATGGCCATTCCACATCTCTCATCTCTGGAAACATTGGATTCCAACACTTTTATTGTGCGTTAAATTGGAACAGATGGTAATGGAAGCATTCGTAATGAAGTTGACAAAAGGTTCGCTTTTATTTTATAGTTTTAGTTTTGAATTAACATTTGTAACAATAGTAACATTTTGCAAGCGTAACGAACTAATTTAACAATACAGAGAGCTACTTTTTGCCCGCGGATTCATGAAGTAGTTAAGGCCTGAATGTGTATCAAATAAACAAATTGACTTTCGTATGTATAATATTATAAATTAATAAGTTATAACTATTTAGGATGTTCCATCGTCATACATCGTTGAAACGGACTGTATGTGTAATGACGTCGACAGAAATTGGGTTCAGCATTTTTGTATATAGACTCGAATATTAAACATTTCAAATAAAATACAATCATTTAATTTTTATTTTTTGTAATTATAGTTTGATTTCGAGTTTGTTCTAATAAAGATAATGAACCGGAGCTTTTGGTGAAGGAAAGCATGTTAATGAGACCACGGCATGATAGTAAGATTTTTTCTATTGTTTGTCTGGTTAACTACCTCCCAGTTGACAATTTATCGCCAATATTTATAAGTTCTCCTCAAGGCTTAGTGTTTTAATTACTTAAGTGATATCGTTATTAAATTATAACCAATTAAATTACTAAATGGTAGATGGTAAAGCCACGCTGAAGCTATTATTGGTTTCAGCACGAATGGGTCAGCTCGCCCGGGGTAGTACCACCCTCTCATAGAAAATCGACGTGAATTAACAGTGCTTGCATTGTTAGTTGTTACGTTTCGTTAGATCAGTGAGAGCGCCGGAGGCCCACCTCCCCTCTCCTGTACACCCTCCCTCCCTTTCCTTCAAATACAGGCTGGCAACGCACTTTCGACTCCCCTGGTGTTGTTAGTGTCTATGGACGGTGATGATCACTAAACATCAGGTGACCCACCTGTTCGTTTGCCTGCTATGACATAAAAAAAACGATTCAATACCATTGACGCATACAACATATAACTGATATATTAAATTTAAACACATTTTTAACGTAAATATTTCTCTATAATTGTATTACGCACGTATAAGGAATTCAAAATTAATATCAGAAGAAATATAATTCACACTCGAAGATGATATAGTAACTTACACCGAGGAAATATGTTTCAAAACTGGCAAAACCCGAGAGGAAGTAAACACGACGGGAACAACCAATCACTGAATGCATAACAAGTTTGGTTTGTGTTACGTTACCGGATAATATATCAGGTTGTTTGTATGAAGAGAGAGAATCACTTTCGGCGAAACAGCGCGGCGCGTTCTTGAGATGATATGTTTAGATGTCATTAACATTTTGTTTATTACACAGTGTAACATTTTACGGTTTGTTTGTTCGAACTTGATGTTCTTGTTAACTAATATTTTTGTATAACGAAAGAAGGTTATTTATTATAAGAATTAATAAAGTCAGGCATTAGTTCTACGTGGCTAATGAATTAAAGAAGACATTATTTTGCTGCTGGTTTTCGACTGGTGATATTGAAATGTGTGACCAAGCAAGCGTTATGTGAAACCAATAGGTGTGAAGGGGAAACACTTCACGTTGCTCACACTCAAACTCGCGTTACGAACAATCAGTATTCTTTCCATTATCGTATCATCATATCATTCTTATGTTTTTTTGTTGTTTTGTAGGTATGGAAGTAGCATAATAGTGATTAAAAATTAAATTTTAAGAAATTAGGATCTTAATTCTGCACGTACTAGATACGTACGTTTTAAATAATTCAGCGTAAGTCCGCAAAAATTCAGAAGAACTAGACTTAATAAAAAAGACTAGGATGATTTTCATAGTCGAAACAATTAAAAATTAACCATTCTTCGTTTCAGTGTCAGTCAAACCAGAAACATTGTTTTTTAGGTTTTTTTGGTTCTACAACAAAGTCTTAAAGGACATTACCGCTTTCCTGGATAGTTAGTCCAACCACCGTGTCACAATAATATTTATTAGAATCTTGGACCAATATGTCAACGATAGTGATATCCGAAAATGACATTCCCTCCTATATGTCCCATAAAAAGAATTGTAAATACAATGCTTTTGCAAAACATTATGCAATAATAAATATAAACTACATCGAGTTTCTCGCCGGTTCTTCTCGATGACTGAATTGTTTTCCGAACTGTAAAGATTTGAAGTTCATAAGCGCTTTCAAAAAGTCTAAATTTAATTAGGTATTTTTGATTTTGAATATTGAATAATGCCGTTATTTTTAATATAAACATATCTAGTAGTAAGAGTTAACGATTATCGAAGCCATTTTCGGATAATATTGAAGCGGTAACATCTGGATCCATTTTCATTGTTCCCATCATTTCTAAACTTGTATGTGTATAATGAACCATTAGTATTCAGAACAGGCGTTGTTACGTAGTACTTTGAAATCGTATAAAAGTTGCTAAAATATGTTACCTGAATTCAAAATTAATGTATAAAAAAAATATCTATACATGTGTGAAATCTTTATTTTACTAACCGGTCCTGAATCGAAACGTGAAAAAATGCTGGTTGGAAATGCGATCTCTACAATTCCCACTGAACATTTTCGAAAAGAGAAAAAGAAATGAGGGCTTGTGGCGAGGCAGCCTCATAAAAATTGTAACGCCAACCTCGATCCGCGGCGGGAAATGTGGACAGCTGGGAAAAATCTGCTCCTTCACTATATATATAGCTTTATCTAAGTTAACTAATAAACTAATGTGGATTTCACTGATTAATATAGTTGGGAATAACATATATATCATTAATGAATGATTTTGTTGTGTTATTTACTAAAGTCTTATTAATTATACTGCTGTTGGCTTTTTGCTGTTTTGTATACGATTGCAAAGGATAATGTAATGAGTATCTCTTGTTCATATCGTGACTTTGAGTGCGAATAACATGAAGTGCTTTTCATTTCTCATCTGTTGGTTGTTACATAAGTCTGCATGTTAATCCATTGTGATATATGATCATTGTCATTGCTGCTAATAATTGTCAAGTAAATCGGTACATTCTGACAAAATACCTCAACTAATTTTATACTCAGTTTGGTCATACGTTGTCTGCAAATTAATAGTTAAAATTCCATCGTCGTGTGCTTCGTAAAAATAACTTACATAATCTCCGAAACGGCTGAATCGATTGTGTCAAGGCTTTTTCTAACAAATAGAGAAGTTTTTCGAGCTTTATAAGATATCTTAGATAACACATTATTACGCTCTTCCAGTAGCGTTAAGCAGTAATGATGAAATTTTACAAAAGTAACTTAGTGTGTTGTAGATATTAACTAATAATAACAAGATTACATTAAAAACTAGGAACAACATCCAAATAAGTCGACTCAGTGGAACAATTAATCCATTTCATGAAGACAAAGTCGCAAGCGTATGGTAGTGTTTTACTCTAGAATTCAATAACAAAATATCGCCGCCAATCCACAATGTAAGCGAATGGTTATTATTTCAGAAGCGTAAGTAGGTAAATACGATTATATATGCTAATATGGTAAGGACTTCTCGGATTTAACGAATTTATCTACAACATATAATAAGGTAATGTGTACGAACAATGTACCTTAATATAGTAAAAAGGTTTATACGATATAAAACGTTTTATATATAGAACTCACAATAAATACACAACGACTACAATTATTCTATTTTATAATAATTAAAAGTGATTTCAAAAGATCACCGCATTATTCTTGTACCATAATTAACTAGTCTTGGATTATTATAAATTTACTAATACATGTCTTCTAAATTCTTCGTATCTTCGAAATTCAAGGAAATTATTTGCTAACGAAAGTAGAATAAAATGAAATGAAAATAAAATACGATATAAAGTAGAATAGAATAAGATGGATAATTTTCCAAATCGGGTTATAAATGACGAAGTTGCGACGTTAAATAAAATACAACAATATCTTTTTCTAAAAGTCGGTTAAAAATAACTGTAGTACATAAAACTAGAATGCCTAAATTATATCTGGTCTATAAGGACATTGGGATATTTGAAATGATAAATAACAGTACTAAGCCAATCTTGTGCAACAATTTCTGTATTGATCTATACATTACTAGTTGTATTATATTGTATTACATGTTATGAAACTTAGCGATTGGTTTTTCGTCTATTTATACGCGCGAATCTTTGGAACTGTCAGGCAATTTAAAAGAATTGTTTTTGTATGTTTTAGTCTACTACCGACTCGCCCCGGATTCGAATGTGTGCAATGTACTAATGTAAAATGTAATGTCTAAATGATATATCTCCAAGTTTTGCCGCTTTGATATTTACAGTTCATCAGTCATAGAAGCTAAATAAGAACTTTTACACAAATATCTTTTTTGTTTCGCTTGATTTTAAATTTTTGACATCTTTTAAGATATTTATTTAAATTATATGCTGTTAAGGACAATTTTGATCTTTTTTATATTATAGGGAGCAAACGAACAGGCGGGTCCCCTGATGGTAAGTGATCACCGCCGTCCATAGACTCTAGCAACACCAGGGTAGTCGCAAGTGCGTTGCTAACATGTGTTTGGTGGGAGGGGGAGGGAAGGGGAGCGAGGGGAGGAGAGGTGGCCCTGGGGCACTCTAACTAACCGAACGAAACGCAACAATTCAAGCACTGTTACTTCACGTGGATGTTTCTGTGAGAAGGTGGTACACTCGGGGTGAGCCGATCCATTCATGCTGGAACCAGTAGGTAATAGCTTCAGCGTGGCTCTACGACCTACAATACATTAACTACATCTCTCTACATTAAATGCCCAACGTATCTAAATTCTCAAGTATTTAGTTAGATAAGGGTTAATACTATATTCATCGAAATAGCATCGTACATAATTATCTTAATAATATGTAAAAGATAAAAATTACACTGTGGATTATTCTTAAGATATAGACATGTTCATTGCGGATTTTTTCAAGATGTATAACTAGGTAGTACATAGTTTCGACGTATTTCATAGCGTTACCAATGTAAGCTATCCGAAAACTTTAGCTTACGACTACGTTGGAATACATGTATAGACTCTTATCTACTTTATATTTAGTATATTTGTATAATACATATAAACCTTAAGGAAGAAATTATCTAAACGATTGTAAAATTCGTATGCAACTCTGTCCCGTGTTATAAAAGAACTAAGAAAATGCACAGACAGACGCAAAATATGACTTTGTTCTATAATATTTGTAGGTATAACATATAGTTAGAAGATTCATAACTTTTGTTTTTTTTTTTTTAAATATAATAATATAATCACGAGTATTGGAACACAGTTTTTATGTTATCAAGGTACTGAGCATCAAAGACCGTTGATAATCGATCGGATCGTAAGCGTCTTCGTTTCTAGACAGGTTTAAAACTATGTCAAGCGTACTACGTATTTTCGATTAGATCCTTATCTGTAAAGACTGAAAAGCTTCGATTAGGTCACGATACGATCGTAGTTTTCAGAACAAAGCCGTGCCGACGTGTAATTTTCGTATTCCCCGACACGGGTCAGTAAAAATAAATGGTATTTGAGAGCGCACCAGTGTTATTACTTTCGACCGCCGTTGGAACATTCGTGAGGAAATGCGGATAAATAGGTAATTACGTAATAAGACGGTAAGAGGGATTAATGGACTATCTTGAACAGCGTTAGTAGTTCGGAGACCCATTCAGTTGAGGTTTTCATGCGGACGTCAGAGTACTGCAACTGCCGCGGCGCAAATTTATAACGACTTGGATCATTACTCCCGTAATTATATTTATGGGCGTTTTTATTCTTTCAAGATCTCGTAATTAAAGCTATTCGGGTACGTCATGAGCAAAAGTCGTTTTCTACATTAAATCTTTATTGTTTATTACAATGTATTTTCTTTCTTATTTAATTTACCGTTGGTAAGAAAATGAACTCGTCAGAGAAAGTTACGGAAACACCTCCGTATTTTAATTGAGATATAACTAATCGTGTTAACTTATACATAAACTTCTATTACAATTTTCATTTCTACTCAATAACGAAGTGTATACGCGAACGTGTAGTAGCAAATTCACGGTTTATTTCTTGAAAGTAATCACTACTACAAGCAAGCTGTCAGTTCATCTATTGTTAAACGGTCAATGTAGTTTATAATCATGTAATAACCAACATTAAACATAACTGCACACTATTCTAACGAAGGGTTGCTAATTAAAATAAATAATTCAAACAAATTCACTGTTAGTGTCTTACTTTTTTTTTCTTCGAACTGACTACGCTATTGACCAAGCAAGGTCTTAACAGCTTCACCGGACTACGTTAGTGTCTTACAGTTTTTACACAGTAGTACAATAGTAGTCCCCTTCTAGAATTCTTCCTGTTGTCGCTTCTAGGTCTCTGTCTGTGTGTCTCTGTAGCTTCTTCTAGAGCTTATGGAATTCAGCCGATCGTTAACTACTATGGTCCACTTATAATATTCACTAAATAGGAGGGCTGGAAGCTTTGAAACCGACTGATAACGTTTAAAAGAACCTTTATTCACTCTTTGAAATTTTAAGACTTGTATGTTTATGTCACTTGGACCGATAGCATTTTAATGACGCGCAACAGCGGTATTAATAGCTGGCTTTACAGGACACGCTCTTTCTTGCGTGAAAACGCTTTCGCGCAGGAAAGAGTGCGCATGTAAAGACAAACAATCACTCGTGAATTCTCACGTACGCGCTTTCCCGTGTTCATTCTTCCACATTCCAATCGCGCGTGAAAGAGCATGTCGTGTAAAGGCAAGTAATGGCGACATTCATTATATTTATAGAGAATTCTAGATTATTTCGGATAACTCTTTAGTATTCGAAAATAGTGCATTTTTTATGAAAGTCGTAAAAGTACCCCATTATATTAGGCTAGTCACTCAACCGATTTTTTTGCAAAATTATGTTTTTTTCTATTTATTTTTTCATAATTTCTTCTCTTTTAGTCATTTATGTTATGTCTCTTTGCAAATACAAGATATTATTAATTTAAGTGTCATCTTTTAAATTAGTTATATTTCAAAAAAGATTAAATACATAAATATTCACGCCATTTTACGCAATCCTTGTCGCTTTAAATCGTAAGCTGTTCAATGACTTTGCCGATATCATGCAATATCAGATTTCATAAGAATTAGTATTTATAGCGTAATTAATATGAAACTGGAAAAAGAAAATCGATAATAAATATGTCGTATTCAATTCCTAAAACTACTTGAACACATGTGAAATCAGACCCCGAAGACTCTACACCCCACTTTAAAAGACCTAGAAGCGTCCGTTCTACACATTAGTGTGGTCGTGTAGCAAATCATCCGTGAAATTGAAACTTCCATTCCCTTCCGTTTAGACAATTGACACCATCTGTTCTCATCTAACTTTATGTTTTACACAGTGTATAAAATGTTTAACCCTGAATTTACTTTATTATAGCAAATCCTAACTATTAATATTATAGATGTTAAAGTGAGTTTGTTTGTTACATTTTCACACCTTAACTAATCAATCGACCACCATGAATTGGTGCATTTTAGCCCTGGTATAGAAAATAATATGTATACGATACTCTTAATTTAGAAAAAAATACTATTCCGACGGATTTGGTCTATTGTACACTGGGACGAGCTAAGCCGCGTGCAAGAGCTAATTTGTAATACAAATATCGGCGTGATTATTTAAACCATGCTTATGACAAAACGATTTGTATTCCTACTATTGACTGGCTGCTGTTGAACTGTACTAAAATAGTAGTGGTTACATATTGGTTATCTTCTATTGACTAGATACCTTAAAAGTAGTCTAACGTCTTGGAACTAAATCTTGTTTGGATCGTTTGACCATTAACAAATGTTTCGTAACAATACCCATACTTTTATAGTCCATATTGTGTCTACTGTTTGAGTTATTCGCTTTTATTAATAACTAAATGTTACTCGTGACTTCGTCCGCATTGTTTTTATGAAAAAACAAAATTGTTCAAAATAACATGTGCGTAGAGCACGCTCAGTAATGAACATTAGTTAGATAGTTAACAAATATATTATGAGGAACTCTACCCTTTTCTCTAAAATAAAAAGTAACGTAAGTTACTCCCTATAAAATCAGCTATCTGTTAGTGAATATTCCGTCAGTCACTGAAAATCCCATGAAAATCGGTCTAACCGTCTCGAAGATTAGCCAGACAAAAGGACAAAAAAATTTAATATTGATTTTCCCTGTTATATCTTTCGCATATAGTCTATATACATTTAGTAAAAAGCGGTTATTATGACATTACAAACCAGGCACTTCAGTTTTATTTATTTGTTATATATCCAATATATAATCAATTATAGGTAATTGGACTAGCTTATATATACAGTAAAAGAATATAGTAAATATTTTTCATTTTCCTTAGTTTGTCTTAAATTGTCATATAATTTCTAACACCTAGTGTTTTGAACCATACAAACCACTATTATAAGTGAAATACTTCATCAGCATCTTAATTTTAGTTCCAGGTGAGCTACTTCTCATTCACCTCGTTATTACTACACAATTTACTCAAACTCGTTCCGCTAAGGCATTACGGGTAATTTGTAGCATATAATAAACTGGAAGCACGGAAAACATATCCAAATTATGGAAATAGTCGAAGAGTAGAGGTCGTTCGGAAGCTTAAAGAAGCCATTTGAAGTTATATTCAAACGAAACGCAAAGTAGCGAGCACGTCGCGAGATTAATAATGGAGCTATAAACTCCATTACGTACTCTGTAATTAAGTTAAATGGATAAAATTTACCTAAGCGCCGAGGGAAATAATTAATTTTTGCACCAGTAACATTTCATAAAGAAAGTTTTCGAGTTTCGACCTCTTTTGATCTTATAAATTCATTACACTACTGTATTCGTATACAATGACGCTTACTTAATAGAATTTGGTATATAGATATTCCTAGATATAGTCTACATTACAACTATATGAATAAGTAGGTTCGGCAAAACATGTTATCTTTTTCCACTCTCCCCTTTTAGATGTCATCTCAGTATTCACACCTTTTTATACATATAACATTTTTCACATAATCCACCCATAACTTTTTTGGTCCTCTTTTAGTCCTAATATCCGTCCACCTCTATAGTCTACATTACAACTATATGAATAAGTAGGTTCGGCAAAACATGTTATCTTTTTCCACTCTCCCCTTTTAGATGTCATCTCAGTATTCACACCTTTTTATACATATAACATTTTTCACATAATCCACCCATAACTTTTTTGGTCCTCTTTTAGTCCTAATATCCGTCCACCTCTATACTCAAAATTTTTCTAGTTACGTGACAACTTGTCTGTCGCTGGTGCTATTTTTAAATTTCGACTCATAATATTTATGTAAGTAAAAATAGTTAATGATTTTTTACATTATCTTACTATTTTTGTCTGAAAAGCAGAAGCTGTGACCGTGGTTTTATTCGCCATATTATAATCTCTATATGTAAATAGCAAATAAATCTTCAACCAAAATGCATAATGCGTAAATTCTGTAGTTGTTCAAACATCTACATACACCAATTTTTATGACGTTCGATTGATATTTTGTAACATTTATTACAAAATAAAAAGATAACCATCTTTCGTAATTAATCTACTAAGTTCATCTTAGTTAAAAATTCTGTTGTCACTTGAAGAACGTATAAATAACTAATTCAGCGGTTTATAAATTCCTAATGCTACGGAACCTTCAACAAATTTCTCTTATTTTATGGAACCCGTCATTAAATTATAACAAACGAAAGACGTAATTTAAAATAGGAGAAAAACATTGTTGAATTACTTAATAGGCAAAGTAAATCAACGACTCAATGAAAATACCGTTGATTCGTGGAATCGACTTGTTCTTTTCATGGAATCTTGGATCCCATCAAACTCACTTGAAGAACCACTGATGTAAGTATATGTGAAAAAAAAAAACATACAGGTAAGTTATTACTACTAAGTATGCTTTATCGTGTAATCTTATCGTGTACTGTTATTTGTATATTTTATTTATTGAACAAAGAATATTTTAATTTTATTGCTTCATTTTTGAGAATTCAAAGATTCCCCGCCTAATGGCAATTTAAAAAAAGTTAGTATAGCAGAATCTCCCAACTAGTAGTCTAGAGTGTGCATTTTAGTTTAAAGTATGGTTTATATTTCTATAGCAATCTGTGCCACCGCTTTGTTCTTACTAATCACGTAGCTTAGAGGCCGGTATAACTTTCGGTCGCCCTCTGTGCTTTCAATCTACGTTATTAATTTTTGACGTCAGTAACTTTTACTCAAATAGGTTTCATTTATAAATAACACGTATATAAAATATAAATTACAGAGATTTCATTAAATTAGAAACTGTCGTAGAAGTTTAACGCATTAGTTGCCCACGTTCGACCTATCGCTCGGCCTGTGTTACAAGGTGACGCACCGCCGCGTCGCGCGCTCCGATGTGCGTGCGGTGTGGACCTTTACGGATTTATGCGACGCTAACGTGCCCAAAAATAATTGGATAGCGAACGAAAAATATTATCGAACTCGGCCCTCGTGTTTTGACTATCACTAGAAATAAATGTACAACAGTCTGATATAGAGAATGTAGAATATTGGAATGTTAGAATTCATATAAAATGGATCAGTTTCGCCTACATTGTCGAATATTGTACATATTTCAGATTCTTACTCTTCAATATTTTGACTTGAAATAGTAAATACTTCATTTGTTAATTACTAGCCGGTGCTCACGACTTCATTCTCATGAATACGGGTTTGGTATGTTTTGGGAACTATATGTTTTATCTGGATTAATTGTGAAAACCGCAAGAAAATGCGTTCAGGAGTTTTTAAGTTTATCGTGAACATACAGATAGACAGACAGACGTGGCAGAGGACTTTGTTTTATAAATGTAGTGATATCTGAAAAAGTGTAAATTTCAATAATACAATGGTAATTCCTCTATCCCGTCAAAATAGTTTATTTTTTATATTTTATAGGTCCTTAGCGCTTGACCATAATCTCACATGATGTTTAACAACGACCTGGGCCAAAATGGTAACTACACAGAAATGTATTTATATGCTGATATATGTATCATTGAAGTAATGGTGGTGAGCTCCTGGCGAAGGGAAACATCATGAACAAACCATATCAAGGTGGAAATGCATTTTCTAAGCCCACCTAGCTAGCAACCAGAATCTATAGTTTTGTTCAGACGATCAGATGAGATTATGTCAAACGCAAAATACTATAAAGTAACAAAAAAATGCGAGTACAGTTAATTGTTTCATATGATTTCTGTGAATTTATTTGTACAAAATTAATAAGAATAAATAATTCTTAACAGCGCGACACACTGCACAGACTGTATTTATACACAGACAAACATAATCTGTTCGAGAATTTATCAAAGCGGGCGATAGACATCACAATCCAATTAGGATAAAAGCAAACGTGAACGTACATCAATTCGGAATATTATTTCTGTTTACATTCAGATGCACTCTGCAGGATCAAACACTACATAGACTCTCTCAACATGTACTCTGTTTTGTTATAACAGTCAGGAGATATTTGTCTAAATAGAGCGAAATGGAGAACATACTATTGTAAAATATACATTTGTGTTAATAAGGGCACGAATATAATATATTTAAAGGGAGCACACATGACAGTGACGACCGGCGTTTGATTATCAAACACAGTTTGGTATCCGTGGTTCTTAAGTTGTACTGTGCGCACTGTACCGTAATTTCGCTATGCTTCTTTAACAAAAGGAATTGTATGTTATCATATGAGATATTATAGGAATAGGATAATAAATATATAATATACTTTAAGGATATAAAATAGGAAATAAATTAATTACTTAATGTTCGGATCAAGTAATCACGACATAACGTACCCGGCATTTGATTTGCCACGTCGAGGATAAGAGTGAGACGTCCGATTATGATCGGCTTGTTTCGATTATGTAAAGCGACCCCTCTATCGCACAGCGTAATGACGCGAGAGACAAAGATAACACTATAAGAAACCGATCTTAGCGAGCTATCTCGGTCTTCTACCCGACGTGCCAAATAAAATACCGGATACTATATAGGCGATTTCACACGCTGAGTAATGAAAGGTATTTCCAATTTTTCCATTTTACAGTACAATTTTACAACATTTTACAGTACAAAAACAATACTACAGGTCGCTTCACCTTCAGCCGATAGGGTTAACAATTGGAACTAGTAAACGTATATGAATTGCGACAACCTCGTTTTGCAGTCGGGGTTCGAATCTGCGAAAATCGAATCAATGTTTTATTAGTCAAATCATATATCACGATTTTTAGAGACATAATATAGAACATAATTATTATGGTTATCAGTGACAGTATTTTTTTATATGTACTAGATAAATTATACATTTAGCAGAATATATAAATTATTGTTATGTATAAAATTTATAAATATATGTCGTTGAAAAGCAACTATTGATAATATCATTCCAAGATACGTACCATTTCAATACTGTCCAATGAATTGGAATGGAAACCCTAAGATGAGTAATTTCAATGGATTCAAAGCACAGGGCTGTCTTGGCCTCGAGAATATTAGTCGCGATGCAATGAAGCGTTTAATAAACAAGAAAATTGAGTGGGCAACTCTAAGCTACTGAAATGACTAACAGAATATGTTGTTTCTCGTTTGACAATATCGCTATAGGGTTTATTCGATCAACATTTTGTCGTACCTAATTATACATTGTTGACATATTGATTTTCTACTAACTGTCAGTTCCGGCTTTTCACGATTGTACTAACGAAGAAAATAAAACCAAATCTTTCTTTAATAGTACGAGCATGTAATTAAATAGATTGGTAACAGAACATTGCACGTCAATTCTGTTTTCTGTCTCATTCTCTCACTCGCTCTTTTATATGTGGAGTTATCTTAACTCAAATGTAAAAACTGTTCCGTATGATTTTGACAATTAATTACAAATATAACAACAATAGAATTAGGTACAGCCGTTTTGAAGCGATGCGTTTACATACGAGGCGTACGAAAATTGAATCTTATTTCTATAAATATATACTATCTATTTATAAAAACAGATGTGGTTACATCTGAGATCGATAAATTTCAATATCGCATAACTTTTCACCATGAAATTTAAGACATTTACATAATTGTTTTTTTCATGGAGAGTTTAATGTTATCCATTATGCTTAAAATTGCTGATATGTGGTGAGTCTGTATGTTATTGTGATTTAACGTGGACAAATTCGCGTTCAGTTATAAGTATATTCATATATACAAAAATAGAAGGCAGTGTATATATTACATTGATATATTCTAGTCTCTGGACTACGACCATTTTTATGGAGAAGGATTTAATTCAATACACCACTAATAGGTGGCGCTATATTGTATTTGATTGTTATTAGATATATTTTATATTGTAATATAATACGGATCAAGTCGCGGACGGTTACTAGTTTCATGTAAATATTATGAGAAATGTGGTAAATTAGTGTACCCGTTATCCGCACATACGACATTATACGTTTGAAATTTTAATTGGCAATTATTCCCATGATTTATAATTAACCTTTATATAAGCATTATATTTTAATAACTAGTGAAGGGTTCAGTAAATGTATTGTTTCAAAATACAACTAAATGGGAAATTCGCTCAAGATTTATATTAACTAATACTATAAATGCGATAGTGAGTTATTAACAATCGCCCGCGTCTTGGTTTGCGTTAAATTGTAAATATATTATTTCATAACAATAAAATATAATCTAGCGTAACCTGGTGGCGTGGTTTATTGATGTTAGATATATCAACAATTAATGCAAATTGTTAATTTCGTGATGTGGTAGGAGATAATAGGTCATTGTTAACGTTTTTGGTTACAAATAACAATATATTTAAAAAAAATAACAAGGTGTGTCCTAAAGACAAACGATAGAAGTGACACTTTGTATTACAGGGAAACATTAAAAAAAAAAAAGACAACGTCACGCCGTGTTCCCATACGGTCCCCCATCCAAGTATTAACCGTGCCCGACGTTGCTTAACTTTAGTGATCGAATGAGAACCTGTGTTTTCAACGCTCTATCTGACACAGTGTTTTTAATCTTACCACTTTTCACCACACAAAAAGATTACGGATCAGGATTTTAAAGTTTCACTTCAATAATTGAGATAAAAAAAGTAAAAGTAATAACATGTAATTGACTACGTCCGGTAGCGCCGGTAGCGCTACGACACATCCGAGAAGCGAGGCTACGACGCGATCCGAACATTGACAATAACTCCACCATATTAGAGATACATCAATTCTTTACATAAATAAGAACGATTGTATAGAATTACAAATGTTTTACTTAAATAACAATAATTCAATCGTTATTATTATTTTTGTGTTACTAAATTGTTATGGGGAAATTTGAGTAAATGGTAATTGCTTTGACTTCCACAGTTTGGCAGATAAAAGGGCAAGATGTCATTTATCTACACGCAAAGCTGTTAAGGCCTTGCTAGGCCAACAGCGTAGTCAGTTCGAGTAAAAAACAATTATCTACACGCACTTCCATGTAAAAGTAATTGTAAGGCGAAGCTCTGCCCGGATAAGTAGTCACAATGCCTACAGAATGTTAATTGGCTTCCGTGACTGACCACCCGACTATACGTATTTTGTAATAAACAATAAAACAAAATATATCAGGACAAAATTCATTTCGAAACATTGTTATACGAAAACATAATAAGAAAAGTACGAGTAATTTAGTTACGGAGCGGTCGGAAGTTACTAAAATAGATTGTGATATTTTTCTCTTTCCAAACAACCCGACTTAGTTTCAAGTCTGAAATTGTTAAAGCACCCCAGGTTATGTAGCGGGGGTAAAATTAACTCGGACAGATATGTGACACGATGACAAGGGTCGGGTACAGCAAGTACCGTACTTGCGCTGCCTTGGCTTACAGCACTGAAATATCCTTACCTATTTATCACTAAACCTACAAAACAAGGAGAGTGAGCTGAAACAGGAAGTATAAATGGCGATACACGTTGAACAAATTACACACTAAATGTATTGCATTGGAGTTGTACCGTCTCGTATGTTTTATAGGTACTGTTTTGTTGAAAAGAAAATTATGTTTTTAGATACAGATTACGGTAATTATGTTTTAAATTATTGAAGGCTGATTATACACATTCGGATCAGTAACGTTTTAAAACGTAAATTTTATAAAATTATAATTCACATAACTACTATCATAAAATTGTATTAATAAGCGTTTTATAACTCGAGGAACCCATAGAAAACCCTATTACTAGAGAATACATATATGACTTATTGAGGTATATATGCTTGGTACAAATATATCTCACTAACTTATATTCGTATGAATATGTAGCTTAGCTTAGGCAAACTCAGTTAGGTCGCGAATTGCGTAAACTAGGCAACAGTCTAAGCCGAGGTGTGCCGTGGACCCTTGATCTAGTTGTCAAAATTAAATCGGCTGAGTGCCTTAAGCGGTCGCCTTAGTAGTCCGGTGAAGCTGTTAAGGCCTTACTAGGCCAATAGAGTAGACAATTGAAAAAAAAACTTATTACTAGGTTTGTAGATTCCAAACAAAACTACTTTTAATTTTTTTTCTTTAGTTTATAACATACAAAAATTGAATAACATGTATTATTCTTATATGTTGAAAATATACTATTAACATTTAAAATTAAATGAAAACAATAATTTATTCTTGTTATCACATGAGCCAAAACACCAATTATAACGCGAGACATCACAAATTCCGAAACAGCATTCTTGCATTAACACTTTGGCATATTCGTATCGAACAAAAATAGCATTTTTTAGACTGTGACGTCATCCAGACGCCAAGAAAAATATGACCAATTAGCACGATATTTTTAATGAATCGAGTTTTCAGTTTTGTTAATCGCACAGTTTTGTTAACCACAATATCTAGTAGGAATTATTTGATATTTTTTTACGTATAATATAATCTAATATAGCTGTAAATTAAATTATTCTTAAAAAGGCGTCTACTTCCTTATTGTACTTTTGTACCGCAAGACTTGAAATTTTTAAATTAACTGTTAGCAGCATTTTTACATTAACATTCTGGTATCTCGATGTTTATGTAACAGCTGAAATCACTCTATATATAATATTTATATATTGATATAAAATAACATTTGTATGGGAGAGTATTGATTTTGTGTTAGGGCCGAACGTGTTAGAAACGTCAGAATAGGTAAATGTAAAGACAAAGATTTTCAGAGTATAGTCATGTAACTAGATATATAAACTATACTTTGAAAATCTTTATAAATATGACTAACTATGCCCGCGAATACGTCCGCGTGAAATTTCAATTATAAACACAGTGATTTATAAAATCATAGGATTGTATAGTGTATTATTACTCGACATCAATGATTTAATTGGTTAACGATATCCCCCCCAGAGTATTTTTCCTTTAAAATATTTAATAAACAGATTTCATCCCCTTACTCTTTTATTATATGTATAGATTAATAAAACACGGTTGTACACGTTAACTGTTGATGTTAAATTTATTTATGATACAAGCTTAATTCCAAATTCTAATTTTGCAAAGATAACTGTGTTGTAACACGTATGGTTAAAACGTCACTACATTTAAAATGGGTATGAATGAGTAAATTATAATTTTAGCTTACCTAAATTAGCAATAAACAAGATATTTACATTTTAATTAGAATTACCTTATAAAAAACATGGCAAGCTGTGGTGCTTCTATTAAAAAAATCATCATTTGTTTGAAAGTCAATGTGTAAAATGTAATATAAAAAAAAATGTTTTTTTTGTTATCATGCTAAATTTTAAGCTTCTGTTTAATGGGGAAAGTACTCAATACCAGAAAGCATTTGCATGATCGAAAGGATCAGACTAACGGACAGTAAGCACTGCACGGATAAGTGAATCCATAGGAACGAAAGCTCTTAAGCGGTTTTGTCGAGTAATAACTGAACAAAAACAAATATTTGAAACTTATTGTTGGGAGTTCGACATGAGTATCCTGTTCGACGATTCCTTTACAGCAAAAGTTCTTTCAGAATACATCAAAGTAACTCCCGCCAATCAATCGTGAGCTTGTATTCATTGAAAAAAAGAAAGAAAATCCATTAGGCTGCAAACTAATAAAAAGTTTACGTGACTAAGTTATATAAGCGGCAACATCTATACAGGTTCGATTTTATGTGTGGGCACAGTCCATAACAGGCTACCACTGAACCGCGACAAATCAAGTGGTTCAAGATTTTAAAGCCCGGCTTTACGGCGAGCGCAGTTAGCTTTATTGCGTTTTTACACGAAAACAATGTACTGTGAGTGGCGTATCGTATCGAAAGCCAGCTAAAGCAAAGGGAAACCGTAACAGTAGGATTACTGGCGATAAAGTGCGCTACATTACGCGCGTGTAGGGTAAACGTCACACGATTTAGATGAGAAATTGCTATTATGCGATATCGCACTTTACGTATGTTGCGTTGCTATGTCGGCTCTGTCGACGACAAATAGTTACTATTGTCTGTTTATTGTATCGTTGTTTTCTAAGTGAGTACGGTAAGCAGGGAAGATTCTTAATGTTTGGTTCCTAATGTAGCAGTATTTAGCTTATAAGAATAATTACTAAAGACTGAATGTCTTCTATGAACTATGGAAATTTATGAAGTATGATATAATAATATAATATATATATGAAAATGTGCGCCCATGAAAGTGGATGGGTATAGGAGTAGAAGATCGAAAAATATATGGATTGATTGTGTGAAGAATGGTGAATAACATGTATAAATACCGAGACGACATCTAACAGAGGAGAGTGAAAGAAAAAAAACATGTGTGACGATCCTACTTCGGCGGGATAACAGTAAGATGTATGTATTGCCACTAAATAAATCACAAAATGTGGAACATAAAAAAAACAAAGAATCTGTTATTCATGTCGGAATTTGTTAAAAGCGGTAGCGAATACATGTTAAACAGTAGGCGAAGGGGGGAGCATGTGGCGGACAGTAAATATATCAGACTGACAAGGGCATTCATCTTGAGGATGGAGTACGCCCAACCTTTAAACGATTTACGAGGGGCAGTGGCAGCGTTGGTAAACACCAATGGTTCGAGTTCAGACTCATAAATAACGCCATTCCTTTAATAGCCGCTGCAATCTCTGTACGTTCTAAAAACTCGCATAACATTCTAAAGTCGTTTGTGAATAAATGCAACACACGCGGTCAGGGGAATGCAAATCGGTGCACCGACGAGAAGACGCAAAATGTAAATTGTATGGTCAAACTTAGTAAAGATTCATGAATTAAACATATCCTTAAAATTTCTATATTAAGGACGGTAACGAAAGTAGGTCCAAATTGATGTTCTTATTA
Source organism: Antheraea yamamai (assembly GCA_036509395.1). Classification (NCBI taxonomy): domain Eukaryota; kingdom Metazoa; phylum Arthropoda; class Insecta; order Lepidoptera; family Saturniidae; genus Antheraea; species Antheraea yamamai. Next base: position 16,982,392 of record AP028436.1, on the reverse strand, counting down.
TTTAATCTATATATATATTCTTCTATATCTATATCTCCTGTCTATACATATAACAAGGATATAAGTCTAAGGGGTCTGTAATTTTTTTTATTTTTGTGAAAAATATTGTTGCAGTTATATTGGAATAAGTAATAAAATATATTTCCATCATTTTTAGAAATGTCTGTCTGTTTGTTTGGACACGCATCACCGCTAAAGTACTGCCTTCAGGATAGAATATGAAAATCATAAAGCATATCCTCGAGTAACATTTAGTCTTGGTTTCATTAAAATCGGTTCACCCTATCAAAAGTTATTGTAATTTTAAGGACGACGCGACTTAAGTACGAGAGAAAAGTAGATAAGTAAATGGACTTAATATATTCAAATGATTTTAAATAAAAAATACTCAAAAATATTTATTATTAATGATTGAAATATTCTTTGTTTTATTCGTAACGTTTACCGAGATGTTTCTCTTTTGTAACTGTCCTGCGGCACGAGGAAATACTTGTCAACCAGAAGCAATTTTATAAATTAATTTTCCAACTCGACGGTCTTCAAAGAGGAAACATTCTGTTACTTTTCAATCTAATATTGAATATGGGATAAAGCAAAAGAGCCTTCATTGTTATTCGGATGAAAAATGAGTGAAGTCGCAGTTCGAGGAATATTGTCCGACGGGACAAAGCAAACTGTACGACTGAACTTCGTCCGGGATACAAAATTTAATTTCTATGACTCGCAGCTCATTTCTTTCCCCAATACGGACCCTATTGTCGTCGAAGCCCTTTATGTGCTTCAAGTTGAATTCCAGTCAACGTGGACGCGATATTGTGCATCGTTTGTGCGAAATGACTAGCGCATCTGTACTGTCTCTGTACAGTTTGCAACGCCAGAAGATTTATAAAGTGAATTTGTTGAGGTGAAATGTGCAGTATTGAGAAAGATACATTTTTGCTATTTACGTTCTATTTGTAGGCATTGTTCTACAATATACTTTATATCCTCTTCATATCTCAATTATTGTCGAATCTTTGAAGAATTTATGGCATTAGAAACAAACGAAAAAACAAAACATTTTGAAGTTGTTCAACGATCGGTTTGTATTCATTTTAAAGTGATTAAACAACAAATTATTTAGTAGTAAAATTGATGGCATAATTTTTTGTCCGTTTAAGCTTCGTTTAGAGTAAATATTTTTAACTAGGGTTATATGTTATCATAGAATCCTTTAGGAAATTAGTCAATCTCTCGCCGCCTAAACCATGGTCAAATATTTCCTTTTTATTTGCTTTGTCGCAAAAGGTTTGGCTTGATGGGTACCTTTTAATCTTTTTTGTAGTATACATACATGTTTGTTATGGCTTCTATGTATGTGGTATTAATAGACAACTACAAGACTAAAGTGAATCTAATTTAATAATGGCTTTATTGGGTTGACGCTCTTTTTTTATTAGATATTATATGTTATCATATACACTTTGAATTGACGTTATAAAAATATGATATTTTGTAATATATATTTAATTAACAAATGCATCAGATCATATGTATACTAGTGACATATAATTATTTTGTTTATTTATAGTTCATCCATACCTATAAAAACGCGTTATAATAAAAGGTATTACTACATATTATAAAACAAAGTCCTCTGTCACGTCTGTCTGTCTGTTCGCGATAACCTCGAAACTACTGAACGGATTTCCATGCGGTTTTCACTAGTAGATAAAGTGATTCCTTTTTTTTTAACTATCAGGGCGGGATAACGTCCGCCGAACCCGCTAATTGGATATAAAAGTCTTAGAAATGTTTATACTTTGAGCTGAGTTCCAAACGCAAAATGTCTATAGGTCGTATGGAATGGACGTACATTTGCTTTTTATTCGTACAAAATCTTTTACTGTACCAAAAATACTGTTTTCAGAGATTGAATAAAGACAAACATTTTGTCTTTCCGGATTAAAGTCAACGATAATACTATCGCTGTTTACAACTTCCTGAGTTTATTTATTTTGTAAAATGTGAAAATGCAGCCTGAAGTTATAAAGTTGCGAACGATTCTGCAGCTACGAAGCGCTGCTAAACAGTAATACCCGTAGAAACAATTCTATTTATTCCTACAGAAACACTTGTAACGTCAAGTACTAAAGCTGTTCCAAAATGCAGCGAACTGAATTGAAGTTGGCGGGAGATTGGATGCAGAATTTATTGCACTGGTGGCATATTGCAACCGTAAATTAATAATAACACATTCGAGTGACAAATTTAAAGTTGTGAAAAGTCACTTGCACATTTCAGAAGTGGTGTTGACGTTACGTCACATATACCAGGTGACTGTTTAGACACTCGCAGTATTCTAGGTATGACACTTCATGGTCACATTTAACATATAAAATAATATTATTAAAACAAATACGAATAAACAACCAAGAAAACCTAAGTTAAGGTTTGTACTAAGACTTTCAAAAGTATAGCTACAAACGTGTAAATAAAATAATAAACCTAAGTGTAATGACCGATACGAAAAGCTTCAATGGGCGACCCGGAGTTAATAACTATCGATAGTAAAACGGGCAATAAACCCTTTTGTTTTGTTCCTGACGTTCCCAAGTTGCCCTTTGAATGAAAGTGAAATCACCCGACGTTCATTGACTCTGTGCTTTAACATAGACGCGTAGAGGGTTGTGTATAACTTTTGAATTTTTCTGTATAATTATGTCAAATATTAAGCACCCATTTTTTAAATTAATTTAAAATGAGAATCGAGTACAAAGTGTCCTCCAGAAATATTGCTACTGTCTAAACATTCACCTGGTATAAAGCATCTCGTATGCTTATAAATTTTTTTTTCTTATAAACTAGCTGACGTCCCCAGCTTTGCAAAGGAAACCAATCTTCCCTTTACAACAATTGAATGTCAATCTAGTAATATTTTTGTAAATGTCCTGTTTTCTGTCTCTCATACTCGCTTTTTATATGGACATTTTTAGAGTATTTTTTTTCATTTCTCTTTCTTTCATACAAACATTTTCTTTCATACAAACCTTGTTCTGACAATTTTACAAGTACAACAAAAAAGAATTAGTGTTCTGAAGTGCGCTTACAGACATTCGGTAATAGATTTTTGTTTATATAGAGAGATTCTTATAAATGGATGTTGGTTCACCATGAAATTTAAGACGTATGAATTGTGTTTTTCGTGGAGAGAGTTTTTATGCTATTGTCGATTTTGCTAAACATTGCCAGTATGTGGTGATAGTCTGTATCTTATCGTAATTTAACGCGGATAAAGGCGTGGTTGCTTAGAAGTATATGCATATATATAAAAAATGGAATGGAAAAATGACATTTTATTTATATAGTTAATAATCATAATAGTATTGGTGAGGCGGATGTGCCGCCATCTAGTTTAATAATGATAAGATGTGTCGATACGGAGGGCGACTTTGTCCTTTGACATAAGTACAGCACTCCTCTTCGCGATACTGTAAAGACACCACCCGCTTGCCATCGCGTGCGCAATAATTACGCACAACAACTGCTACACCGCTACTTTTATATTTATATTTATATTGGTATGTCAGTTTTTAGATATTGTAGAATGTACTTTGGCAATTTACGTACTATTAAAATATTATACAAATAAAATATATTACTTACGTAGTCGTCATTTTGAGTTATATTGAAGTATTTTTAATTGTTAGTGTAATCTAATTAAAACTGAATCTTAAATAAATAATACATTTGAGGTAAAAAATATATATGCAGCAATTTTATTCTTTATTCATAACCTTGGTTTATTTAGCTCTATTTGTGTAATATTGATGATATCTTGCATAATATATTTCGGTTATTGGGCACAAGTGGATGAATAACATGAAGAATGATTTCTGAAATTTCTGAAATGTAACAAAAACTCCCTGGAATGTTCTATCAATTCAAGGGAGCCGCCATTTTGTTAGAATATTGAAGTTATCACATGACACTTTGTGGTTGCCACTAATAACCTAATATACAGTGTAGATTGGTTACCAGAGCAGAAAAAAAAGAAGAAATTTTGTGACACTTTACTTATTTTGTAAGATACTGCGATAATTGTTTTTGAGCTTACTTAAAAATAGCGTGTTAATATTTTAATAGTCATAATTTAATTTTAGTTTATAAAATTATTTATAGTAATCTAAAAATTATATCAAAAAATCAAAATATTTTAACTAGAATACTGGATACCGTACACTAAGGGTGCACTTTTGATAAGTAATTAAGAGGCTATGATGTTGTTACATGACATAGAATTATAAGGAACACTTAAACCGTTGAAACTTTGTTAGATTCTAAAGTTTCGAACCCATTAACGTGTATTTAATTGTTTCCAACAAACGTTTGTTAGGCTATACTGCGCTTGTTTGAATTTGTACAAGGATAATTCTCTAAATATTTGCTATAGTTGCTTTCAAATTATACGTTACAATGTCCTGGTATTTAGTAAGAGCGTTCCTTAATTTTATGTTCTTATACGTATATAAATAATAGTTAGCTATATAAACCGAGGATTTGCTTATATTACAGTTTTTCAACTAAGAAAAAAAATTAATTATTCATATTAATGACTCTAATTCTGAGAAGTATTCTTTATTTTTTAAAACTTTCGACAAAATGTATGCTAAATTTGTATAAATTATACCAGGTGAAAGGTTAGACACTCGCAGTATTCTAGGATATGACACTTTATGATCACATTTAACACATAAAATAATAATATCAAAACAAATACAAATCACAACAAAGAGAACCTTAGGTAAAGTTTGTTCTAAGAATTTCAAAAGTTTGGATAATAACTTAAATAGATCTAGGTTGAATGACCGGTGATAAAACCTGCGAGCGGAGACCAGGAGTTAATCTTCGATAAAAAAACGAACAATAAACCCTTTTGTTTGTTCAAACTTCGAAAAGTTATCTTTTGTTAGTTATTTGGCATCACTTTCATATCACTTTTAATACACCCAACGGTCATTGACAATGTGCCTTAACGTAGACGCTTAGAGGATTGAGTATAATTTTTGTACGTTTGTAGATGATTAGGTCAAATATTAAGCACATATTTTGTTAATTGATTTAGATCGAGAATCGAGTGCTGAGTGTCCTTCATAAATATTGCTACTGTCTAAGCATTCACCTGGTATATTAACAATAAACTTAATAATCATATTCATAATCTCAATTTTAATATATAAAAATAATATATAATTGAAATTTATTTGTAGGTTCAAGAATAATAATAATGAAAATCGCAGAATATATGATAATAAATGAAATATATTGACTGTGTTAAATATCTATCTATAATATGTTAATAGTCTAATGTAGATACTACATATTTCAAGTTCATTAACTAATTTTCTTACGTCTTTTAAAATGATCTTGTAGTTATTTGTTTAGTGTAGTTATTATTCTGTAGTTGTTGTAGTGTGGATTGCAAAATAACATAATATTAAGTTGTTCATCGCGGTTCAACAATGAGTGAAACGGAACTGTGCCGCTGTGGTGAAACATTACTATCTGGCTTCATTAAAGTATTGTTTTATTCGTATTACTATTAAACCCGACCTATTATATTTTACATAATTATATATATATTTGCACTAGTACATATAAACCACAATTAATTACAGGACAACATCGATTATAGTCTCTCACTGTCGTCCATATTTTATTTGATATCTTACAGGTACTCGCGTTGATAATGAGGGAACGACGGATGTTGAGTTGATCGTGTTTGGTCACGCAATATGCTAATATATGCAGACAGGGTATCACCGAATGAATATCTTCTACCCGTCATTAATCGTCTAAGAGATGGCACTCAGTTTGAAACGAATTAACGGAAAGGGATGCTTTTTGATTCATGATACGAGCATGATGCTCGGTTGTATGGAGATTAAATCAGTGATTTTATTCATCGGGGCATTACACAGTGACTGCATTATAGAAACTGCAATACGAAACCAACGACAGTCACCAAAATACCTATTCACTGCCGATCGCTGCTGTTATGCTGGCACCAAGCCTCTCACTAGCTGCTCAAAAACCAAAAAAGTCACTGCGACAAGGTTATCACGTTGTCCGTGATGGTAGAGTTCTAAATGGGCACAGACATCCTGCCACCCCGTTTGATTATTCCAGACTTATCCCTGAACGCAATACCTTTAAGTATGTTACCAGGGACAATTGTTCTAGGTTGGTTGCGACTAAAATAAAATCGTTGTGCGGTAGTGCTTTGTTGAACATGAAACCAGAATGAAAACTAGACTATTAAAAGAATTAACCTAAACGTTTTATATATGCTTGTGGTCGTCCTGTTGTTGAAATTAACGTAATAAGGTGTACAAAGCTTTGCAATTCTTATCGGCAACCTTTTTGTTATATATCATTTTCATTACATAGTATAAAACAAAGTCCTCTACCGCGTCTGTCTGTTCGCGATAAACTCAAAAACTACTAAACGGATCTTCATGCGGTTTTGCATAAAGTGATTCATGAGGAACATTTTGGTATATAATTTGTCAAAGATTGTTTTATAATCAGGGCGAGACAACGTCTGCCGTGCGCGCTAGTATATATATACATATTATATATATATATATATATATATATATTATCTATATTTCTTTTTAATTTTTTGTTTTATTTGTAAATATTGCATTGAGTATAATACAAATATTCCATTTGTAGACGTGAAAGCGTGAAGTATGACGAATAGAGCTTTGCAAATAACGGCTTCGACTCGTCGATGGTTTGGCAAAAAAAGTAATTATTTCCATTTTTTATCAATAACACTAATAATAAATTAAAAAAATTTTTTTTTTTTTTTTTATTTAATTTTTTTTTTTTTTTTTTTTTTTTTTTTTTTTTTTTTTTTATTTTTCCAAATTTTTTTTTTTTAATTTTTAATTTTATAAAGGATAAAAAAAAAGATTTTTTTATTATTTTTTTTTTTTTTTTTTTTTTTTTTTTTTTTTTTTTTTATTTTTTTTTTTATTTTTTTTTTTTTTTTTTTTTTTTTTTTTTTTTTTTTTTTTTTTTTTTTTTTTTTTTTTTTTTTTTTTTTTTTTTTTTTTTTTTTTTTTTTTTTTTTTTTTTTTTTTTTTTTTTTTTTTTTTTTTTTTTTTTTTTTTTTTTTTTTTTTTTTTTTTTTTTTTTTTTTTTTTTTTTTTTTTTTTTTTTTTTTTTTTTTTTTTTTTTTTTTTTTTTTTTTTTTTTTTTTTTTTTTTTTTTTTTTTTTTTTTTTTTTTTTTTTTTTTTTTTTTTTTTTTTTTTTTTTTTTTTTTTTTTTTTTTTTTTTTTTTTTTTTTTTTTTTTTTTTTTTTTTTTTTTTTTTTTTTTTTTTTTTCTTTTTTTTTTTTTTTTTTTTTTTTTTTTTTTTTTTTTTTTTTTTTTTTTTTTTTTTTTTTTTTTTTTTTTTTTTTTTTTTTTTTTTTTTTTTTTTTTTTTTTTTTTTTTTTTTTTTTTTTTTTTTTTTTTTTTTTTTTTTTTTTTTTTTTTTTTTTTTTTTTCGTTATTTTTTTCCCACCCCCATTAAGAATTTTTCCTTTAAATATTGCCCGTTACGGAAAAATTTTACGGTAAATTTTTTCCAACCCATAAAGAAGTTTCACTTCAAAAATTAAATCTGTATAGGAGAAGAACTTTTTTATCTTCGCTCATTCATATTATATAGCTTTAATACATTTTGTAATTGGTTATTGTAAATATGTGAGTAGTAAAGAACTCGGAAAGTTCTTTATTCATTACGAGTGTGTCTGAAAATCGTAAGCTCTCACCACAAACAAGCGTCTCTCATACATATTAATGCTTTATCCACATTACCTAACGTGCCGAGGAGCAATACTTACTTTAATGTGTTCGCGGTAACTCTGCTCTCACCTGTCGAAATTGTGACATTCCCTTATATACATGATACTTTGTGAATACGTGACGTGGCTGTTGTTACGTTGATGTTTGTTTTATCATTTCGCTATTATACTATACTCTTATTTAAAACAAAATGAAATAAATATTATTTGAACACACTTTTCTACGATTTTTGACTGAAAACTTTTTCAGCCGCGTTTAGCGATTTTAGGTAGGCGAAAAACTTACGGGTTCACATCATGACCTTGGCATGCTCGTGACGTAATGCATTTGCGCTATACTAGCGTCGCGTATATTTGTATTGAGCTTGTGCAGCCCATCATATGTTTCATTAATTAATAAACTATACAAAAATGTATATAATTATTGGTCGGCGTATCAATAGATATGAATGTAGTCCGGTGAAGCTGTAAAGACCTTGCTGGGTCAATAGCATAGTCAGATCGAAAAAAAAATAGATATGAAAACCAAACTAATGGTATAATTTCAATTTACAAACTATGAAATTTAAATAATTCAGACTATAATTGATTTAAAAATTAAAAAAGAACACAGTTGTTTTGAGTTTTCTTTGCTTTCGGAAGTCCCTATGACTGTCTCGATTTTTCTTATATCAAAGCCACAATCTTTGTTATTATCTTTACGGAAGCCTCTCTAGTAAAATAATCCTATCCTAATTAACTATATTATATATTATAAATGCGAAAATGGGTTTGCTTGTTTGTCACGCTTCCACTTTTTAAGGTACTGAAATAAACATCATAATATTACACGTTGTCAGGGGTACAGAAAAGGACATAAGGCACCCAGAAAAATGCGATCGGAACTGCGAGGAATAACAAGTAATACCAAATTAACGTTTAAAAGAATAGTAGTGCAACTGCAAGCTTTTAGTGTAAGGCTAGCTAAGAGCACGGATTTGTGAGACTTATAAGGCTTACTTACTTATTTATAGCCCAAAAATAATAGGTGTTTACCTATGAAATTGCCGTTCTGCAGTACTGGCCATTTCAAATCAAAATAATTTTTGTTTGGCTAAGAATTCTAATTTCAAATTAATTTTATTTTAAAAACATGGAATTCTTTTTCCAAAAGTAGTCATTTGTTTATTGATTAGTGTTACATTTTCATCGCATTTCAATCTTTTTTGTCATCATGGATACGTTAAAAATTCGAGTAATTATGGAATATGAATATCGCCGTGGCAGCAACGCGGCACAAGCGGCACGCAACATCAACGACGTTTACGGAGCTAACACTACAAACCAACGCACCACCTGTTATTGATTTGCTCGCTTCCGTTCTGGGAATTTCGACCTGAAAAATGAACCTCGCGGTTGCCCGAAAACTTTGGTCGACAATGACGAATTAAAGGCGATTGTGGAAGCTGATGATACACAATCTACGGCTGAATTAGCAGCAGCTTTCGACGTTAGCGTCAAAACAATATTGGTCCATTTGCCTCAAATTGGCAACGTAAAAAAGCTTGACAAATGGGTGCCCCACGAACTCAATGATCGCCAGCGCGAAGTACGCGTCGAGACGTGCCTTGCACTGCTCAACAGACACACAAATGAAGGAATTTTGAACCGCATTGTTACCTGCGATGAAAAATGGATTCTGTTTGATAACCGCAGGTGCTCAGAAGTTGGTTGGATCCTGGTTCAGCACCTAAACAATGCCCTAAACGAAAACTTACCCCTAGAAAAGTGATGGTCACTGTTTGGTCTAGCACCGGTGTGATTCATCACAGCTTTTTACCAAACGGGGTGAGCATTACTGCAGGTGTATACTATGAAGAACTGAACATAATGATGGAGAAGCTGGCACATCTCCAACCAGCATTGGTCAATCGCTCGTCTTCGCTGCTCCTGCACGACAACGCGCGACCTCATACTGCACAGCAGACGGTCTCCAAGTTGCAAGAACTGGTGTTGGAAGTTCTCCGTCATCCGCTCTACTAACCAGACCTTGCGCCTACAGACTACTACTTTTTCCAGAATTTGGATATCTCCTTGGTGGGAAAAAAATTCAATACCCGAAAGGCAGTACAAAATGCCTTTGAAGAATTTGTTGCCTCCCGTCCAGCTGATTTCTTTAAGAAGGGCATCAATAAACTGCCACTGCGTTGGCAAAGGTGCATTGATTGCATGGGTGATTACTTCGATTAATACAAATAAAAAATACATGAAAAAAAATCGTTTAAATTTTTTCATACAAAACGGCAATTTCATAGGTAAAGACCTAATAATTACATATACGATTAATTTTGAATAACCACTTTTGGTAACATAAATAAATTCTAGAATTTTTTTTTTCTCGAACTGACTACGCTATTGACCTAGCAAGGTCTTAACAGCTTCACCGGATTACTAAGGCGAGCGCTTAAGGCACTCAGCCAATTTTATTTTGACAACTAGCTCAAGGGTGCGCGGCACACCTCGGCTTAGGCTGTTACCTGATACATGCAATTCGCGACCTGTCTGAGCTAACCTAAGTTAAACTAACTATTCATACATATATGAGTTGTTGAAACATATATGTGTACCAAGTATACATACCTCAACAACTATATATATTTTGTATATTTTGTATCGGATAATTTTCTAAACTATTTCAGTTTGATATGGGAAGAATATAAAACCCTTCCACTTGCATGTGTAAGCGTGTATGCGTGCACGTGTGTGGAGGTGATATGTGTAATGTTGTCGCAGTGATGTAAGATTTTGTGTCATTGTATCGCGCGAGGCAAATTCTAGCATAATTAACGTTATCTCTTCAAGTATAAAATCGAGTTGACAAAGATAAAATATTCACTATTTTGAACAACACAATTATTAGCCTATGCTTACAGAAATATACTGAAATATTTCTGTGCGTTATTTATAATATATATATAGAAATACTTCGCTATAAATTCAATAGAGGGTAGCTTTTTATAGTTCATAGTATTTTAAGTTATGGCGTTAGTATGTTATTTAATTTTTTTTTATAAATAATATTGATAGATATTAAAATCTAAAGTTTAAGTAGTTATTTTTAACATTAACAAGATATCAATAACTGTCAGCATTTAGGTATCACTTCACTGGTCTAAATTTGAAATTTTTAGCGTATTTATTTGTGTCTATAGTTGTTAATTTGCCGCTTCAAATAACTTTCCTGAAGTTTTGCTTTAACTATTGGACCTATGGATGAATTTATTTCTTGGGCCAGATTATATTTCATCACTGAAGCTTATAATTAATTCTGAATACGAAGTTGACTAAGCAAATTGAATATCGCTCCTTTAGTACAGGTACGCCGTTACTAATTCAGGATCTAAAACTCAATTTATACAGCATTTCGTATGAGCAATTATTGGAAACAGCCGTGTTCAATTCCATGCATACATTGAGATTTTGATTAGTTTTGTGTATGCAAATCTGATGAACAGTAAAACGTGGAATAATTTCACCTGTAATAACTAACAGTTTGAATGTATTCTGTCTAAAGCGTGGAGTATACAATGTTCCTCATTTGTACAAATCATGTTTTACCTTCTGTTAGACTTAGTATCTATATTTGTATGATTTTTTTATGTAATATACTTTCTTAAATAGGAGACAACTTATGCAGAGCCATAAGGGAACTCACTAAAACTCCTGTGGCTAGGAATTTAGGAGGCTCTTTTTTCACTTATATCAGCACGCATTATACAATTTTAACTTGTAGATTTCGAGAATAAACCGGTACAAAATAGTTTTGATTTCGTAAATATCGTTGATATTCGTTCTTTAGATTCAAAATTTTAACTAATGTTTGTAATGGAAGGAAAAAGATGACTGTTTTGTTGTATGTATTACCTTGAACACTTTGGACTGGAAGCTTGTTTATTGCGTAATATATATAAATAATTATATGTTTGATACGTTATAATTTTTTTAGCTATAAAAAGCGCGTAAATTTATATAGTTTTTGATGATATTTATTTTAATCTGAACGTACAACATCTTGGTTTCAAAGTCGATCAATAACAAGAAAGCTCCAATGTAGACAAGGTACCCGACAATGAGGCGGTAGTCTGCAAACACATTGTAGGCGCCGCGCCAAAGTAAACAGCAGACCTAGCGGAGCAGCCGGTCAATTAACGGACATGCCAGGCTTAGCGCTTGTACTAGTCGCCTGGCTAGTTCACGGGTATTTTGAGACATCTACTCACAAGCCGATCGAAATTCCATGTAGTATCCGGTGTTTGAGATTCAACGATATCACGGCTTTAATTGAATCGAGTTGTTCAATGCAGTTTGTTACGAGTTTATCTATGATTGTTTTGGTTTCTTTCGACAGCTGTGTTTTAAGATAGGCCAATATATATAATATAGTAGCTTTTGATTGCAGGTGCGGTTGAGTTAATGTAGATTCTCAAGTTTTAGAGAGTAATCAAATATCACGTGTAATTAGTGTGTCATATAATAAATCGGTACATAAGTTTTCATCACATTTACGTGACAATCTTGTTATTTAAAGAAGAACACAGTTCATTTAAAAAGGCCTATCACCAAGTCCAAAGATTTACGCATAGATTTTATTTACAGAAATGATTTTTTAACATTTATTCCGCCTGCAAATTGTGGCCGCCCTTTTGTAGGATGAACAATGATGGTTCATCCTTTTTAGTATTCAATCATCTACAAAAAAAACTTACAAGTCCGATTTCACCACTAGATATTTTTCTTTTCTTATTTTTAAAAGAAATACCTTTCATAAAAAATGTTATTTTAAGTATACAGCCTAAACTACTAATCGTAGAACAAAAAGTTAAACGGCAATTTGAAGGTCATGTAATTTGTTTTGTCACCTAATAGTTTAAAAGTTATGAATTAACAAGTTTGTATTTATATGTTTTGTTAAGATAATTTTTTGGAAACATGAACTATATTAAAAAAAAGTTTATCGATAATTTTGTGGAACGTTTAATGTTCTATAAATAATGTGTTAAGATATTTTAATTATTGAAATTTAAGATTTCTACTACGTCTTTAACGAAGTTTATTATTACGTTATCTAGTTAATCTGTCGGACTAAAAGCTTGGTGTTTTGAATACAGCGAAATGGTATTTCATCTATGGGCAATGACTGCTGTTATACAAAACGCAAGTCCGACTTCATATGAATTACTATTGCCATATATGGGCATGAGCACCTGGATATCAACTTGAGTCAATTGACTCGTCTCAAAAGCGAGCTAGGAGAATTATTGACGATCTCGAACTCACAAACAATAACGAACTATTAAGTCTAAGGAGAAACGTCGTCTCTTTATGTGTGTTCTAACTTTTGTATAAAATGTTTGGAGGAATTGTTTGAAATTATGCCTATTTAAGTTTTCACTTAAAAAAATATACCAACGTATTTAGTATTATATATATATATATATATATATTATATCATTACATAGTATAAAAAAGTTCCCTACCGCGTCTGTCTGTCTGTCTGTTCGCGATAAACTCAAAAACTATTGCATGGATCTTCACCAGTGCATAAAGTGATTCATGAGGAACATTTTGGTATATAATTTGTCAAAGATTGTTTTATAATCAGGGAGAGACAACGTCTGCCGGGCCAGCTAGTAAAGATATAAAGTCTAAATGAACACATTCAATAACATGTATCTACATGAGTAGTTAAGATACTATTCAACTCCTATTAGGTTTACTCCACAATGTAATAGAGGCACGTCGTGTCTGCGGAGTGTATAAGTACTCAGTTTCATACTTGAAGGTAGAAATATCGTAGACACCATAATGGAGATATAATTTTAGTTCACGTAGTGATCGATAAATTCCCTTGATAAAGTAAAGACGAAGATTGTTAACGGTAAAGTTAGTTCAGTAGACAAGTTCGATATTGATCAAATATTTAGATTGATAATATTGATTTTACTCCTATAGTTGAGGTACATTTTAATTAAATGTATATTTTATTATGTGAGTTTAGCGTAGTGGATTTTTTAGGTGGCTTATAAGCCTCTTAGAATAATATAAGAAGCTTATTTAAAATAATATTGATATCGACATATTTGCCAAATAATGTTAAATAATGTCCTAAGTTACAAATATGAATCTTTGATATACTTTAAGTTCGTACATAGATTAAATTACTACAGGTACAAGTACTTGTTCATGTGATGGAATGTAATTTGCATGACAGACGAAGTACGTTTCTAATGATGCGTTAAAAGCAAAGGAGGACAACTAATGAATTAAATTTGAAACTGCCGAGAGAAGTGATAATTTAAAACAATGAATAACTGTGTTAATTATTGAAATCAATTATTGTATACCACTCTAAGCAATAATTATATACAGTTTATTAGTCAATCGAACATATGATGGGCTCCACAAACTCAATATTACAATGTACACAGGCCGCTATACGTCACGAGCATGTCGAGGTCATCGGTGACGCGAACCTATAACTTTTTCCTCTAACAATTTTGTTTTTAATCGTTCAGCACCGATAAATACGTTTTCACTTTAAAAAACTTAGTTTAAGTTCAAGGAGTAGACATATTTAGAACCAAAAGCTAACTTCTTAACCAAGGAGAGTAAGATATCAAAGTTAAAGTTATATAACAATTTTGCAAAGTTCTTTTAAATATATTTTTATATTTTAAAGTTAAATTAAAGTGAAGGAGTTTAAAACTAGGTTCCTTACTCCACAAGGGACGCCACTGTCTAATGGAATTAAATCGGAAGTGTGTTTAGCGGCCGCTAGTGAAACTTTTTACATTCAGTCGCTAGCTGCAAAAACTTAATATTTTCAAGCAAGTGTCGGTGCTACAAAAAGAGATGTTGACATTTCAGTGTGATTACAAGCGGCGCTTGTGACTCAATAAGCCGTTGTTTGTCGATTCGGTTCTTGGGGTTTAAGAAATTTCCTCCTCAACTAAAGTGGCTCTTTCGTTAGTTTACTTTGTGACTATCGATTGTTATTTCAGAGATTTGGGACGGATACTTTTCTTTTTCTTGATTGCGACATAATATTATTTTTATGTATATATCGTAAAAGGCGATTCATCTTCAGCACCTTCTTATCCTCATCCCACCTAAGTTAGCACAACATATTTTCGTTTTCCATTCTCCTTCTCTATTAACACAGTGTTCATAACTTTTATACTTATATCATTTTTTACCATTCACAACCCATCCATATTACTCTTCTCTACTCTTATATTTGTAAAATTTCATACTTCAGACTCTTTTAAATATATGAGTTACATTCTTTATAATGTTATGTCAATGCCGTAATCTATTACTCTCTTTTTTCTGTAACTTCTACTGTTCTTAAGGGGTTTTTAATTTTATTTTTTTATTGTTATTTTGTATCCTAGGGGGGGCCTGTCCCTTTTTTTTTCTTTTTTAATTTTTTGTTATTTTTTTGTTTTGTTTTTTTTTTAATTTTTTTTGTTTTTTTTTTTTTGGTTTTATTTAATTAAAAATTTATTGAAAAAAGAAGAAGATTTTTATATTATATCCCCATAGAAATAATATAAACCGCGCCCTTTTTTCTGTTTCTTTTCTTCTTTCTTTTTCTTTTTTTTGAATTAAATGTTGTTTTGTGTATTTTTTTTTTTTTTTTTTTTATTTTTTTTTTTTTCTTTTTCATTATTTTTTTGATTTTTTCTCGTTTTTTTTTTTTTCTTTATAAAATTTTTTTTTTTTTTTTTTCTCTTTTTTTTTTTTTTTTTTCTTTTTTTTTCCTTTTTTTTTTTTTTTTTTTTTTTTTTTTTTTTTTTTTTTTTTTTCTTTTCCCCTTTTTCGCCCACGGGTTTTTTTTTTTTTTTTTTTTATTTTTTTTTATATTATTTAAAAAAAAATTTTGTTTAAATAAATATTTTTTTATATAAAAAAAATATTAAAATAGCCTTTTTTTACCCACAACCATTACCCCTTCTGCCTTTGATTTATTTATTTCTACTCGCGTCCATTCTAGTTATAAGACGCTTATCATACATATTTAAGCAGGAAATATTATTTTCTTTTTCGTTTTGGTTTTTAAATCTTCTGAATTATTCATCGGAATTTATTTCATTTGCATTGGATCTAAATATATTGCAAAAAGTGTTACTTTACATTGGTTAAATTCTGTGTTGTAAGAACGCGTAGCTGTAATATGAAATGTTGTTAAATATATATACATCAAATTTTCATACTATTAATATTTCATATATATATATATATATATATTTATATATATATATATATATATATATATATGTATATATATATATTTCTTTTAATCAATAAGGCAAATGACACGTAAGGCAACTCTAAATTACCCCAAAGTCTCATACCAAACTAAGATATATAGATAACGTTAGAGGGTTAAAAAAATTCGAAAGCACGGTGATAGGGTATTTTCGAATGTCCGTTGACTAGCTATCGACAGTGAGTTGAAAATCTTCGTCAAGCACCTAGGTCTGTTTCGTTTACTACAGTGAAGAGTGCCTCTTAGACTTAGTATTACTTATCGGCCAGATTATGTTTTAAAATCAGGTAATAACAAATTTAAATCTGAATCATTAGTAAAAATCGGTTTCAATTAAAATTACTAATTTCGAAATATAAGCAAAATCATAATTCGATAATAGTTTAACTAAGAAAATTCATACTTAAAATACGGACTTGACTAATTGCTAGAAAATGTATCAAACATAACTA
Source organism: Antheraea yamamai (assembly GCA_036509395.1). Taxonomy (NCBI): domain Eukaryota; kingdom Metazoa; phylum Arthropoda; class Insecta; order Lepidoptera; family Saturniidae; genus Antheraea; species Antheraea yamamai. The sequence goes on along the minus strand of AP028436.1, from coordinate 16,965,791 downwards.
TTTAAGTCTAAACAAGTTTGTTTACGACGTCTCTGAAACTTAGTAGAGGCTTTGACCGTTATTAAATACAAAGTTGTTCTTGTATAACTAAATAGGTAAGCCGGTAATGCCATGTGGGAAACGAAGGACTAGGCTGTAATTTCATATATACAAGTTCCAATAGTTGTGACTGACATATACGTAACCGAGTACATATATATTCATACATATTGAAGTATAGAATATTTGAAGGTAGGAAATTAAAGAAACAAATTAATTATATTTCCTTCGTACACATTTCTTGTGTACTTTTATTAATATAGCCTTTGTAACTTGAGAAAAATGAGTGACAACTGAATTTATTTAAATAATGTAATGAAAACAAAATGACGTGATGAAGAAACAATAAAGTAAAAGATAAAAGTAATGAATAAAAGGTAAGTATAACGATTAGTGAAAGACGATTAAGTGGAAATAAGTCCTCTTCAATTAATATGGATGGCTAGCTGACCCGGCCACGCGTTGCTGTGGCTCAGTTATTATATCATTACATATTGATAAGAATTCATAATTGTTGTTGATAATATGACCAATAAACATCACTTAACGAACTAACACGCAGCGGAAGCTCTCTAAAGGAAAAAAGGCCGATTTTGAAACATTCTTCATTGGTGTTCCGCTCCTATTGGTCTTAGCGTGATGATATATAGCCTATAGCCTTCCTCGATAAATGAGCTCTCTAACACTGAAATAATTTTTCAAATCTTACCAGTAGTTCCTGAGATTACCCCCTACAACCTCACAAACTTTACCTCTTTATAATATTACTAGGCCCTGCCCGGAACTTCGTCCGCGTAGTTATAGTTACTACTCTGGGTTAACGCTGACACGCAGCAGAAGCTCTCAAAAAGAAAAAAACATCTCGATTTTGAAACATTTTTCATCTGTGCTTCGCTCCTATTGGCGTTAGCGTGATGATATATAGCCTATAACCATTCTCTATGAATGAGCTATATAACACTGAAAGAATTATTCAAATCGGACCAGTAGTTCCTGAGATTACCCCCTACAACGCCACAACGTCACAAACTCAGAAACTTTACCTCTTTATAATATTAGTATAGATAGTATAGATATAGACTAGCGGGCCCAATGTACGTTGTCCTGCCTTGATAATAAAAAAAATCATAAAAGGCAACCGCAGCGGCACCTACCGGGTCCAATTGTGAATCTAAACCATTCTCGGATCCACTGGAACATGCACACAAAATTTCATCAAAATCGGTCCAGCCGTTTAGGAGGAGTTCAGTGACATACACACGTACAGAAAAAAATTATATATAACTAGCGGGCCCGGCAGACGTTGTCCCGCCCTGATTATAAAAAAAAATCCGTGACAAATAATATACCAAAACGTTCCTCATGAATCACTGTATCCACTGGCGAAAACCGCTTGAAAATCCGTTCAGTAGTTTTTGAGTTTATCGCAAACAGACAGACAGACGCGGTAGGGGACTTTGTTTTATACTATGTAATGGTATGAGAGTTACACTAAGATAGTAAAATAATCATTGTAAACGTTACTAGCCCCTCACTGAATTGTACTTGAAAATTGCCTTTCGCGGCAATTTTAATTAAATTATACAAATTTAATTAATTACTATACATTAAAAACTGTTTGTACGCTATGTAAACTTTTCTTAATTTTAAATAACTATGAGAATATTGCGACTCGCTAAGTCAAGAAAGAGAAAGATCTGGAATGTAACTGTCAAAATAAAAAGATAAATTTTTGGCAACAAGTTCAGTCTAACCAGACGAACAATATACTGTCCTATCACCACTCGATATCCATGTTATAGTCATTATTATCTCAAATATTAAAGTAATCTCACAATAAAATGTATCAATCTTTACTACTAAACATACACTAATATACACACATATATATCCATACACTAATATCATTGATATATAAAAACCCAAGATGCACAGTCAACGTCTCAAACCCGTCTGCATAAAATGAATGCACAATTGATAATTCTGAACTCATTTCAAATAGTCTCTCGTTACTGGCGTCTTTGGACTTTTTATACACTGCTTTGTAAAAACAACTTTAAATAATTGGCGTAAGGTTGAATTTGCAATAACATACGTTTATAGTATAACTATAACCACTTAGGTATATCGGTGAGTTTTTGGGAATGGTTTTAAACGTTACTTTTATTCGAGACGGTGCATCTTGGGTTTTATATATCAACCAGCTGTACCCGCAGTTCCGCACGCGTTTTTTTTTAATTGTATTAAAGAATTATAAAATTGTCAGAATATGTACAATTATAGAAATGCTCTTTAAAAGCAATTGTAAGCACGACATGGACGCCACTTACAGTAACATGTAACGTGTACATTAGATATATAAATACTAACAGCGTGCCAAATGAGGTTTGTCATTAGCAACATATTTGGAACCTTAACCCACAATATAACTACCTCAGTGCTCACTTACACTGTATAAGGAACTAGTGAAACAATAACTTAAAATATTATTATAAAGATTTACATTTACATTACATTTAATACACATTGCCATTATAATTAAAATTCCGTGACTATACGAAAAATAAACGCTTGTATGTTCGGCAAGAAATTGAATTATGGAACTCTTTACGTAATATGTTTATAATCTAAGATCTTATTAGGAAGACCTCTATATCATTAAAGTTATTAGCAATTATAATGTCGAATTGTAAACAATAAGCTGATAATTATTTCTCTTATTAAAAATAAAGAATGACTTGAAATCTTACTAAATTTATGCAGACAAAGTCGCGGGTAACAGCTAGTCTAAAATAGAATAACCTCAATTACTTTTTATAAGGCTCGCTATCTACCAGTGGAAGACTCGTGAAAATAGGTCTAACTGTTTTGGTGATAGCACAGCGGGCCAAGCCACGGTTAACAGCTAGTATAAATTAAAATTGCCTAAATTACTTTATGTAAAGTCCGCTATCTGCCAGTGAAAGTCTCGTGAAAACCGGTCTAACCGTTTTGAAGATAGCACTGCGGGCAAAGCCACGATTAACAGCTAGTATAAACTAAAATTGATTGAATTACTTTTTATAAGGTCAGCTATCTGCCAGTGAAAGTTTCGTGAAGGTCGGTCGAACCGTTTTCGAGATAGCACTGTGGGCGAAGCCACGGTTAACAGCTAGTATAAACTAAAATTGCTTGAATTACTTTTTATAAGATCAGATATCTGTCAATGAAAGTTTCGTGAATATCAGTCTAACCATTTTGAAGATAGTACTGCGGGCGAAGCCACGATTAACAGTTAGTCTAAATTAAAATAAACTAAATTACTTTTTGTAAGGTCAGCTATCTGCCGGTGGAAGTCCCGTGAAAATAGGTCCAACCGTTTTGGAGATAACATTGCAGACAAAGCCGCGGTTAATAGCTAGTCTAATTTAGAGTAGCCTAAGTAACCCGCTGTAATTTCAGCTATCTGTGAGTGAAATTCCCGTCAAAATCGGTCCAGTCGTTCCGGTGATTAGCCGGAACAGACAGACAGACAGACCGACAAAAATTTTAAAAATTGCATTTTTGTTATCAGTAGCTTGTATACTTTCGTACCCAATCAGTAAAACAAAATATTTTGATATTACATACAGACACTTCATTTTTATTATATGTATAGAATAGATGATAGGAGATGAGTAATAGTCACATTCAAATACTTGAACACAAACAACACAGTATGAAATTATAATAAGAATGTAGACGACTATTTTATATATAAATGATATATATAAATCACCCGCAAAAAAGTGTTCTAAATGTATCAATATCCATAGCTTAGTTTAGAAGTACTAAGGCGCCAGATAGACAGACTATTTATCTATATAGGTTAGGTTTTAAACATCAAATGTAATATAATATAATTATAGGTAAAGCTAACCCAATACTACGAACTCGTTCATTACTTCAAACCTTAGTGTTATAATTATTATAATGATATGTGGTTTAGTATCTATCAAACAGTACAGTTTATAATTAACGGGCATGTAAAATAAAGTTCAATACATTTTATTTCATTTCGTTGCTTTGTCCTGAAATTTATTGTAGAGATGACATTAAAAGACAAATCAACTGGACATAACGTAAAATAAAAATTCAATATAATGAAATAGAAGATCCCTAAAACATGAAAGTCATGGCTTTTTCAAATATAAACTATAGATAAATTGAATTAAAAGCAAAAAGGTCTGTGTATTTGTTGTCCGTGGTCTCAGTTAACAAGCTTTAATGAAAACCCGGCACCTTATTGTCGTCCCGGGGTGCATACAACAGTATTCCTCTAATCTAATTACGTGCACAGTTGTTGCGTTCTTCTTTGTTGTATTTTCTATTAAAAATAAAGCAGGAAAATGCTTTGAGTTCCATGACGAACGCTCATGCTATTACTATTGTTTTAAAACTCAGCAAATTAGTGATAATTAATTTTAATCTTTGCTAATCAGGTCATTAAAATATACGGTTATCTCGCTTTACCGCCAGCTCGTTTCGTGACCGTTGACCCCACAACGTTTGCAGCACAAACTAACCGCGACCACACAATTCAGCGAATGTTATTCAAAACAAACAATATGCCTGATTTGCACAAGGAAAATGATGTGCCCGTTTCGAATCGACGGTGCATTGGTTAAAATTATATGCAAATAAATGAGAAGATTTTTAATAATACTATATATAATATAGCGTTTGATTACAATTTCACGTGATATTAAATAAAAAGTGGCCATACATCTATATAAAAAAAGTGTGTGTGTGTGTGTACTTATGTACACGCGTTGTAAGTTATACTTCTTTGGCGTAACATATAAAAATCTTTTTAAAAGATTTTATCTTTCGCCTTATTCTACGTTTGTAGAAAAAACGACACTAACAATAGAAAAAAGGTATTTAATACATTGAAAGTTTTAATACAAAGAAATACAAACAACAAATACAAAGAAACAAAATGTTCAATAAAGCTAACTTCAGGGTGTCTGTTTTTCGTGACGGTGTGTGCGCGTATCGTAATAACTTCAGGGTGTCGGTATTTCGTGACGGTGAGCGCGCGAATCGTAAAAATTTACTCTTTACATTAAATTACTTTTAATTTATTTTTCCCTAACGCGCCAAAAGAAGTATAAATTCAAAAATGAGTGCGTGTAACCGTCACACGCGAATGAAGTAAAACTTTTTCAATATCTTTGATTTTGTCAATAAATAGTTTATAGACAAGTCAATAAATTAAAAAAAAAAATAATAAAAAATGTTAAAAAGACAGTAACAAGATCTTTAAAATAATGGATAGAATTAACGTATTGATGTTAAGTTTTCAGTTGCCGTTTTATTTAACTAAATGGTTATAATGTAAAGATTTTACTGTAGTACATTAATATTGGACTGAGGGGATACACGCATTAGTAACAGTAGAGTTGGCATCGATTTCAAAATGTGCGTTAGGGTAAGACAACGTAAGCCGATATATTTACCCTCGTGTCGATTACAATTAATGGCTAAACTGAAAGAAAATAAACTATTGATAAAAGCGTGGGTCTTATTAACAGCACAATAACATACTTACAATGTAGCAAGTACATTAAAAAATTAATGTGATAATACATTACTAATTCCTAGATACCTTTTTTCTCTAAAACCTAAAAAGTACAGACACGTTACATTTACATTCTTGTTATATGTATGGATATAAAATAAAGAGTTGAAAATAATTACTGTATCTGAAACCATGTGTGAAGCCGCGGGAAATAGCTAGTTTAATAGATATTATAAGTTCGATAAAGTCAAGCATCGTTTTATGGAACATTATCAGAGTTGGTAAAGTGTTTTTCTTATGGAGAAGGTTTTCGTTATTCAGTTTATTTATAATTCGGCTCTAGACGATGCTGAAGTGCACACCATATAAAGATATCCCTACTGTGTTTTGTCACACTAACGTTGTCACATTTTATATGGAGATTTGTAGGTCAAATTTTTCACATTTCAGTGCGATTACTCGAACATTTTCCTTCATACAAACCTTGTCCAGATAATTACAAATATTACAAAAAGAATTAACCAAATAGATGCAGTTTTTTTCCTACTGACTACGCTATTGGGCTAGCAAGGCCTTAACAGCTTCACCGGACTATGACCAAATAGGTACAGCCGTTAGAAAGTGCTGCGGTTTCATACATTTTACAAAATAGACTTAAACATTTTACTATAACTCAACTATTTTTTACAATAAACGCATTCGGAGCCGCGGAAACGGCTAGTATTGTATATTTTATTAACGTTTCACATAAAATCACAAGCGTTGTTTGCGCTCTGCTGAATTTGCACACTTTATGCGCTATGTCAGGTTCGGCAGAGATTATCTGTAGCGAGTGCTCATATCACATGAAATTGTTATGAGTATGCACTGTGATTGCTATTTTTAATTTATTTGTTTCAATCCGGTACTGATGTAATATGATTTTTTGAAGTGAAAATTTGAAAAAAAAAAATATATATATTTGGTAGGGCAAAAGCTTACGAGTTCCCGTTACCTATGATCTCGACATGCTCGTGACGTATTGCGCTTGTGTCAAACATTGTATATACTCGACTGTATCATATGCGTGTTTGAATTTTTGCATGGGCAAAATCTTGTAATTTCGCAACACCGACCGTCACCGATAACGTCGAAATGCTCGTGATGTATTGCGGTTGCGTCAAACTAGCTACGCGTAGTATCGCTTTACTACACCTTTCACCTGTGTCCACGTAATATTGATTTCAATAATAAACTGTTTAAAAACCTATATAATTATTTCTCGGAGTTCCGATACATATGAAAAGCAGACTATGTTAATAATTTCATTTCACAAATTATGAAATTTAAATATTTCAGACTATAATCTATTTAATAATTCCAAAAAGAAAAAATAATTACTCCATTGTTTTGAGTTATCACTTCTGTCGGCAGTCCTTATGATTGTCTCGACCTTTTTTTAATATCTTACATTCAGTATATTTATATAGAACTCTATTAATTAACAAGATACAGTTCTATATAAAAATACATAGAATGTAAGATATTAAAAAAAGTTGAGGCAATCATAAGGGTTTACTTAATAGGAGGAAAGATTACTTTCTAGTCCAGTTTTATTTTTTACAGTGACACTAAGTTTTCGTATTTCGTTTTGTACCAGGTTTTAAAATGAAATTACGAGAGTAAATATTTTCTCTTTTCTGATTTCATTTTTGCCTCTAACCAAGCGGCTTTATACTCGTGGTGTATTTGTGTTGTATAAAACCCGTCGGTTGTTTGGCACGGGTGCTATTCTAACTTGCCAGAATGTCAGCCCTCCATTGTAGCAGAAGAGTCAAACGCTTTTGCACTTCTACGTTTATTTTTTGTTGCTTTTAGTATTCCGCTCCTGGTTGTGAGCGTGGGTCAACGTTTCTTCAACAATTTCACAAATTTACCATGACCTGATCTCATAAAAAGTTAGTTAGTCCAATGATTATTATAACTATTCTAAATGTATACATTGGAAAATGAAAAATAAATGCATTTTTTTAAACTAGTTAGCTGCTCCGGCTTTGCTTTGATGCGATGCACCTATCTATTAATGTGGCAACATAAGTGTCTCAGTTATAATTACTATCCGATTCATTTTTTGATATTTTGACATTTACAGTTTATTAGAGTGAAAGAAGTTTCGTAAATCTCGTACCACTATTTTTTTAAATTGTGTATTATTTTAAATTAGTTGTATTTCCTAGCATATTTATTGAAACGATATGTTATAAAGGGGAATTTTGATCTACATTAAATTTCCTATATAATGAAAATATTATTTTTTAAATATGAAAGGCACGAAAAGCTTTTTACATTTCCGTAGTAGATTATTTTGTCGTATCTCGAAAATAATAGGCAGCGTTAGCAATATAAGCCATTTGTAGAATATTTTATTTGAATTGTTAACAATACATCGACTTTCATTTATTTTATACAATTCTAATTACGCAATTAGTATTACGCATATGAACGTTCCAGAAGAGATTCTCTAAATATAACTAAGAACCTTATCAAAAACCGTGTCATAGTTTAGAAGAAATAGGTGAAAACATGCACAGACGCGTTTAACGATTTTGTATTAAGTTATTTATGGCTGATTATTTAAATTTATTATAATAAGTAACTTCGTTCGCATGTTCGAGGTGTGACGTCGTTAATCAATCTCAAATGAGTGATTTTAAATCCAGTCAACCGTGTAACGAGGGTTACGTATATTTAACACGGAATCCCGTTGTCCAAGAATACATTAAATACACCCTCCTTTCCTAGTTATTTATACTAGTGATCGCCCAGTGGTCGACATTCGACCATAGTTCATTGATTTTTAAAGTTTGAACTTTATTAGGGTTCTTTTGTCATACTTCTATACTTCCATAATCAAAGGTTTTCATCATAGCCACTCAGTTATTTGTCATTTTTTTTTAATTATATAAACATAAAAAAACCTATGTCTAAATGAAAATTGAAATTAATTATAAATTTGAAACAAAAAACAGGCGGTTACATAAGGTGGGTAGGGCTCTCAAATTTTAAGGAAACATAACGTTACGAATATAAAGAAATTTATCGCAACTCATGACACAATTTTCAGTTAATTTTACACGACACCATGGATGGGTGGTATTTCTGGGTAATATTGAATTAAATTTAGTCTATACATTATGAGGAATAGTGATATGCCCAGTATCATCGTTTGGAAAAGTAATGGATACGCAATAAAATCAAATGATGAATCCTAAATAAAGATGTTTTTAATACTATCATTAACTTTTGAAAATGAATTCATTTTTTTTCAAAATTCATCGTTTACTGTAATAAATATAACTGCTACATCAGGTTGAACAGCATCATTGTAACCGCGGAGATCTAAGTCATGGATTACTTTCATGAGCATACAAATTATCTTATTTTGATTTTCAACTCTCTAACAATGATCCTTCATTGCAGTAAATTACTACATAATCATTACAATAAAAAGCATTACTGCGATCGAATTCGAGAGAAATTTCATGCATTGTGCTATCATTGCATGTTCGATTAATCTGTTCTGTAATATATAATTAACAACCGTGTCCATATCATAAAAATATAATTGCGCATAATATGGTGAGAACCCCATATCCAAAAGTCATAGGACCAGCTCTGTGAAAAAAAAATTGAATAAAAAAAATTGACATACAATAAGACCAAAGAGAATAATAATTATTTCAGTGGTTTCATATATTTACTAATGGTAAATTATTTATCAACTAATTATTAATGTATATTATTAATTTACTTATGATATTATTATAAAATGAACCTACAATTTGACCAGTTAATTTCGAAGGACATGTAAGGTATGCAACGTAAGTCATGTTAAAAATATTGAATGTAGGGTAAAAAATGGTAATAGAAACGTAAGAGTAAAATAAAGGATGTCAAAACGTCTTTTTCATTTACATGTATGTATATGTTGTGTGAGTGATGTATATTTTAATTAATGTAATATGTTTTTAATGTATTTTATATAAAAAAAAATAGTTTTGTGCACTTCTCCTCCATATAAACCTTAACTATGATAAATTTCAAGTTCATCCGTTCGCGCAATTCTCTTAAAAAGGGGTACAAAGTTTTGGCTTCATGTATTAATATATAAGATTTAACAAAAACATTTATTTTTATTAAGGACAAAACATTACAATTTAGCGAAATGTAGGTCAACGATAAAATGTATTTGTGAACTTAATTCACACGCGCTCCACAGTCTTTTATGTGGCTCTAATGTAATGGAAGCAAGTGAATTTGTGAGTAATCTTATTTTATCGTGTAAATATTTCGCGGAATCTCGCGGTGAATTTTATTCATGTACGCTTTATGTATACTAGTATATATTACAAGACATCCGACGGATCGATAATGCTATTTCGCTTGTACATACACCAGTCGAATGTATATCGTAAAGTGACATCGTAGATCATTCTCTACAGGAGCTCGACTCATTTTGTGAAATAACGCCGACGTCAGACGGGTAAAGAATCTCGCGTCAATATTGTCATCGGAGAAGCAACAACACAGGCACAGCTGAAAGTCCATCAATCATTGGAAGACAAAAAGGAAAGCGTCAGTGTCGATAGGGCACGACACTTGCCGCATCTCACTCTGTCTTAGTGTTGTGCCGCGTTGACGCTTAGTCATATCGATATCTCTTAAAATAAAGATTAATGAGTTTTGATAGTGTAAAAGGAAAAAGGAACTGGATTTTATCGCAATATTTCGACGTGGATCAGGGTTTTTGAGTCAATTTATAACATTATACTCAATATGTACGTAATTATGTTTAGCTGAGATGATGGTATAATATAGTAATTAATTTTAAAAAGGGACTATCCACCAATGATCGATAACGAGTTGACGGGTTAAGTCGTTTATGGTTGTTGGCACTACTAATGGTTATTTTGTAATCCTTACGAATATTATAAATGCGAAAGTGAGTTTGTTTTTTTGTTACGCTTTCACGCCTTAACTACTCAACTGAGCATGATGAAATTTCGTATACACGTTGCTAGGAGTAAATAAAAGACGTAGGGTAACTTTCATTCAAAGAAATTTACTATTCCGGAGAGATAAACAGACTTACATAGAGCGAAGCCGCGAGCATAAGCTAATAAAATATAAAAGGGCACGACGCGACGCCACCGATTACATATTTTACCTGAAGATCTATAGGATACAGAGAAAAAAAATTGGTTCTCTGTAAAGTCGGTTTATTTTACGTTATAACGCGCATCGGCCGATGGAGTGGAAGAATGAAGAATGCGTCACAAGCAAAACGCTTAGGCCGATCGCGCCTCTCTATCGCTTGTTTCGCGCTCTCGCTTGCACGCTCAGCTCAGACGGAACGTGACAATGAGTCATGCTTTTTTGTGCGTGTAGTTGACGTTCACCGATTTATAAGACGTTAACACTTAAAAAAAAAACAAATGTATAAAACCTATTTTGTTTTTGTTTGATTTTTTTTATATAGTCGAATCCAAAATAAGACATTTTATACAAAAGCTCGCTGTTTTACTGTTTCAATTTCAGTGTTTTGTTCACTAGTGAGACGAATGAAATAGGCCACCTACTTATTTCGGAGTCTGGCATTCTTAGCATAAAAGGAAAACCCATTTATTTAGGTAGGTAAGCTTTTGTTGTGTAACGTTTTGTTGAACTTAACTCACATAGGCGTTTCGCTAAAATACGTTATGCACTATAAGCATGTAAGATATTTGATCATATCGGAACGCGTAGAATGGTCCGGAATTTCATTTTCTAACGATATCTCCAAGTTATTTTAGTTTAATATACGTTTTGTGAATGCGAAATCTATTTAAACTCTAGTTAAATTTCTTATTGAACAAAAATAACAATTCATGATAGTCCTTTTAAAGTTGAAAAACTAAACAGGAAAATATCAATTTTTTAAGAGATAAATCTCGATTCTTTTGTTCTGTAAAATTGAAATCACCAATAAATTTATATTGAAAAATTACATCTACTTCAAGGAACATTACTCAAAGTACTGCAGGCAAAGAAAAATGTAAGGGGTCTGTAACTTCTACAGATAATATTTTTCCAAAATAATCCGGCAAATGGTTTTACGAACATACACATAACATTGGTAGTAACATATGTATTTAAAGAAATATCTGCATTATTTGACTTAGATGTTCGATTTTTGCGGTATTTTTCAAAATTATTTGACATTAAATATATTATTACCTCGATTCCATTTTTTTTATGTCATGGTAGGTAAAAGAAGAGGTGGGTCACCTGATGTTAAGTGATCACTACCGTCCATAGCCACTAACAACACCAGGGGAGTCGCAAGTACGTTGCCAGCTTGCGTTTGGGTGGAAGGGGAGGTAAGGGGAGAGGAGAGAGGAGATAGGCCTTCGGCGCTCTCACTGAGCGACCCAAACGCAACAATGTAAGCACTGTTACTTCACGTCGGTTTTCTATGAGAGGGTGGTAGTATTCCGGGCGAGCCGACCTATTCATGTTGAAACCAGTAATAGCTTCAACATGGTTCTACCACCTATAATAAGCCTATAATAAAATTACAACGAATCCCTAACATTAATAACATAATAACTACTTTATAGTTCAGATTAAAACCAGTAGCTATAATCTAGAAAGTAAAACCATATTGCGACGCAGATGCGAGGTTAATATTCTTTGTCTGACCGATAGAATCCTTGTCGAAATATCCTTATCACTTGGGAGTTGTGCTGTTCCTGATTCATAAACCAGGAATTTAGCATGCTAAATTACAATCAGATGGTTCTGTATCAACACTTGATTGTCAAACTAGTATAAACAGTGTATTGTTTTTGTTGCCAACACTTTGACTCTCACAATGATATTCATTTGAATCAAACAAATTTACATTTCATTGCATTTTAATGCACCTTTATTGCTCCAACGATTTTCAGTATATAAACACAGGTCCATTGTATGAAACTCCTGCATTTATTTATCGCGCGCGTAACTAAAAGTTGTTTTCAGATAAAGGGCATCCTTATAATTGTATGTTTATTACTATTCATTTCAAATTATTTAAATATAGACAAAATGTTCCGTAGTCGTCGGTTTTTACATTTATGAGACAATGCGATTTGGTGAGTAATGTATCTATGCTAATATTATAAAGCTTAAAAAAATCTCGTTTTTTTTGGTTATTTGAACGCGCTAATCTCAGGAAAAGGTAGTCAGATTTCTATAGTATATTTACTGCAGAAAGTTATAGGGTATTTAATATTAGAATAAAACCCTCAACATCGGAGTAAGAAAAATGTAAGCCAGAAAGTATACGGAACGAGAAAAAAGTAATAGTGCAGACGGGCCGCGTAACGCAGCGTGACGTATCGCAGGTCAAAGAAGAGTTGTCTACCTGACAAAAACCATTACTAATAAGAATCGAACTGTGAATGCCTATGCCGAGCACTTCTATCACATGATAGTCTTACTATACAATAGTCGTCCTTTGTCACAACCTTGTAACCGTTTGTCATATATCTAATTATAGATGAGAACTGTATACAAAAATCCTTATAAATATTGATAATTGATTCTGTGTATAATATATAAAGAAAACTAGAGGAAGTGGTCTTCCGTACACACGAAAACCAGGGTTGCGAAGTCGGAAAGTTATGTGGCGACGTCAAAGTAGAAACCTCGACTAGGTAAATATTTGTATGCGTCACAAACGGTTGTACACAAAGCGGATGTTGTTCCCGCAAGAAACAAAAGACAAAACATTGCAAATGGAAATACGAAGACGGAGCGGCAACCGTGCGGTCTCTACTTACTCGCTATAGCAAACGGTTATGAGTGCAAATACACGGTTTACGAATATTTACATAATGAAAAAAGCCTCATGTTACTGTCAAATCTTTTATCTTTGTAACCAATAAATGTGAAAATGAGTTTGTTTGCTACACTTTCACGGCTTAATTACTGAACCAATCACTATTATGTTTTGCATACACGTTCCAAGAAATACAGAAAAGGACATAAATCACCTTTTTGTAGAATCTTATTCTAGAATTTTATCTATTCGACCATTGGACGATCATTAGTTTTTATAAATACAAAAGGATATGTTAATTTTTAATAACGTAATTTTTTGTACGTAATATCAGTTTACGTAACTCAACAACACTGTTTGATATTTTAGTCATGTATTATAGGATTTTTTTAAATGAAATATCATTTAAAGAGTATTTTATTAAAAAAGTTCTTGTTTAAAGAACTTAATTTTCATATTTCACATTCAATATTGTATTCAGGGTTCCACACCGATTAGAAAATAGGCTAAATGGTTGTCAAGTTGTCACTGGCAGAGTCGCTCGGAGTCCACGTGGCGAATATTTCAAGCCTTTGTATTGTAAAACAAATGTTGGTTAACGAAGACTGCTTTGAAAACCAAACGTAAATAACATAATCTCGTGTAACGTATTTATTAATCCGCTTTCTACATATACCATACTAGCTTCTGCCTGCGGCTTCGTACGCGGAATAGTTACCGTTAACTTTAACTTGTGACTTCGTTTACGTAGAAGATTTTTACGTAGGTGAAAATATTTTTAAATAATACGAACGTTAACCCCGATTTTGAAACATTCTTTATTGGTGCTCCGCTCCTATTGGTCTCAGCGTGATGATATATAGCTTATAGCCTTCCTCGATAAATGAGCTATCTAACATTGGAAGAATCAAATCGGACAAGTAATTCCTGAGATTAACGCGTTCAAGCAAACAAACTCTTCAGCTTTATAATATTAAGTATAGATACTATACTACATACCTCCAAATAAATTAAACATGTGATGAGGTTGTGTCAGTATTCTCTTTGTAACATATGTCAGAAGTCACTAGAACTTTGTTGTTTTCTGGTAAAGTTTATCTGGTTCAAGTTAATCAGGTACAATTTTATGAATACTTCTGATTTGTACAGACTAGAAATTAGGTTATAGATTGTTCAATAAGATTTAGAGAATAATTATACAGATGAGGCAGTTAGTCTGTTTAAATAAGTTAAAACGTGTTACTAAATGAATTAACTATATCCAGAGTTGTATTTTTCTATTAACTGGATATATTATGACTTATTATTGCTATGTTTTAATCAACTGAACCATGAAAATCAAATAAAATGGCGTCATACTCTTAATATTGTCCTGTATTAGTTACATCTATATAAATAACATGATACAGGTATATGCCGCCCATTGCGGATAGTTTTTGAATATACCTATTTTTTTTAATTCTTAGACACTTTGTTTTCAAAAAAAAAAATTACGATATTTTCTTTTAATAAAAATTTATTACGACTTTAAGAAACAACCGAATTTGTCATTTATCACAACATACTATAAAACAAAGTCCCCTACCGCGTCTGTATGTCTGTTTGCGATAAACTCAAAAAGTACTGAATGGATTTTCATGCGGTTTTCGCCAGTAGATAAAGTGATCCATGAGGAAGGTTTGGGTATATCATTTGTCAAGGGTTTTTTTATTATCAGGGCGGGACAACGTCCGCCGGGTCTGTTAGTAAATGTATAATTTATGATGATCGGTTGTGTATTTAAGGCGTGAATGTATACTAAACAAACAGATAAACGTATATTCATATTTATAATATTAGTAAGGAAGTAAGGACTAGTAAGGATAGATATATTTTAATCAGAAACATAGGGTTGTGTAACATTTTGTAGCAAAGACTTCGTATACACGAATAATGGAATAATGTAAGAATTCGTGGTAATCCTATACGTGCATGACTTACATCCATTGCATTTATGTAGTTTTTGTTCCGCTGCAAAGCGTTCAGCGAGAATGCTTTTTGTCCCACAGAATAAATTTACATCTGAACAGGGATCCGCCGAATGCGACGCTTTTTGTCATAATATCACACACCCTTATAAGTTCTTGATGTTGGAATGAACTGAAAATTATTACACTATAAAACGGAACTCGTAGCAGCTGATATTAAGTGCCCATTAGCGCAAATATGCCTAAATGGATACTTAAAATTCCCGGGAAATTATCATTAAACTTGTTTTCAACATTACCAACTAGAGTTATTGAGTTATTTGTCTTTATCTAATTGTTTCCACATTAAAAAAAAATAACATTTATCACGAAGCACCTATTAATATGTTTTGGCAGATTCACTTTTTTATCTAAATTTCAAGAACTAGGCCGTCAAAACGCGTGTCGGTCGCCCTGGCAGTTTAAACTGCACAGGCCCATGTGGTGGAGAAACATTGTGCCGATTCGACTACCAGTTCGTCAGGGGGATTGTAACACCCACTCCCCCTTGAGGGATCTACCGTCTTGACCTTTAAGACCGCAGTCGGGGCCCCTCTGAGGGGCCAACACCTGTCGGGGGAGCAGACGCAGTGCCAATCGGCAGTCCCTGCTAAAACGCCTAAAAGGTTTATGAAGGCACCATGGGGTTTTAGTTCGTGCGAATTAGACATAACCCATCCTCAGCTGCCCGGTGGGATGGGTATCCGTTAGAGATTTTCCCATGTAAAAAAAAGGGCTGTGAAAACGGTCATGTAACTATTGTACCTATTGTGAAACGACTTAATGATACTCCATAATGCAACTAATAAGTTTATATAGTTCAATAGCATCGTTGGATATTGGAGAAGAAAGCAAACTATTATAATAGCTAATATATGATTATATATGTGATATATGTTATATACCGACTAAAGTACCACAAGCGATACAACCAGGAGACTCAGCTTTATCTATCAGGAAAATAAATTTATTAACTGACAAATGCTTAGAACGTAACCGGAACCTATCACCCATGCATTTGTGTCATTTAACTGCTAATAAAATTATGATCACACGTTATGCTTATAGAATACAAAAAAACATTTGCACACAAGTGAAAGTTGATTAAATAAATAAGACGATAAAAGGTGAGTGATTGAAGTAACTTATGCCCAGTCCTTCAGAAAGAAGCCTTTGTGTCTGTTGCTTACGTGATACAACACAGTAACACCATATTTCACTAGTTCACAATATACAGGACGCAATTTCAGATTAACATACCCACATATAAATAATTAATATATAGAATATAATGTATAAAATAATATAGTTCAATTTT
Organism: Antheraea yamamai; assembly: GCA_036509395.1. NCBI lineage: Eukaryota > Metazoa > Arthropoda > Insecta > Lepidoptera > Saturniidae > Antheraea > Antheraea yamamai. Next base: position 16,949,043 of record AP028436.1, on the reverse strand, counting down.
TATAGTTACGTTTAATTGGCGACATTGTATGCACGGCAAATGCACAAGCCAATTTCGGTTCTTTTAGCAACCTTGGGTCAGTTGCCATCTCGGCTTAGTGCCTTCTGCGCTCGCTATAAACCATAGTAAAGCTGTCCAGGTCTTTTAGATCAACGGTATTACCCAGTTCAAATAAAAAGAAGTTACTTTTACGTTACAAGTTGCAGACGTTTCTAGAAGAGCAATAGAATTGCGGGGCCTATTGTATAAAGTGTATACACAAAACAAGGTATTAATATTCATGTCATATTACTGAACACGGTTGCAATAAGGTTAATAACCTTATTATCTTAAGGCGGTCGAGAAAAACTGTATGCTTTCCCTTTTATCGTAAATTTATTCATACATGCATATCGGCTGTTACAGTGTGCGAGCACGATCTGTTCCTTAATACTGATTTATTCAAATTTATTCTTATTTATTGCGCCAAATTATTGAATATCCTTGACTATTATGAGATATTATTTTATCAAACGCATTTCAAATATGTAGTCTTTAAAACATTGTTACCTTGCATATTTACTTTGCTAATACTTCTTCTGATGCCACCAAATAATTAAATAATTTCAGTATTAATAATTTCACTCTATGATTTTATATCGCGTGATGAACTGACACAACAGATTTCTACTTCTTTTTCTTTAATTTATGACACCGTGTGTAAGTAAAAATAACAGATTTTTGTGTGACGCCCATAATTGTCAGCTGTCTGTCAGAATGTGAAAAGTATCTTTCAGGCTGCTTGAAAGACAGTAGCGCAATCACGTTTGATTTATGGGCAAAACAGATATAGCGGTTTTGCTTCCGGAATAGTTTCGAATACTTTTACTCTAAATATAAATACTAGCTGGTAATCGCGACTTCGTTCTAGTAAAAGTGGTTTCATAATTTCATTGAAATTACCTGGATTAATTGTGAGCTGTGTTATAATTGTAATTTTGTCATTAGACGAATTAGATTGTAAAAATTATATTTTTCCTGAGCACTATAGGTTACATCCTATTCCTATTCAAAGTTATATTGCAATTATTGCGAACAGTCTTCTACAATAAAATCAATTTAAGAGTTTTGTTTTAAACAACCTAAGAACTTTCTACTAGCCTAATGTATGAAATGTTACAAACTGCATTTTTGTTATTCGAAACATTGATACTGGAGAAAATTAAATGTAGTATCATACTTCAGACAGCTGCGGGAAAACTGCTTCTGCGGGAAAAGGTTTTAATAAGTGAATCGATGATGCTTCTATAGTTGATCCTTGCATCTACCCTACCACTCTTATGGCTCTTAAAACTTTAAGCTGTCTTTAATTACCTAAACGCTGTCTGATTGCACCTTAGATCAGCAAGTTCTCAACCTGTTTTGAATTATATTGATACATTCTAATACTTGCCTTGGATGAGGACTGAATGGTGTATAATGCAAAAGGCCTCCTTACAATACTTACTGGAAATAGATTGAACAAAACATATATGCATATTACGAAAGTAAAAACATTGTAAAATCATAAATTATTGTAATATTTTTATGACCAATCAAATTTGTTTAACGGCTCACGAGTCACAGTTTAACAAATAATCTTATTACATCGGACCAATTTAATTATGGACGGTGGCAGACATCTCACGTTTAAGTCAAGTATTGTCTGCGGTGAAAAAGGAGAGTTCATAAATATTCATGGTAATTTTGGTCCCGAAAAGTCAACGTTAAGTCTATTTCCGATAAAATGGTGAATTGTCTTCATTGGGCTCAATGGTGATTCTATTTCAGCCCGGCTTCATAAAGTTGGTGATAAAAATATATTAGTTTTATTAGTTTCTTAGAGAAATATTTCTTTTGTTATTATGTAATAAGTCTGTATGTACATATCATAAAGGTACACGATGTTTGTCAGCGAGGAAAATTTGAGGTTGATTCACACGTAAAGCTATAAAGCTTTAACACTTGAATATGGTTGTCGAAGAACAAGATTTTAAGATATTTTAATATATTTTATTACTTGCGTGGAACTGGAAACTGAACTATATTGTTCGGCGTTAATTCTCCGGCACGGTATAGGCTTCTAACCGACTTTGATACTGCATCCAATATATATACGAGTATATATATTTTGAAAGCATAAACAAACATGTGATTCTCCTTAAAGACGCAGAGCATGAATAGACTCGTCAAAAGATGGACTACCAACCTGGAAAACGTTGCGAGAACCAGTTAGTTACGAGATACACAAGACCGGTTGCAGCGATCCTCAGAGAAGGTCTGTTTCTAGCACCATAAAGACAACTTCTGGTTAGTTTAAGACCATTGGGACAGGTTTCGTATTTGGCTAGATCATAATCACCATATACACGTTCAAAAATCTAACTTTGAGACCAGCGTCCCTATATATACAGGTTAGGTATTCCAGATTTGCACAGTTTTGACTGTATTAATTGTAGCCTGTCTTGACTGTACCCATAAGTAAAGGAAACTGTGAACCGATCTATCTCTTTAAAAAAATAAAAATTCTGATATCGCTTTTGGCACCAGCACTCTACCTTAAGTAGGTACTTGTATCATCCATTAAATTATTAAGTATTATAATAATACGGGCTTTGAACCGATATCGGCAGTATACAGTTCACATTTACATCGGCGTGCTCTCGTAAAATTTTATGATATTTTATTTAGTGGCAAGGGAACGTAACACCGAAACATGATATGGCAAATTCCCCGAAGAAATGAATAAAACCCGACCGCGTGTAAACATGTAAATTTACAAAGATTTATTGCTAAAAGATTAAATTTTGTTATTTCAGCAACATCTGTTCGGTATTTCCACTTATTAATCATCTCAAAACGTGCTAAGCGTAATATTAATTGTAATAATTTGTTATGCCCCACATCGAAATTAGGCACATAAAGGCTCACCTTCGCAACTTAAACATACATATTACGTACGTATATATATATTGTATTATGTATACACATTATGGATTTGGGGCTCATTCTATTTTATTCTTTTCTAAGGAATATATACGTATATGCATATTTCTTCTATTTAATTATTTTCCTATATTTTTAAAACCCTGAGTCGTCATGGTGAATTATTGAGTACTAATGGGAAAAAAAATGAGACTAGATCTTCCTTTTACAGTACCACCATGTAATAAAATACGATGGCATCTAAACAGCTGAACGTCAATATATCAACAAAGTGAATATTTTTAAACATCTCCCAAATTGTCTTATGTCTCACTCACTCGGATACTTTTTGTATGAAGATTTTTTTAATGAAATTTTCATATTTTAGTAGAAATTTTCAAACATTTTACAACGTAGAATACACAGAACCTGCCTAAAAACTGAATACAGAAAAAGCGAGGTTACGTAGTTAGATAATAGATTAGTAAATAGATTAACAGAACACGTGCACCACAAAATAAACTGCAGTTGAGTTCTATGAGATATTCATAACAGTCGATCTTACAGTTTTCTGTCGACAAACTAATTTAAAGCTGTTCGAAACTGATGAAACTTACAATGAAGAGCAATAATCAACTTTGACAATCATTTAATTTGTAATTAAAAAATATTGAAGCCATTAATCGAAATAAAAATATTCTATCCCTCAGGTTGGACCAAATTATAAATAAAAGACAACTTTCACTAAGATCGGTGGACTAGTTTCGGAGCTCATCATGGACATAGATCGTCCCATTGGTTTTTTATATATTTAGATATACTACAAATAGCAAATTCATAAGAAAATAATTGAATGTATACTTATTATGGACAAGGTGTATACATCGTTAATATTATTATAAAAATTCGAGAGTCAAAACGATTTATTCATTTATAGACTCGGCTATAATGGGCTCTTTTACACGTCAATTTTATAATAAATTGATGATTACCGAACGGAACGACGTTGTGGAAATGACAGCTGTTGAATCGAGGACTCGCTAAAACGTGGGTGCGTCATTAGAATTTCCAATAATTTCGTGTTTAGAATTTCATCGAGAGATAGAAGTGTCATGAAGTTTCAAAAAATTACCTAGCGGATATTTAATAACAAGACAAGGCAGTTTTATTTCTCCTTGATTTAATATACTTACGGAAATCATTAAAGTGTGTATTTTTTCATCATTATTCATAATTCATTACATTTCTTTATGTTAAATCTTTATACCATAAAGAATTGTAAATTAATACAATTTTATTCTAAGTTTCTATACCCCTTTTGTGGAATGTTGCATTTGATTAACAGTTCCCTAAGATAATTTATAACTATAGTTATGCTTAGTATAAATTATTATATACCTATACTTAAATATTTGACATTTTTTTCTCGAACTGACTAGGCTATTGGCCTAGCAAGACCTTAACATCTTCATCGAACTACAAAGGTGAGCGCTTACGACACTCAGCCGATTTTATTTTGACAACTGGCTCAAGGTTGCACGGCACACCTCTGCTTGGGCTGTCAAAGTTGCCTAGTTCATGCAATTTGCGACTTAACTGAGCTAACCTAAGCTAAGCTACATATTCATACTTATATGAGTTTTTTAATTTATATGTGTATCAAGGATACAGACCTCAATAACTTTTATACGGTGGTGGTCATATAATTAGAAAAACTTCTTATGAATAAAGAAAGTATAATTTCAAGGTACAAATGTTCGTAAAAAATATAGACTTTCAATAATGAATAATCATGCAATAATACAGCCACTCAAATAAAAACCTCATTAAATGCATAAAATATAAAACATATTTTACTTTTAATTACAAAATGAGTCTTACACATGTAGGAGTTTATTGACCGCTTGTACACCTAATTAGAAACATTTTAAAGAAGCATCCATAGCTCGTTCTTTTTTTTTTAAATTGGAGAATAACATTTCTTTCTTGACTTTTTCTTCTATTTTGGCGGCAATTCAAAATTTAATCTGTATTTTATTTTGTTCAAAATGGGAAAAATAAAAGTTGTGACGCGTCAACTAGGCAAATAATTGTTAATTTACATATAGACCATAAGTGGGCGTACAGAAGAATAGCTGAGCATTTAAATTGTTCTGTTAAGAAAGTATTTAATGCAATTGATCATTATAAAACACATGAAATTGTTCGTAGAAAGGCTCGGCCAAGAAAAACTTCTCCCAGAGAATATACGCTAATCGTTCGTGTTGCTAAAAAAACCCAATTAAACGCACCAACCAGATTAAAAATGAAGTTTTTTCGTCTGATGACCCAAGAAACATCTCGTCAAGACTAATACGCCGATGATTAGTGGAAGCTAAATTGTTTGGAAGAATCTCTCGAAAGGTATCGTTTCTTACCAAGCAACGCCGAGAGAAGCGATTATTATTCACTAAAAAGTATATTAATTGGACGGTACGAGAATGGAAAAAAGTGTTATTTTCAGATGAAATAAAAATAAATATGATAAATTACGATGGAAAGCGCTATATTAGACGTCCTGTAAACAATGCTTTTAATTATAAATACACAAGGAGTATAGTCAGGCACGGTGGCGGTAACATTAAAGTTCCGGGGTGTTTTTCCGGATGTGGAGTTGGGCCCGTTCGGAAGACTGAAAGTACAATGGATCAATGGCAATACAAAAAATATCTTAGAGCACACAATGATTCCCTACTCGGACGATCATTTGCCTGTAACCTGGATCTCTCAGCATGACAATGACCCTAAACACACGGCCAATAGCGTCAAATGTTTCCTTAGCGAACAGCGTATATCCGTTTTGACTGGCCAGGAAATAGTCCGGATTTAAACCCGATAGCAAATCTCTGGTATATTGTTAAAAAAAAGTCTCAAACAAACGTAACATCAGTCAAAACAAACTATATGAAGCATTTGTTGAAGCATGGAATTCAATCCCCCTAGGAAAATGTATGAAATTGATTGAATCAATGCCACGTCGTTGCAGTGCTGTTATTGAAAATAAGGGATACGCCACTAAATATTAATTATAACTATTGGTATGCTGTGGATAGTAGCTATTTCGTAAATAACAATACTAATTACTAATACTTAACAAAATAATGTTTTTTTAAGCTTTTTTGTTGTTGTTTCTAATTAGTTGACCATTATTGTTCATACCTTAAAACTGATTTAAATGTTTGTCAGTTATGTAATATTGAAACTACACTTGTGTAGTAGGATTTATATTGCTTTTCTAATAAATGATATATCGTTGAAAATATTGTTGTCCTATTTATTGTTTAATTTCAAGTTCAATGAAAATGATTGCGGTGAAATATCTTACATAATGTCAAGGACCGTTGGTAGTGTTTCTAATTATACGACCACCACTGTATGTATTTCGTGTCGGTTAAGTTTTTCTGAACTAATTCAGCTCGATAAGGGAAACAATAAAACCCTTCCACTTTCATGTGTAAGCACGTGTGTGGAGGTGATATGTGAAATAGGTTAGTTCATTTCCGCAAACATTTTTTTTTTCGTTGCTCATGCAAAATATTAATCTACATATAGAAAAAAAAAATCTCACCAAGTTTGAGCTCTCTTAATATTAATTTTAAGTACTGACAATTTAAATTTAAAGTTTTACCTTTCAAAATGCATGTAAAAAACCTTTTTTTTTCAAATTTCTAATGCTTACCCGGCTTTTACAATATTGCAAATCGGTTTGATGGAACTTGGGGGGAATTTCACGCTCTTTAAAATAGTCTTAGTGTTTTTTTGTGTAACTCGTACTGGTTCACCAGTAGGAGTCGTCAAAGTAGTTTTTGAAGAAAATATATTTTCTCTTAATTTTTCGAGCAAACCGCTAAAAGTGGGAAGAAAAAAAGAGCTGACTTATAAAAAAAAGTTATCCGACCAATATTTCATGAATTTACAGCCATTTTTATACCGGAAAATGTAAGAAATTGATAAATACTAACTCATAATGTTATTTAGATTAATTTTTTCTACTTATTACCATTATATTTCCCTACACTAAGAACTTTTTTAAAATTATTATGATTTCTCACTTACAATAAATATTAAAACAACACACAAATTCATAAAAAACTACAAGAATAAAATTGTAACATAGGTCTTGCAATTTTTCAACATTTCTGTCGTTTAGCAAAAAAATAAAAATGAAGATTATTTATTTTTTTGTAGCAAAATTCAAAAACTGTACTTTGACGACTCCTACTGGTGAACCAGTGCGAGTTACACAAAGACTATTTTGAAGAGCGTGAAATTCCCCACAAGTTCCATCAAAACGATTTGCAATATTGTAAAAGCCGGGTAAGCATTAGAAATTTGAAAAAAAAAAAAGATTTTTTTACATGCATTTTGAATGGTAAAACTTTAAATTTGAATTGTAAGTATTTAAAATTAATATTAAGAGCTCAAACTTGGTGAGAATTTTTTTTTCTATATGTAGATTAATATTTTGCATGAGCAACGAAAAAAAAAATGTTTGCGGAAATGAACCACTCTAATGTGAATATTTGAGAATGAAAATTTCTTATTAATATTTTTAAGACTAAAAGACAACCAATCGGTCATATGATGGGTTGAATGTGAAGGAAGCGAAGTAGGTTTTAAGGAGACCGCTGATACATTATCATTTCTGTCTAAATCAGGCGGCACGTGGCGTTATAATACGTTGATATATTTGTCTGTATATAATATATATATGTAAACCAATATACCTTAACTCTTGCTTCTAAGTTTGATAATAGAGTATACTATATCATATAATTCTTCTTTACTTACAATGAAGTTTAAAAAAAAGTGCAGCCTGCAATATTTTCAAAAATTTAATTAATGAATATACTCCGAGATTACTTTCTTATAAGACGAAGGATGACGCGCATCATAAATTTTACTATTTATACCAACATAAATTATTACCAAGAATCATTTATTAACGAAGCTGATAGGTGTGAACCGTAAAAAACTTTTGAATATTAATCATCTTTAGGCTGGTCCCTTGACTGTGGGAATTAAGGCCTTGTATTCATGTGAACAAGATTCGTATTGATTTTGCAGATAGGAAACGCCAATGTTATGTAGGTCAACAACCCTGAAGAGTAAGTCGGTATGGGTAATTAGAACTTCTGCCATACCTTTTCATTTCCCGACGAGCCCTGGGCGTTTGGAAAGTTCGATTTACAATTGACGGTTCACATGGAATTTGTTGCTCTCATAAACCTTAATAATGAGGTGATTTATTGCTCAACGATTTCGTAATTGCTGTTTTTTATTAGTTCTATAAAAAGGATTTATATTAATTTAAACAGCGTTACAAAGTGGTGGAATTAGTCGTTTCTTTGTACTTTATAGGTTTTAGTGTTAGACCAAATCTAGTGAGCTGGTTCTCAAGTGCAGCTACCGGAAAACACCCACGGGTGCTTAGTAACATATATTAATCTTAAGGGTGGTAGCTCACCAGGCAGTTCTAAAAAAAGCCCTGCCATAGTATAATTCGTTTGAACAATTACCGATGTCAAAATGTTACCTTCGCAAGGGTGTAGTGTTTATTTGTATTTCAAGCGATAGAAATTTAATGATAGTGTGTTCGAACAACGTGTTGATTGATGTAAGTTCAAATTATACAGTGGGTTGATATTTGTGTAAAGAAAAACATTGAAATGGCATGGTGATAAAGTAATTAAAAGAGCACGATGATATAAAATTTGCCTACGCTAGTATTTTTTTTATATTATAGAAGGCTAACGAACAGGTGGGTCACCTAAGTGACCACCGTCGTCCATAGACACTTGCAACAACAGGGGAGTCGCAAGTGCGTTGCCAGCCTGTGTTTGGGGGAGAAGGGAGTTGGGGAGGGGAGGGGAAGGTTGGGAAGGAGAGAAGGGAGGTGGTCATCCGGCACTGTCATTCACCGAACGAAACGCAACAATGCAAGCACTTCACGTCGGTTTTCTGTGAGAGGGTGGTACTACCCCGGGCGAGCCGACCCATTGATGCTAAAACTAGTAATAGCTTCAGCGTGGCTTTGCCACCTTTAAAAATCCATATCTCTCCATAGCAAGCACCCTAACATTGAAACTATATCTCAAAATATTTGAATGTGTTCTGGAAATTGCAGTTAAAGCCAATTCCTCACACCCTTGTGATGCCATCTCACTGACCTCGGATGGGACTGGGGTTTTATTCAAAGTAGGCATGAACTTTAGTAATCTATACTAATATATAAAGCTGAAAAGTTTGTTTGTTTGGTTGAACGCGCTAATCTCAGGAACTACTGGATCGATTTGAAAAAATCTTTCGGATTTAGATAGCTCATGTACCGAGGAAGCCTTTAGGCTATATATCATCACGCTAAGACCAATAGGAGTGGAGCGCCAATGAAGAATGTTTCAAAATCAGGCAATTTTTTTCGTTTTGGTTGCTTTCGCTGCGTGTTAGCGTTAGTATTATATACGTTGCCATAGTAACGTGGTAACTTTCTATCGCAAACATTTTTAAAGTTTGTTTTGTGTTTCTATTCAACATGTTTATTCTACGTTTGTTTTGTTTCCAATTTTTTATTTGTAATTTATTACGTACTATAAAAATAAAGTGTGTGTATCTGAAATTAAAATAACAACTTTTTGGTGATTGGATTATGAAATGGAAATTTGAGTTATGAATAATGGAGATTATGGAAATATTTTTTTTAATATTGTTGATATTTTATATTATTATATTTTGTTTGTTTGTTCCGGGTTATTCCCGAAACGACTGGACATAGGGTAACGAGAATTTTACTGGCAGATATGCGAAATTATAGCGGTTGACATATTCTATTTTATTTGTTGAACTGTTACCCGTGCATTCGTCCATGTGAAATTTATTAAAAACTAGCTGTACCCGCAGCTCCGCACGCGTTTTTTTTAATAGTATTAAAGAATTATAAAATTGTGAGATTATGTACAATTACAGAAATGCTCTTTAAAAGCAATTGTAAGTACAACAAGCACGCCACTTACAGTAACATGTACATTAGATATATAAATACTAACAGCGTGGCAAATGAGGTTTGTCATCAGCAACATATTTGGAACCTTAACCCACAATATAACTACCTCAGTGCTCACTTACACTGTATAAGGAACTAATGAAACAATAACTTAAAATATTATTATTATTATAAAGATTTATTATAATTAACATTTTGTAACTATGCAAAAAATAAACGCTTGTCTGATCCGCAAGAAATTGTATTATGGAAATCTTTACGTAATACGTTTATAATCTAAGATCTTATTAGGAAGACCTCTATATCGTTAATGTTATTAATAATTATAATGTCGAATTGTAAACAATAACCTGATAATTATTTCTCTTATTAAAAATAAAGAATGAGTAGAAATCTTGCTAAATTTCATGCAGACAAAGTCGCGGATAACAGCTAGTCTAAAATAGAATAACCTCAATTACTATTTATTAAGTTACTATCTACCAGTGAAAGTCCCGTGAAAACTGATGTAACCGTTTTGGTGATAGCACAGCGGGCGAAGCGACGGCTAACAGCTAGTCTAAATTAAAATAAATTAAATTACTTTTTATAAGGTCCGCTGCTATCTGCCAGTGAAAGTCCCATGAAAATCGGTCAAACCGTTTTGGAGGTAGTACTGCAGACAAAGCCACGGATAACAGCTAGTATAAACTAAAATTGCTGGAATTACTTTTTATAAGATCAGCTATCTGCCAGTGAAAGTTATGTGAAGATCGATCGAACCGTTTTGAAGATAGCACCGCGGGCGAAGCCACGGTTAACAGCTAGTATAAACTAAAATTGCTCAAATTACTTTTTATAAGATCAGCTATCTGCCAGTGAAAGCTATGTGAAGATCGATCGAACCGTTTTGGAGATAGCACTGCGGGCGAAGTCACGGTTAGCAGCTAGTATAAACTAAAATTGCTTGAATTACTTTTTATAAAGATAGATATCTGTCAATGAAAGATTCGTGAAAATCTGTCCAACCGTTTTGGAGATAGCATTGCGGGCGCAGCCGCGGTTAACAGCTAGTCTAATTTAAAGTAGCTTAAGTAACCCGCTGTAATTTTAGCTATCTGCTAGTGAAATTCCCGTCAAAATCGGTCCAGCGCTTTCGGAGATTACCCGGAACAAAAAGGCAGACAGACAGACAGACCGAAAAAATTTTAAAAATTGCATTTTTGTTATCAGAAGCTTGTATACTTTCATACCCAATCGGTAAAAAAAAAATATTTTGATATTACATACAGACACTCCATTTTTATTATATGTATAGAAGAAGATATATATACCTGTAGAAGATATAGATATAGATAGATAGATATGTTGTTTATTGTAAACAAGCGAGTGAGACGTGTGCTTTACTGGACTTCAAGAATAAATATACATAATTGAAAGTCATATGTTTGTATGTAATTAAAATTATATTATCTTTTTGGTCAATTTGGCGGCCATTTTGATTTATCTGCCGCGCTGCGTCTACATAACTCAGTGATTATAGCAACGTATAAGATTAACTTAATTATATCGACAATACGGGTATATTAGATCTATATAATAAAAAATTTAACACATATTGTTCGATAATGTATAGCTTAAAACTTTAATTACTTTTTTATATAGTCTAAGTGAGCACTGAGGGTGATATTTTGTTTGTTTGTTTCCAGGCATGTTGCTGGTGATAAATCCCATTTCATTCGATACACTGTTATTATTTACATTTCTAATATACATGTTACATGTTACAGTAAATGGCGTGCGTGTCGTACTTACAAATGTTTTTGAAAAAGCATCTCTATAATGTGCAACATCTACTCATAATTTTACATTTTTTGATACATTTTAAAAAAGCGCGCGCGGAGCCGCGGGTAACAGCTAGTCACTTATATAACAGAACATTAATTACAAGCAATCTCAATCATTCCGACGTGAAATACATATTAGTAGTAAGGAAGTTGCTCAAATTTTATTACTCATAATCTAAGATGAGGATCAAAATAAATAATGTATAAATGACGGGTGTACTCGTAGGAGTAGAGAAAGACTGAAGAAAGTATGAATGGTTTGCGCGAAGAATGATTTGTGTTAAAAGGTGTGCATACGGAGTTAACAGCTGATGAAGGAAAATATGTTGTACCAATCAACGGTAAGTAAAACAATAAACTAAATATGTATACAATAGTTCATAACAAAACTTATGTTTATTGTATGCAAACGTAAGAAGAGATTAACTGTAAGGCAGTGAGAACGGTGTACTTTAGAAAAAAAAGTATTATATGTATTTACCCATCATTTGATATATGAGCATATAATATCTGTATACGCATTTTTATTTAAATGTTTGTCCTTTAGTCATGATTAAGCGGTAAGACAAATTATAATGCAATTAGATATAGAAATAGATGATGTCTTGGAAGAACCTACGATACTTTTTATCGCTTAAGGAATCGATCAGTCAACGGTTGGTAATGTAATAAACTAGCGGGCCCGGCGGACGTTTTCTCGCCCTGATAGACAAAACCTTCACAAAGTATATACCTAAACCTTCCTCATGAATCACTTTATCTACTTGTGAAAACCGCATGAAAATTCGCTCAGTAGTTTTTGAGTTTATCGCGAACAGACAAGCAGACAGATATGGCAGAGTACTTTGTTTTACAATATATAATGATAGTGATATATATAAAAAATTACGAGCGGTATCGCGGATCGCCAGTAACTTAAAGACTTTAAATGAGAATATTCAGGTATCATTAATAAGCATGATTAGATACGGCCCGAATTGGAAGTTTTCGAGAGCGTTTTCAACCATCCCCATTATGACTTCATGAATATCAATTAAAGTTTACGACTTTAATTGGCGTACCGCCGATATTTAATGCCATTTGCATGTTGGTCAGGTATTAACTCGAAGCGATATTACGAGCGGTAATTGAGTTTCGTAAGCTTTCGATGTCGGGAATGTATTTTCGCCGTGTTATTGTTTTACGTGAAAATTGTTATCAGGTTAACGAGACTGGGTTTTATCTCCATTATATAGACTTTAGAGGTTATTGGAATGTTATAATATTGGGAAGGAACTTAGCTCGATTACTTATTGAGATCATTAATAGCCTATTATTCTAACACTTTTAAAGACGTTCAAATGTTACGTAAGCAAAGGAGTAATGATTTTAAATTGTATAATACAAATAAGAAAATCTTAATTCCGCTACATGATAAAAAATTTCAAAATAGACTCTTTTATCTATTTACAAGTGTCTTGTGACAATTTCAATGTTCTAACAAAATGGTGGCTTCCTTGTTAGAACATTTCATGAATTTTTTATTGTATCTAAAAATTCATGCTTCGTAGTATTATTTACCTTCCGCTACACTTGTGTAGAATAACTGAAAGTACGTAAAACACCACAAATATTACAAAATATAGAGTCAAGAAACACAAGATTATGCATAAAATATAAAATCCACTATATGACAAACTACGACCCCCAAAAAATTCCACCTAAGGGTTTAGTTAGAACAGCTTCTGTTCAGTGAGTGTTGCCATCCACATCCTTCAGGCTGGAATGAAACAGCGCGAGCAATGCTATATAGCGGCAGAAATAGGTATGATTGTGAGGAATTCTTCCCATAAATTATTGTTAGGTTTTGATATTAATTCATCACGTTAAATGGATATTTATTAGCCATTACGAAGCAGATGTGCAGAATAAGCCCCTACTAAGAGCTGCGTACGTCAAAGTTTATCGGGATTTTAAATTATTGGACGTTAAACTAAGCACTCACGCAAGGCTCACGGCGCGGCGTGTCGGCGCGAGTAGCTTTGACGTAAATAACCATTTGCCCGCCCTCGCATTAATTGATGTTCCCAACAATATTAAACTAATTTAACTTCATTATGTTGTCACTGTATTTCACTAGTCGTTAATTTTGTATTGCATAATTATTATAATATATATAATAAATTATTATAATTATAATAAAATATTCGAAAAGATATTTACACATACAGAAGTAAGTACATGCACGCAAGTAAAAAAATGAAAACATAGCAGGATGTCGTATAAATTTCTGGATCCTATTCTGTTTTGTGGTAAACTACTTACCCTAAATATATGCTCTCAATATTTATGCAGCTTCTAAGAAAATATGTGTATAAACTGAAGGACGCATTTTTGATCGTAGCCGGACCTCACATTGGCACAAAAATATTTGGGTCAGTAAATATTGGGTTAAGTTCTCAGATGGGTCAGATATAATTCAAGATATATGTAAGCCGCATAGAATGATATATTACATGTCTTTTTTATACAAAGTTATGGGTCACTTGATGCCCTCCAATTTATAAATTATGAATAACTTCAGTAGCTATTTTAGATTAGAGTAATATGGTATGGTATGTTTTATTCTTATGCACAGACCTAAAGTAAAGTGGCTGATGATAAGAAGATACACTTAACCGGTCCGTTGTAATCTTTAGGTCGATACGTGCTTAGGTGCTTAGTGAAAAATATTCAATTAGGTGTAGTTAAATTAAAAAAAAATTGAAGTTCTGAGGTCAGTCATAATAGGATGCTACTCTTAGCACAGAGTGGCAACGCCTAGTATACCAGTATGTATTACCAACCACATCTGAACTTCTTCAAACTGTAACATAATAGCGTAAACATTTCTTTATGATAAAAACTCGTGTAGCAGTGACCTCCCACAGTCGAATCTTTTTTATTATATAATTTATAGGTTTTAACATTTTACCACATCTCATCTGATTGTAAATGATGATGTGATGTCAAAAAGTGCAAACATGCTAAACGTAGAGGAATTGGCTAACCGGTAATTGGTGCCGGAACACACCTATCGGTGCTTGGTGACAGATTTTCTACTTGGGGATGATAGCTAGCCTTAGAGAAATTAGAAAAACCCTAGCACTATGCTTTTGTTTCATAGCGATACTCCTTGCATATGCTCTTTCGCCATACTACATTGTAACGTCAAAAAATTCAAACTTTTTGCAGGATTAGAATCTACTACAACCGACACGGAACCTGCAATTTTTGAAACATTTAAACTGTGTTATTTAATTCTAACCCTTTAAAAAGTAATTTGATACTTATAACTTTATTTACATAAATATATTCTATCACTTTCAGTCTCGCTTGCGTTAATATGGATTTGATCTTACTCTTGGGAACAGTGCATTATATCCTTTTCTTTACTCTTGGCAACATGTATGACGAATTTCATATTTGGTTTTAAAGAAACTCACTTTCGCATGAATAATATTAGTTAGGTTTCTTTTTACTATCGAACTTTATGTAAAGTACAATTTGATGTATGGTGCTTTATTCGAATCAATTGGAACCTGTATAAAAGAAATTTGCTACTGACAACTTTATACCTATACTAGCTGACCCGTGCAACTTCGTCTGCACCAAATCGGTTATTACCTATGGCTATTAAAAAATAAGGGTTGATCGTAGAAGGGTGAAAATTGAGGATTGTATGTATTTTTGTATGTTGTATCATAAAAAAATAGAAATTAAAAATTTTGTCTAAAAAATGAAAAAAAAAAAATTTAGGGGTGGACTACCCCTAACATTTAGGGGGATGAAAAATAGATGTTGGCCGCTTCTCATAGATACCGGATAAGCACAAAAAATTTCATCAAAATCGGTCAAGCCGTTTCGGAGGAGTATAGCAACGAAAACTGTGACACGAGAATTTTATATATTAGAGAATACAATTATACCTATATACAAGTATATTTCATTCTTCTCGCTATCGAATGGTATGTAAATTAAATTATTTCCAATTTCAGGAGGCAAGGAAATATGGAGGCTGTTCATAAAATTAGAGTGTTTCCATCAGTGTGCGTCAGGGTGTGACGCGGCTCTGAGGGTAATCTATTTTGCCTCGGTAACTGGTTGATCTGGGGTAAGTAATGTTTTCTGGATATGCTATATAAACATTTTCTTATTATGAGAATAAATACAGAGTCCTTTATGATATCTTAGTTTACCATCTATATAGGTTATAAATAATGAATACTAAAAATGGTATGGATGGACTGTATGAAAAACGATATGTGTATAAAAGTTGTGAATACTGTGATGATATCTGGTAGAGGAGAGTGGAAGACAAAATCAAGTTGTGTCAACCCTATTTAGGTGGAATAAAAGATAGGCTATAAATAATACGTTATATATAATGTAGCTTCCCTATTTATTGTTTAGAATCCCTTTGGATTAATAATTAATAGATTTTGTTTACGGAAAATATGTCGACTGATACTTTTTCGACCAACACGACTACGATAAACAAAACAACAAAGACAGCGACTTAGACAACGAAATGACAAGAGGACAATTGAGTATTTGGGGGCACCCGACTAGTTGAATATATCTTTTTTTTTTTTTTTTCGAACTGACTACGCTATTGACCTAGCAAGGTCTTAACAGCTTCACCGGACTACTATAGTTGAATATATCCGATCGACAGCCGCATCTCATTAACAGACAGCGATCATATGAAAGCGCGAGCTAATAGTACTGTGGCGCCATCTCTTAATGACAAACTAAAACATATTGAACAATAATCTCGAACAGATTTATTTATTTATACACATACTGTTCCGTATTTTTATTAGCACAAACCTTTTTCTATGATGTTTTATCAATTAAATGGAATGTATGTACTAATTCACTAATACACTAATTTACCTGAAACCACTTGAATCCAACACAAGTAAAGAACGTAGTATCTTGTAACTTGGAAACCGCTCTGAGCGTAACTGCATTAACAAACAATTATAAAATCGGGGAATATCGCTAGATAACCGTTATAAAACCTACTGCCAGTGTAGAGTAGTGTCCTTATTAACAAGATCAGCGACCTAATCCACAAACTCAGCCGGGGTACCCTGAAGAAGAGGATCTCTATGTTCGGGTGACTGGTGGATACATGTCTTCATAACTTCTTTTCCTATACATATTCATACAACATAACAGGCTACAGTAAAACAACATATTATTTAAAAAGCACTACTGATTTAATAATTGAATAATATATGTTTATATATTAAATTTTTATTGTCGCTTCGATCCTTAGCCGCTTTGATAGTGCTTATTCAATTTCCTCAATGGACTTTGCGTTTCAATGTAATGAATTGATAAAAAAATGGAGGGGTCCGTTATCGATATTCATTTGAAATTTCGGGCTATCAAAATAATGACTTAATATTTTAAGTGACGTCATATAAGCTTTTATTGTTATGGTTGTTCATTTTACAAACGTATTACATTTAATGAGTAAAATTAATATAATATCCATACCATTCCGAAATGGGCTATTGCTTATTCTGTACCTCTGACGATGAGTACAAATTTATATGGTAATCGGTTGAATAGTTAAGACATAAAAGCGTAACAAGTAAAAATATCTTGATGCTATACCATTTGTGGTAGGAAATAACTAACGGAAACCAAGCTAATTACTTCTGCTAAGTCGGAACTGTGTCACCAAGGACCTATAGGTGATTTTCAATAGCTATAATTGCAAGTCAATTCTTGTAATTGCACGTAAAAGACTTTCAGCCATATCACCACGTAATATATAAACAGAGATTATGTCACAACGCACAATCTATAGATAAAGCATATAAAAATGTATCTGCCCGTTTCTAGTTTTAAAAAAGAATATTAAAATCGTTCTTGAATCTTGGGTACAAAGTTATGTACTTACTAATTAATAAACTAACTGATTAATAAGATTAATATATATAGGATGCTCCATAGAAGTTATCCGTTATCCTTATACTGGTACAAGATGAGGTTACACGGTTCATTTTTCTTTAAAAAAAATGTATGTATAGGCTCTGCTAAATACGTAACACTGTGTCGGCCATCTTATGCTCCGCAAATGATTTTTCATACGAGCAGGCCGCACAGTTCTAACACATAGAAACATTATTAAATGTCAAACATAAAAACCTACAGCTATACATGTAAGGCCACGTGAAGTAACAGATCCGTGGAATCATTTATCCAGTAAGCGTAACAAATCCAGGGTTAGACGTGAATAATTATTATTCGTCTACTCCGTTTCCTTGCATCGAGCGTATCTCAATCAATAAAGCCTCCATTGGCTCCTGAACAAGCCAGCTTGCCGCCAAATACTCCATCTTTAGGATTACCGCGCGACATGCGATTTCTTGCGGCATTTAAATCTAGTTTCGCTGATCTCGAGTAGACTGCTTAATCTCGAGTAGACTGCTTAATCTTGGTTTAAGGAAACTACATCATTTATATGTGGAGGAATTCATTGCCAAGAACAAATAGGTAAAAGTACTGCAGCGAATGTAACATTGTTAGTTATTCGAATTTATTCTTATTATGTAAAGAGAATATTATACATGTGCAATGAAAATGAAAAAAAGTTATTACGTATGTTACAAGTCAAATAGAAGAACAAAGAATTTTAGTAACTGGATGTTCAAAATCGTACCAATCTCCTAAAGGATACTTTTATTTTTACATAATACAACACGTTTTCTTATTTAAATTTATTTGAACGCTCATGAAATCCGATAAATTATTTTTAGACAATATTGTTAGCAGACGACTGTATTAGAACTGTACGTACTATTGACCTGACACGCCATTGGTCGAACTTCTCGGCTGATCTCGGACGATCGTACATTAGTTGAATGCTAAAAGAGAACAAAAACACAGGCCCGATCACTCGTTCGCTCTCCAGAGCACGACTGAGTGTGGCGCGCCTCCCGATAGCCACACGAAGACACTACGTCTTCACCCATAGACCCTCCCTCGAATGAAGGAGGCAAAAAATTACCACCACAAAAGGTTTCGCCCTGAAATGGTTCCCCCGCACCATCATAAAAGGATGGAGCGAGAAGATTGCGAATGAGGAGGCATTGAAAAACATTCCTGCTCGGTCGTCTCTCTGGAAGGTTGTATTGCGTGATTTTTTTTCGAACTGTATACGCTATTGCTCTAGCAAGGTCTAAAAAACTTCACGGGACTACCGATTGCATGATTGATGTTGTATTGCGCGAGTTCTTTCCAATCTACACTGTTATTTCTATTTCTCTGGGTTTTTATGATTTATTGTGTGACATGAGTTATTTAATTGTTGATTTGTGTTTTGGTGTTGAGATTTATATTTATGTTATTTTTTATATAAATGCATTTCTGGATATCTAATAATATAAATTGCTGAAATATTCATACTTAAAATGTGTATTATATCGGAATTATTACAAAGTAGTCGTGAAATGCTTTGTATAAACGTTTCCATTAGCTCAGAATAAGCTTAATTACTATTGAACATTCCGTGGAACTGCGCTATTTTACCACATATAGATTTTCACCGTTAATTTGTCTGTGCAAACGTTGGAAACCATACTTATTATTAAATTCCACAGTCAGAGAATGCGAACTAACGAGATGTGACTATTAGAGAGGAGATAGAGCATTGAAATCCCAAACGTTAATTTTGCTGACAAATCTTTTTAATTTGTAACTGTAGACGAAACATAATAGTTCTGCATAATATTAAGAAAATATGATTCGAATACTATTTTTTACAAAAATAAAATTATAAGAATCTCCTACTGCAACCTTGTTGTACGTTTGGCTCGATTACATAATGAGCTTGCATCTAAACACCTCATTACACATATTTGACCATCGATCTTTTAAATAAATACACTAAAGTGATGTGTCATTATTTTAAAATTTTTCGTCTTCTAGATTACATTTATCGTTTTGTTATCTTTCCCAAAAGGTTTAATTTTATTTTTTATTAATGGAATGTTCAATATTTATCGTTATGTAAATCTACGTTTTAATATTGTTTAAAAGGTTTGTTAATACCTATGTAAGTAATATTTTGGTTCTAAAGAGTCTAGTATCTATTTTGTTTTCTTAGGTATGGCCTCCGCCTATTTAGGCAGATTAATTCTTATTTTATTCTTTATCTGAGTATTGTGTTTTCCATAGTAGTAAATATATAAATAAAATGTCCTGATGAATCACAGATACGAAACTATAAAAATCTTAAAGTTGAAATGTGAAATCAGGTGTAAAATAACCATTACACAGGCAACATTTTGGAAATTCTTTCGTTTGTTACAATTGCCTGTACCGTTCTGTTTTTATAACTTTTGTAATTTATCTATCTATATATATATAAGAGATTTCCACATATATAGTCACTCATCACGATATCGCTGGAACCATTAGAGCTAAAGACTTGAAATTTGGTAGGAATATTCTTTTCACCGAGTAGAGGTCAGCTAAGAACGGATTTTACGAAATTCAATCCGCAAGAGGGGTTGCGGGGGCGTTAATTAAAAAAAAAATCACATTTTAAAACTACAGCTCTTATAGGTATGAAACTTAGTCAGGATATTCTTTTTGGCATGTTTGAATTTACTAAAAAATAATTTTATGATATTCCACCCCCAGAGAGCTGTGCGGGGGCGTTGAAAATAAAAAAAAGTTTTTATCTTCCAATCTATAGCTTTTATAACTCTGAAACTTGACCAAAACATTCTTTTTAGCATCTTTGAGTTTACTAAGAACTAATTTCATGGTGTTTCACCCCCAGAGGGCAGTGCAGGGGCGTTAAAAATTAAAAAAAAAATGTTTTTTCCAATCTATAGCTTTTGGAACTCTGAAACTTGGCCAGAATATTTCTTTTGGCATGTTTGAATTTACTAAGAACTAATTTTATGATATTTAATCCCAAGAGGGTTGTGCGGGGGCGTTAAAAATTAAAAAAAAATGTATCTTTTAATCTGTACATTTAAAACTTAGAAACTTGACCACAATATCTTTTTTGGTATGTTTGAATTTACTAAAAACTAATTTTATGATATTTTACTCCCAGAGGGCTATGCGAGGGCATTAAAAATTAAAAAAAAAATGTGTATTCCAATCTATAGCTTTTAGAACTCTGAAACTAGGCTGGAATAGAGTTCGGGAATAATGCCCTTAGAAAAGAAGCAGGGTGTAAAATAAAAATAAAAAAAAGTCAAAATATTTAATTAATCGCTGCAATAGATTCAAAACTTGAAACGATTTTTTATTTCGTCCTGTTAAACAACCAAGAACAAATACTTCGAAAAAGAATGTTTCAAAATCGGGCACTTTTTTCCTTTTGAGAGGTATCGTTAATATTATATACGTTGCCATGGTAACGTGGTAAGTTTCTATCGCAAACATTTTCAAAGTTTATTTTGTTTTCCTATTCAAAATTTGTTATCTATTACGTATTATAAAAATAAAGTTTGTGTATGTACAATTAAAATAATTTTTTGATGAATGTATATGGCTACAAATGACCAAAAAAATTTTTTTAATATTTTGTCTATATTTTTATATTATTATATTTTGTCTGTTTGTTTGTTTGTTCCGGGTAATCTCCAAAACGGCTGAACCTATTTTAACGGGAATTTTACTGGCAGATAGCCGAAATTAAAGCGGTTGACATATTGTACTTTATTTGCCCACGGCTTCGTCCGCATTGCTATTTCCAAAATGGTTGGAACGATTTTCACGGGGTGTTCACTGGTAGATAGCAGACCTCATAAAAAGTAATTTAGGTTTTTTTTATGCGCCTTCGGCCGCAGTGCAATATCCGTAATGCTTGAACTGATTTTCACGGGGCTTTCACTGGCAGATAACTCACCTTATAAGAAGTAACTTAGACTATTTTATTTTGCTACTCAAGACTTCGTCTGCAATATTCTACTATCTCCTAATCGGTTGGACCGACTTTCACGGGACTTTTACGGGCAGATAACTAGCGAGCTCGGAAGACGTTGTCCCGCCCCGATAATAAAAAGAAAACCTTGAGAAATTATACTTAAACCTTCCCCATGAATCATTCTATCAACTGGTGAAAACGGCATGAAAATCCGATCTGTAGTTTTTGACTTTATCGCGAACAGACAAACAGACAGACCAGAGGACTTTGTTTTACACTATGAAGTGATGAACTGTTGTTACCTGTGTATTCGTTCGTGTGAATTTAATAAAAATAGTTTGTTTACTGTAAACAAGCGCGTCAGACGCGCGCTGTACTGGACTCCAAGAATAAATGTATGTAATTTGAATTATATTATCATTTTGGTCAATTTGGCGGCCATTTTGTTTTATTTAACGCGTTTGCATCTACATAACTCAGTGATTATAGCAACGTATAAGAATAATACAATTATATCAACAATATGGGCATGTTTTGTCTATACAATAAATAATTTAACACATATTGTTTGATAATGTATAGTTTAAAATTTTCATTACTTTCTTATATAGCGTTAAAGAGCACTGAGGGTGGTACGTAGTAGGTTAAAGTTCCAGGTATGTTGCTGATGATAAATCCCATCCCATTCGATATACTATTCGTATTCACATATCTAATTTACACGTCACATGTTACAGTAGATGGCGTAATGTAAGATTGTAAGTAGGTGTGTACATTACAGAAATGCTTTTTCAAAAACATTTGTAACTATGACACCATAATTATTTAATACATTTAAAAAAACGCGTGCGGAGCCGCGGGGAACAGCTAGTTTTAATATATTTGCAAGTCAGTATAAACTTACTTTCTTCTTTATCTATTTTTCTGTTGGGTAACATTTTTGCGATAGATTTTAAACTAAATTATAATATATCTCTATCATAATGTTGTGTTTAAAAAAGTTTACACACAAACAAGACCATAAAATATATTGTATGAAAGTAACTCATATTCTACATACTTATATGAAGGAATAACTGACTGACTTACTGACATATATACAACCCAATTACTACAGGACTAAAAAAAGGGCCGTTAAAATTTGTATGCGGATTCCTTTTATACTGTACGTGAACAGTAACTTATTTTTGGAAATACAATCCCTAAGGTACTGGAAGTGTGGAGGTGTGGTGGTAGTGGAGTAAAGGAGGATGAAAGTTTGTATGAAAATTCGCCATTGTTCCGTTAGTTATTCTTTTATATATGCAATATATATATAGGTATAAAATAAAGAGTCAAAAATAATTACCGCATAAAAAACACGTTTGAAGTCGTGGGATATCGGTAGTTATTCACATGATTTTATTTTTTAAACTCATATCGGATTTAATTAAAATACGGCAGAATAGAGATATACTTACTACTGCTTCATCCTTTCATTATAAAACTTTTCTTGTTAAAGAGAGACATTTTACAGCCTGTCCTCAGTAATCCTTGGATTATGCGGTTTCAGTTGTCGAGAGCTGCGTTGGTCGCCTTGCAGTCAATGAGCTGACTCAATCTCGCGTAAAGATTGTTCAGACTAAATAAACTTAATTTTTCGTGAACAAAGCCTTATAATCTAGGCATAGAAATATACATTTTTAATTTAACTAGTACTCGTTTAGTGGTCGAAATTCGACCATAATGCTTTATTTTCTTAAGTTTAAATATTATTGAGGTTATTTAACAAAGAGTATACAAATGTTGTAGACTAACTTGCTCTTGCTGCTTGCTTGCGCATTTATGTAAATTTGTTTTTCCCTCAGGAAGCATTGTTTTTTTTTGGACGAAAGGTAATCTGTGTCATTTTCTGTACTCCTGATAACGTGTATGCAAAATTTTACGATGATCGGTTGATTAATTAACGTGTCAAAGCGTAACAAACAAACTCACTTTCGCATTTATAACATTAGTAGACGTAAGGATCATAAAATATGATGAATAGAGACTAATAAACAAAGGATTCGACTCGTTATTAGCTACAGGAAAGCGGGATTGCGCCTGTAAAAGCGAATAATAACAATCACTCGTGAATGCGCGTACGCGTTTTCCCACGTTCAATTCCACACACACCAATCGCGAGCGAAACAACACTAAAGCTCTTCAATGGCTACCAAACAAGAAAAAGAAATTGGTTAACAAACAAAAGAGAAAAGTTATATATACTGGCCTGTTTTATTTTCGTCTATATATAGATTAATGAAAGCTATAAGAGATTTGTGTTATACTAATATTTTTAAAATTGATTTTTGTAGTGGGTATTTGACGATACTCGCGACTTAAACTTAAACGGTGTTATTACAAAAAAGTTAAATACGTATTGAACCCTGGCCTTAAAAAGGTCTCATATTAAACGCACCGCGGTCGCTGAATGTTCGCCATCTTGCTTTTTTGTCTCGTTTTGGTTACGTTAGGTTAGACTTGCGAAAAAGGATAACGCGAAGTTGCCTCGGGCGAGCGCGGTGCATTTATTAGGAATATTTTTTAAACCAAGTATTTAATACGTATTTAACTTTTTTGTAATAACACGGAAAGTGTTGGCTGACATCTGTCAATAAGCCTCATGCCTATATGAATATTGTGAGGTATTAAACAATTCTACAAACTTATTGCGCTCGATTGTTACATTATCTTTGTAACAAATGATATGAACGCTTCGAATTTGATACTTTTACACAAACTCTAGAATATTTGAAGACTAAAGCCTTGTGTTATACATTGTAGGAAACATATTTTCTTTTATACGTATAACAAAGGAAGTACAGTCGGTCGCAGATGCGATTTATTTTTGTCGTCTCTGAGTTCCGCGAGGCCACAAACAAACACATGCGAAGGGTTCCTTCTATGGAGAGTGAGGTGAAGCGATAAACTTTGTTGACAATGACTGATGCGCCGAATGGCCGATCCGGTGCGCTAACATAAACTAACGAAAGTTAAAGAAAACTCATACTTTCAATAAGCCAATGGTGGCCTTTTTCATAACTTGCTTGAAAACTTAGAATCTATTATATTTGTCTTACAGTAATGATATTTCTTGGCGTATTGTAGTTGTGCTGTTGGAAATATAAAAGTAAACGTATCTTTATTTGTCTGAACGTTTGTATGCTTATACCTCGGAAAACTACTGAACTGTTTATATAAATCTTTTTTTTAGTCGTCGATGTATATACACTTGACCAGGTTTCAGCAAATAATATTTGGAGCAATGTATAAGTTTAAAAGTAAAGTACTTAAGTGGAGAGAAATTACTACAAATACGTTTAGTTCCAGTATGTTCTCTAAGCTGTTAGATAATCATTAACATAATTCATTATTTTTATTTATTTACAATAGATATTATATTAAAAAAACCATCAGGTCCATAAATTTGACTTATAATTGAAGCGACAATGATCTCTTATGGAAAAAGCAAACTAGAAATATTAAATGTAATATGTACTGTATGAAAGTATACGGAAAGTTTAAAGTAAATGAAATAGTAAACAAAATGGCTACCAATACAAGTATACTGTTATACTTTACTAAAAAAATTTAATACTAAACTTTGTAATAGAACAAACGATTGCTTAGAGTAATAATGACTTCTATTCGATAAATTAGAAACGATAAATGCGACCTGTAAATAATTACATCACTATAATTAAAAACATTAGGCCTTTACGTCATTCAACTTGTTTCCAATTTGGTTCCATTGTTTAGCTAATAGATACTGTGAACAAAAGAATCCTGAAATGAGTCTGAATCTTTTCTCTTATTCTTTTATATTAATAAATCGGTAGCTTTTTTCACATAGTGTTCAATTTTAAAGGACACAAATCATAGATATAACGTAAAAAAAATTATCTTCGTATATATTGTAATGTCCCGAACAGTGCAAATAATATTTTTTTTAGTTTGATTACTCATATATAGTACATCTCGAATAAGGGCCAAATAAAAAGGAAAATAAATAATATAATTTTCAACTGATAAGGCACAATAAATTAGCCAAAAAAATTGGTAAAGGTACAGTAAAGGTGGTAGAGCCACGCTGTAGCTATTACTAGTTTCAGCATGAATGGGTCGGCAAGTCCGGGGTAGTACCACCCTCTCACAGAACACCGACGTGAGGTAACAGTGCTTGCATTGTTGCGTTTCGTTCGGTCAGTGAGAGCGCCGGGGGCCCACCTCCTTTCCCCCTTTCCCTTCCCCTTTCTTCTGTCCCTACCCCTCCCCCATACACAGGCTGGCAACGCACTAGCAACTCCCCTGGTTTTGCTAGTGTCTATGGACGGTGGTGATCACTTAACATCAGGTGACCCACTTGTTCGTTTGCCTCCTTTTGACATAAAAAAAAAAATTGGCCATATCTGCAACAATGGAATATTCTCCAATGGTTTTAATGAAATTTTGAGATCCCCATAATATATTTTATTAGTAAATTGATAGGCTGTAAAATTGATTTATATTTCAGATATCATTAAAAATTTCACTTTGATGTAATTTTATATAGCTAATTTAATTTGAATTGTTAATTTCACAACGGACAGTACAAAAATGTTCAGTAATACTTTTAAAATTGGAAAATTATATATTAAGAGGTTTTAATGACATTTCGTACACAGAGACTAAAAGACATTCAAATATTTACAGTCTATAAAAATGTTTATAAACATTCTTTGAAATTATGAAATATGAATAAAAATTGAATAATGAGTCAAGAATAATTACTCGATAAACGAAGACACGGGTACAGTTTACATTAAATAAATAATTTCAATAAAGCTTTGAGTATTACTAAAAATATAACCACAAATTGAGTATAATGCTGTCAAGATGACTTGGTAAAAGTCTTGACTGAATACGTTATCACTTAAAATAAAATAAGAGAGTTTTCTACGTAATATTAATATTAAAGGTAGTTAATAGTAGATACATTTAAAAAAAACATAACTTTATTAGTAACCTAAAGAAAATAGTAGAAAACAGCTATTATCAAAGCATTTAACATCCAAAGCTTTATCCATTAGGTATTATGACCTGAATGAGCACTTTTCGAATATTCACTAAACTATTAAAACGCTGCATTAGCAATGAGATACGAATAACCTAGTGAAATCAATAATAAGTAGGTCAGTTATTGGCAATTACAATTTGTAATGTGGGAACAAATTGGAGATAAATAATACACATATATAATAGACCGAGACAAAACAGAATTCTCTTTTGTTCTGTTCAGTAGTTATTTGTAGGCTATTTTTATTGGAACGCATTAGTAGTGCGTCCTGGTACTAAACATATATAAAAATGTAAAGTTGTAATGGCTTTTTTATTATTTTTCAATATTCAATAAACGTCGATTTGAACAGATTGAATTACTCCTATTTATTTTAATTGAAAGATCCGACACAATTGACAAATTTTTAATGTTATCAACCAAACGAAAACGGAAACTGTGTGTTTTTGTTTTTCATACCATCGACAGGACCGACGCCTTTATATATAAGTCTGTATTCACTTCACGATCCTTTGGTCTAGTAATCTACAATTTTTGTACAGTCAACAGAACCTCAATAACGTTCTAACTTCAAAAAGTAATGAATTACAGTCGAATTTCCATCACTGGATGGCCACTAGTTAATTATATTCCTCAGTTGTACAAGTATAAAAATATAAGATAATAAGGGATCAGAAAGGGCGTGAAAGAGAAAAAGAAATCGTGGAGCGGTAGCGGGCTTTGCCTGACAAATATCTAAGAACCCCAAATAACAAGCGTGAACTAATCTGCAACTCAGCGCCTTTTACGGAGTAGCGTCGTCTTTGAGTTCATATAGTATTTGGTATACTCGTATTATCTTTCTTTTGTATGAAGCGCTTCTTATATATTGCCGCTTATTATAAATCATAAGTGAGAGATACATACCAACAGTGTCAACCGCCATCAGGTTCAACCACGGAACGCGGTTTTAATTCTTTTTATCGCTCTCTATTATAGTTTCAGATATAACCTTTTCAGGTACACAGGTTTTTTATTGCAGTGAGATGTACCAGTACGGTCAATCAATTCCAGGCGGAAGTGCAAAGTAACAACCACTATAATATTTCATTATGGTTTCCGCAAAATAACGCCTTCTTTAATCAACTAAGTGAGAGATTTTTTTTTATTTCAATCGAATCTCTTTTCTAGTACGAAAGTAATTAAAAAATAATGTGTCAAATTAAAGAGAGTTTTTCTTCTTTACTGTAATGATGACAACCATATAAGTTTCTTACAGTTTGCATACTTTATGTTCGATAAATGAGACACAGGCCAGAAACACATTTCATTATCTGGAGCACAGCTAGGGACAACCGACCGAGAGTACGCCCGGACTTTTTGCGGAATTTGGCAGATGTTCCCATGTACACACTGCCTCGTTACAACAATTACTATGGTATGCATACATGGGAATATATGCTTCCTTCAATCTTAAACGCATTACCAGCCGATTATATAATAGAACTACAAGGAAGTAATGTTAAGCAAGCAAAATGTATTTTAAGATGATATTTCATAAATGAACTACCTCGAAACACTTAAATATTAAATGTCGGCGTGTTGACGAACATAACTCTCATCGATTAAATCGCAATAGCGGTTTCCTAAAGAAAATCCTATTGTACTCGTATGTACATGTAATTTTTCTATTGTCATAAATAAATAAAATAAAAAAAAAGAATTCACAAGTTTTACATAAAACAGAAAATAAGAATAGGTGTCTCGTTGCCTCATACGATATGGCATGAAAATAAGATTCATATGATGTATATATAATAGGTATTTACCTATGAAATTGCCGTTCTGCAGTACTGGCCATTTCAAATCAAAATAATTTTTGTTTGGCTAAGAATTCTAATTTCAAATTAATTTTATTTTAAAAACATGGAATTCTTTTTCCAAAAGTAGTCATTTTTTATTGATTACTGTTACATTTTCATCGCATTTCAATCCTCTTTGTCATCATGGATACGTTAAAAATTCGAGTAATTATGGAATATGAGTACCGTCGTGGCAGCAACGCGGCACAAGCGGCACGCATCATCAACGACGTTTACGGAGCTAACACTACAATCCAACGCACCACCTGTTATTGGTTTGCTCGCTTCCGTTCTGGGAATTTCGACCTGAAAAATGAACCTCGCGGTCGTCGAAGACTTTGGTCGACAATGACGAATTAAAGGCGATTGTGGAAGCTAATGATACACAGTCTACGGCTGAATTAGCAGCAGCTTTCGACGTTAGCGTCAAAACAATATTGGTCCATTTGCGTCAAATTGGCAAGGTAAAAAAGCTTGACAAAATGGGTGCCCCACGAACTCAATGATCGCCTGCGCGAAGTACGCGTCGAGACGTGCCTTGCACTGCTCAACAGACACACAAATGAAGGAATTTTGAACCGCATTGTTACCTGCGATGAAAAATGGATTCTGTTTGATAACCGCAAGCGCTCAGCAAGTTGGTTGGATCCTGGTTCAGCACCTAAACAATGCCCTAAATGAAAACTTACCCCTAGAAAAGTGATGGTCACTATTTGGTGGTCTAGCGCCGGTGTGATTCATCACAGCTTCTTACCAAACGGGGTGAGCATTACTGCACATGTGTACTATGAAGAACTGAACACAATGATGGAGAAGCTGGCACATCTCCAACCAGCATTGGTCAATCGCTCGTCTCCGCTGCTCCTGCACGACAAGGCACGACCTCATACTGCACAGCAGACGGTCTCAAAGTTGCAAGAACTGGGGCTGGAAGTTCTCCGTCATCCGCCCTACTCACCAGACCTTGCGCCTACAGACTACTACTTTTTCCAGAATTTGGATAACTCCTTGGCGGGAAAAAAATTCAATACCCGAGAGGCAGTACAAAATACCTTTGAAGAATTTGTTGCCTCCCGTCCAGCTGATTTCTTTAAGAAGGGCATCAATAAACCACCACTGCGTTGGCAAAGATGCATTGATTGCATGGGTGATTACTTCGATTAATACAAATAAAAAATACATGAAAAAAATTCGTTTAAATTTTTTCATACAAAATGGCAATTTCATAGGTAAAGACCTAATATATACCTCATTCACACTGCTTTTCTACAATTTATTTACCTATTTTCATTAAAATATAGAACAATATTTTAAAAATTCTTTCATAAGTTATTTTTATTGTGTTTTGAAATGTTATACAAAATTTAATATATTACGCATAGCGCAGGCAGTGTAGTAGTTTAACCCCGCCCCCGGTGGGGCGCGAAGTGTGTCTGAGTGTGCTGCGTGGGAGGAACAGCGCCGCACTCTGGCTGCGGTAGTAGGACCTGATTTGTCGCTGCTGAATGTGGTTTTGTCCACGCTCGGCAGCGACCAGGCTTGGCAAGCAATGGCCTCCTGCGAGGATGTCATCTCGCAGAAGGAGGCGACGGAGAAGGCCCGCGAGGTAGATCCTCTAAGCAGCCTTCTCCGCCAACGGAGGACCGGCAGGAGGCGGGAAGAGGCCGCGCTTTGCCCAACTCCTTGCGCCACTGTAGCCGGACTTGAGGGGAGGCCTGGGGACCCATCTCCTTATTGCACAGATCCGGCGGACGAGGGGAGGCAGCTGATGTGTACCCAGTCTGCCTCTCTATAGGTAGGAGCCCGGCGGTCAAATTCTGCCGGGCGGACCGTTGGGGCGGCTCTACAAGGTTAAGTACCATTGTACGATCCCTTGCCGCCGCAACAATTATGGTCTGTCGGTACACCGTGGGGTTTTAGTCCGTGCGAGTCGGACATAACCCACCCTCTCCCCCGGGAGGGTGGCGTATCCATAAGAGTCTTCCCCATGTAAAAAAAAAGTGTAGTGGTTTAAGCGACCGCGTCGTTGCTCCCACACTGGTGGATGTTACGGGTTCGAATCCCACATAGCACAAATATTTATATGATTCATCAATTACACTATTGATCTGAATTCTGGTGTATTTTGTGTCCGTTAATTGTACGTTTATAAAACCATCGCGACACAGACGTTGAACACACAATATGAAAACTATTAAAATTAATGAGTTTTGTTTGAATTGTTTATTATGTGTTAACGGCTGTAGATTTAATGTGGTAATAAAATCAAATGAATTCATTGATAAACATCTATTATATGAGAAATATTACAATATCTTTACTATTTTCTATCGTATATGTTACTATTTTCGCGTAGTAAAATAACCTAGTTTATCCGTATCCGTAAATAACATCTAGAAACTGAAATTTTTAAATGTAACTAAAATATATATAAAAATTTCATTCTTACTGTAAATATATAGTTTTGTTTTATATCCTAATTGTTATCAGGCTTCGATGAATTTGATTTGGTACCTGGAACAAAATAGAAATCATTAAATGACACGAATAAAATTAATTAATACTGTATTGTATAACTTAATAATTACTTCAACAATCGATTGCACTTTTTACTGGGTTACGAAAGTGAATCTAAATAAACCGAACGAAAATAAACGCCATATAAACAACATAACCTAAATGTACAAGTTAATTCTGAGTTTAAATTAAATAAACGTTATATTAGTAAGACAATATTTAAAAATAGAATGATATATATTGGTAGTTATTATATTGGGCAGGGTGGCGCGCGAGGGTAGCTCCTGGCTTCCCCCCATACCCCCTTTCCCCCCGCCCGCCATGATCCTTTCTCAAATATTACCGCTAACTGCACTCAGACGCAGTAGACTGCGATTATCGCTAACGCACGGACGCCAGTTGCAATTAATTACCGCAAAGCGCGGACGCATCGCGCGTGAAAGTGCCGCTATTACATGTGTGCCGAACAAGACGCAAATCAACTCGTGAGTGAATAGTGAATACATTTGATGTGACCCGCCAACTGACTGGATACGGACACAAACCTGCCGAAACCAGCGATCAGTTTCTGCCAAGTAAGCGTGTATATTTATATTCTATCCTGGCTCAATCGATATACTCTTGGATCCTCTGATTGAGCATATTTCTCGTGATACCCCTTGCCCAAGCAGACCGGCAAAATACAGTCCATAATCTCTCCTTAGAAAACCACCGCAAATCAATGGAGGTGAAAAGAATCAAGTGAGTAGACCAAATACACTCCTCAACAGTTCATGGTCCCTCTAGCCGCAATTCCTTCCATATATAATTAATTCCAGAATTTATTAAAAGATCACACAACATGAATGTAAGTTATTAGTAAATTGATAAACTAGTGACCCACCGCCCTACCTTCGCATGGGTCCGATGTAAGGAAGGCATCATCGTCAGCCTGTAAAAACATAGGTCTCTTCCCGAAAGATGGTAAGAGCATAATCACCGCGCCAGCCTACGGCGTATTGGCGATTTCAAGCGCTGAATAATCAACGGTTCTATATTTGCCCACATACGTTGGTGTACTACAAAAACATTTCTCAGGTTTAGGTTTCCTCACGATGTTTTCCTTCACCTTCAATCCATAGGGTTAATAATGTACTAAATTTAAGCAAATTTCGAAAAATTGATTGATATCCCACCGGTCAAACGGTCTAGTAGACCATCACGACTTACGAGGTACGCCATCTTAATAAAATATGGGTATATTTTGTGGGGTTTGATATACGCAGTACATTAAAGTCATTTAACTATGTAAGAATCTTCAGACAAACATATTTTTATTTGTTGTGTGTAATTTTAAATCTTTGATGTCTACTAAGGATATTCTCTGAAATGGTATGTCGTAGTTATCGTCTACCATCGTGACTAAACTGTTTCAGTTCAACTGTTAAAATCAATAGTATATTGAACAAAATTACTTTGGAAATAACCAATTATATTTCAATATGTACAATATAAAAAATGATTACTGTGAGTTATCTCTACGACATAGACAATATACTAATGCGGACTTTTTATTGGCATTTTTAAATGTAAAATTTCGTAGTATATTATTTACTGTGTCTCATAAAATTTAGCCAGCTCTCATAAAGTTACCAATGTAAGATAACGAAAATTATTTCTTAAGGATTCACTATAATACACATAAACAACTAATATCTATATCTATACATATAATCAAAATGAAGTGTCTGTATGAAACATCATTTAATTTTTGTACTGATTGAGTATGAAAGCATACACGCTATTGATAACAAAAATGCAATTATTTATATTTATGTCGATCTGTCTGTCTGTTTGTTCCGGGAAATCTCCGAAACGGCTAGACCGATTTCGACGGGAATTTCACTAGCAGATAGCGGAAATTACAACGGGTTACTTAGGCTACACCAAATTAGACTAGCTGTTAACCGCGGTTTCGTCCGCAATGCTATCTCCAAAACGGCTGGACCGATTTTCACGAGACTTTCACTGGCAGATAGCGGACTTCATAATAAGTAATTAAGTCTATTTTAATTTAGACTAGCTGTTAACCGTTGCTTCGCCCGCAGTGCTATCTCTAAAACGGTTTGATTGATTTTCACTGGCAGATAGCTGACTTTATAAGAAGTAATTTAGGTTATTCTATTTTAGACTAGCAGTTACCCGCGACTTCGTCTGCATGAAATTTAGCAAAAATATGTTGTTCACTGTAAACATGTACATAAGATATGCGTTGTACTGGTCTCCAAGAATAAATATAATTGAAATTCATGTACCTGGTATATATGCATATAATTTAAATTATACTTTCGTTTTGGTCAATTTGACGGCATTTTTTTTAAATTACCGCGCTTTCGTCTATATGTCTCAATAACCATAGAAACATATAAGAATATTGTATCGAGTTCAATGAGCACTATTTAAATAATCGAATATTAAAAACTGCTTAGACAGATATAAAGTTTTATATCTTGATTTATATGTACGCAAGATTTCAAGGGGTGTGAGCTCATTCATTGTATAGAATTATTTTAATAAATTATTAATAGTAATTTTGAAGATAGAAGAGGTATTTCTAAAAAGATATTAGACCATAAATGTATTAGTTATTGACAATATGGGCATATTGTATCATCATAATAACATATTTAATTCATTGTTCCATTAGTTCCTTATACAGTGTAAGTGAGCACTGAGGTAGTTATATGGTGGGTTAAGGTTCCAAATATGTTTCTGATCATAAACCTCATTTGACACACTATTAGTATTTATATATCTAATGTATACGTTATATGTTACTGTAAGTGGCGTGCGTGTGGTACTTACAATTGTTTTAAAAGAACTTTTCTATAATTATACATGGTCTCACAATTTTATATTTCTTTAATACAATTTTAAAAAAACGCGTGCGTATTTGCGGATCCTGCTAGTATAATAAATATTAATAGATAACTGGTTCGAGTGGAATGTACACATTACTATTTACTATTTGCACAATACTCTAGTGACTACGCATACATAAAGTCAGAAATATCAAACTTTATTTTAATGTAGGTACTTTACACATTAGAGCGAACCCGGCGCCATTAAAGCAATCTTAACAACTAACTGTGGCAATAGCGAACATTTGCAGAATGAATTGCCATTTTGCAAGTTTCAAACGCAATTAGCAAGTTTATTTATATTTCAAGAAGTCTAATTTCATATGAGTTCTCTAACACTTGAAAACTGCCTCTCATTGGTTAGCTACGAATATATTGAAGACTAGCTGTACCCGCGGCTCCGCACGCGTTTTTTTAAATCGTATTAAAGAATTATAGAATTGTGAGACTATGTACAATTACAGAAACGCTTTTTAAAGACAATTGTAAGTACAACGCGCACGCACCTAAAAGTAACATGTAACGTGTACATTAGATATATAAATACAAAGAGCGTGCCAAATGAGGTTTGTCATCAGCAACATATTTGGAACCTTAACCCACAATATAACTACCCCAGTGCTCACTTACACTGTATAAGGAACTAATGAAACAATAACTTAAAATATTATTATTATTATTATAAAGGTTTATTATAATTAACATTTTGTAACTATGCAAAAAATAAACGCTTGTCTGATCCGCAAGAAATTGTATTATGGACATCTTTACGTAATACGTTTATAATCTAAGATCTTATTAGGAAGACCTCTATATCGTTAATGTTATTAATAATTATAATGTCGAATTGTAAACAATAAGCTCATAATTATTTCTCTTATTAAAGATAAAGAATGAGTTGAAATCTTGCTAAATTTCATGCAGATAAGGTCGCGGGTAACAGCTAGTCTAAAATAGAATAACCTCAATTACTTTTTATGAGGTTCGCTATCTACCAGTGTAAGTCCCGTGAAAATCGGTCTAACTGTTTTGGAGAAAGCACTGTGTAAACTAAAATTGCTTAAATTACTTTTTATAAGATCAGCTATCTGCCAGTGAAAGTTATGTGAAGATCGATCGAACCGTTTTGAAGATAGTAATACGGGCGAAGCCACGGTTAATAGCTAGTCTAAATTAAAATATACTTAATTACTTGATATGATGTCCGCTATCTGCTGGTGAAAGTTTCGAGAAAATCGGTCTAATCGTTTTGGAGATAGCATTGCAGACAAAGCCGCAGTTAATATCTAGTCTAATTTAGAGTAACCTAAGTAACCCGCTGTAATTTCAGCTATCTGCCAGTGAAACTCCTGTCAAAATCAGTCCAGCCGTTTCGGAGATTACCCGGAACAAACAGACAGACAGACAGACCGACAAAAATTTTAAAAATTGCATTTTATCAGAAGCGTGTATACTTTCATATCCAATCAGTAAAAAAAAATATTTTGATATTACATACAGACACTTCATTTTTATTATATGTAGAGATACGAAGGTTAATTGTTGCCACGGCCACTTTTCCTTCGTACATGTAACCTATATAAATACAATAGAGGACTGTCGTTGTATTATTTTTTACTTCACAAACACTGGGTCATTATTTAAAAAATGTCAAGATAGCTTTTTTCAGCATAGAGTTATTATATATTAGATAAATTATTTATATGGTATATGTAGTATGTATATAGTAGTAGTTATATAGTAAGATATGTTAAAATATAAAAAGATATTGAAGTTATAAAACACTATGATTATTATAAAGGTTACCCTTTCAATGTGTTTTCTCGCCGTGGAGAAGTGGGTCAAGCGGTATTATGTATATGTTTTCCTCTGTACATAAATTATATCTTTAACATAATAAACGATGCGAACGAAGTCGCGCGTTACAGGTAGATTATTAAAACATGTTATACAAATAGTCCAAACGTTGAAAAGTAGATCTGATATGAAGCGAGCTAATCTATTGATCAAAAAAACTCAAAGCATAATTAACAGCATTCTTAAAATATATTCCTTTTTTTACAGTACTTCATAATATCTAGTAATAACTAGATGAATAAGACTTAAAATAATAGATTTACGAAACTTATTTGAACTTAAAGTAGGTTAATCAATTTTAGTAATGAAAATTTTAACAAAATCCATAATACCAATCTACAAGGACAGCTTATTCATTGAAATCTTGAACATTATGAAAGTAAACTCTATAATTCTCGGAATATTATAATGTAGAAGAAAAATAAATTCTAAGTTGGCAGTACCAGATAGAATACCTAAGTCCGCAGCGAATTATACCTCTCTATCACAATTCCAAAGATCGAGAGGGAGAAAACATACGTTCCCGGTAAACTTGCTTGGCATAGCGCTTTGGCAGTACTGGCAGACGGGCTGTTTTATTGTGAGTCGGCGCCAACAACCCGGAGATTTACCCCGTCCGTAATGGCAGCGCTCGTTTATTAATAGCTACGAATGTTGTGGTCGGGTAATGTTTTCGGTGGTTAATGGACGATATACTGATTTTGATAAATTTGAAATAATTTTTACTTGTCCGCGGTAACGGGAATGTTCGGTAGGCGGCAGTCATTTTAAGGAACACAGAATATCGCGAATCGATGTGAAATATTCGACTATATGTAACTCTTAACGATTTCCCTTTTATTTTAGTGTATATGGATACTGTTGAAAATGAAAAATAATCCAAATATATAAATCAAAATTAAAGTATCTGCTCCCTGTCTAAGATAATTTTCAAAATGGCTTAACCAATTTTGGTAACATTTTTACAAGTATATAGAGAATCTTCTAAAGTATTATCTAAGTAACATATCGTTACGCTTTTCCATAGAGGCTAAGTAGTACTGATACAATTTCAAAAATTGGTAAAAGGGTTGGTAAAAGACAAAATTATATCTAGGCTATTTTTTTTCGTACTGACTACGCTATTGACCTATCAAGGTCTTAACAGCTTCACCGGACTACTTATATCAAGGCAGTCTATGTAAATGAAGGTAAAACTCGTAGTTTTGATGTAACAGTAAAACAATTTTCTCCAAAGCCTAGTAAAGGAATAAAGCACATGAAATTAAAATCGAAGAATTGATATGAATGGTCGTTGGAATTAAAAACGAAGCATGTTCGTAATAATAACATATTACAATGATTTTCAATCCCCGTGATTATATATTGCGATATTTAATAACGCATTGCGTGCGACACGGATAAGATTGGTGGAAACACCCATAACAGTTTAGAACACTTATAATTTCTTCGATTACATTTTCACATCTCAAACTATTACCGTGTTATTACAAAAAAGTTAAATACGTATTAAATACTTGGTTAAAAAAGGTTCCTAATAAACGCACCGCGCTCGTCCGAGGCAAGTTCGCGTTATCCTTTTTCACAAGTCTAACATAACGTAACCAAAGCGGGACAAAAAAGCAAGATGGCGAACATTCAGAGACCGCGGTGCATTTAATATGAGACCTTTTTAAAGCCAGGGTTCAATACGTATTTAACTTTTTTGTAATAACACCGTTATTGTCAATTTTTATACCTCATCAATTTAGGAATTACATATACTCTCAGTGCAAAAAACTTTATCAAGATCGTTTGAAAGTTTGAGAGTTACATAAATTTTCAGTTATTATTACTTTTTTCCACAAAATCTTGATGTATAGTTGATGTTTTTGATAGAGTATAATTTTTAAATGATATATACATCTAAAAAATCTTAATCTTGCATCAATTAAGCAATGCTTTAAGCCTTCCAATGTACAAAATATGATTAGAATCGTTTTAGACGTTTTTAAATTTAATCCAGACATACAAGAAGACAGACAGACAAGTTTTATTAACATTATATTCATAATCAGTTATATTCATACTAACCACAATTATTAGGAAATAAATATTAAAAGTACAATCAGTACGACAGAATTAATAATATATAAAAAGATAAAACGTTTGTCTTTTGTACAACAAAAGACTTATATATACGAATAATATACTTGTAAGAAGGGGTGAGTTTAGAAGCATAGAATCTAAGCTGAACTTTGATACTGTTAGCACTGTTGGGAGTTGGTGTATGATTATGTAAACTTGAACTTGTAAGACGCAACTTTGGACGGCCATTTGATTATCTAGATATAATACATTCTAAATTCAAAACACAACCGAGTATGTGATATCTCTCAGCTATATTAGGTGTTTTATAGTTCTCAGTAAACTTTTTGGCCAGTCTGTACATCTGTACATAACCTGTGCATAAATAAGTTCGACCTCGCGTAATACCCTGAAGAGTTTAATACAAACAAAATTAAAATACTATTATAGGAGTATATAATTGACATTTACGTATCCTTAAATTATCTCGATGTAATACATATAATACGTATTTTATACATAAATTTATGTACTGTGCATCTAAATACAGAGCGGTCATATTTACGTGTAATCAATTGTTTTTAAGATAACTTTACCAAAATCGCAACTACAATGCGTTTGTTCCGCTCATACCATACTTTAGTTCGATGTTACTGTAATGTTTCTCTTATTTAAGGACTATAAGCTTCACTGTCGGTATAATCACAATTCATTTTACTAACACCCATTAATGACATAAAACTATTACTAGATAATATAATGTCACTGTCTGTTTTCTTAACATTCGTGATACTATTCGTCTACTTGATCTTCTGCCGTTTCTTGTATTGATATTTAAGGAATGAATAGAAAACTTTTAAGTTCCGTAGTTATCCAGAGCAAAGCGCCTTAACCTACAACGTTTCAAACAGATCTATTTTACATAAAGTTCGAACAGTACTCTCAAAGGTTTTCTTGGAACCTAAGGATCGTTTTCAATTTACAAGATCTACAGAAAATCAAACATTTGGGTTTATGGAAGTTGTAATTCTAGTAAGGCTATTATAATCCTTTTAGTTATATGTATGTGTTTCTTCTGTGATTTAAATCGTTAAAATGTTTGAAAATATTATTAAAAAATATTATATCTATAGTATTATAGATGTAGACATGATTACAGTCACATCACATGTTAAAATGACTATACAGACCATTGACATATAAAAACCCAAGACACACATCCTTGAATAAAAGTAGCGCTCAAAACCGTCCCGCAAAAACTCCCCGATATACATACGTGGTTATGCGATAAACTTATGATTTTGCAAATTCGACCTTACCTGAATGATTTAAAGTTGTTTTTACAAGGACGCAAGCGACGCGAGACTATTTGAAATGAGTGCACAATCTACAATTATGCACTCATTTTTATGTGCCGGCAGTGAGACGTTAAGTGTAAGAGGCGTAGAGCCACGTTGAAGCTATTACTGGTTTCAGCATAAATGGGTCGGCTCGCCCGGGGTAGTACAACCCTCTCGCAGAAAACCGACGTGAACTAACACTTGCGACTCTTCTGGTGTTTCAAGCGTCTATGGACGGTGGTGATCACTTAACATCAGATGACCCACCTGTTCGTTTGCCTCCTATGACATAAAAAAAATAAAAATAAATTATGACTAAAACCTATCATACTTTTTATTAAAAAGCAGCATTTCCCCATTTTCGTGAGCAAATTTTATAAGTTAAATAATTGTATAAGTTACTTGTATTAAGATCCATTACTCTTAAAACAATGCCATTAGAGTCTTTATGGAACTAACATATTTAGGCAAGCAATTTCTTATTTTCTACAGAATCTAATTAGGTCTAAATAATTACCGATCTTAATTTGTTGACGCCAAGAGTCACTATTACATTTGAAGTTCAAATTCCACTTCATTCAAGTCTAACTTATTTTCCTTTGGTTGTTTGTGATGTTTCAATTTAGCTATTTTAATGTTTCGTTTAAATACAAAGCAGTGTAATTTATTGCTTAAATTGAGCCAGTGTTTTGAGAATTATTTTACCAATTTTTCCTTTTGATCTCTACAATATGATTTAATAGCATATGATATAAGTTGTTAATAAACTTTTTAAATTACTTAAAAGTATATACGTCAGTTCCATTTTGGTTTATGTATACTTTTAAATTATCTTACAAGAATATTAAATATGTGCCGTGCCATCAATATGGATCACATAACTTGCGAGTTTTATTCTCTATGTGCAATTTATATAGAGGTATTTAGAATATCACTACATATTATAAAACGAAGTCCTTTGTCACGTCGGTTTGTCTGCCTGTTCGCGATAAAATCAAAAACTAGTGAACGGATTTACACACCAGTAACCAGTTTACACCAGTAGACAAAGTGATTCCTGGGGAAGGCTTGGATAAATAATTTGTCGAGGTTTTTTTTTATTATCAGGACAGGGCACCGTCCGTCGGGCCCGTTCGTAGTTTTATAATTTAAGCATTTTGTTATTTCCTATGTTGATATTTGTTAAAAATCACAATTTCATGGAAGATAGTATCTATGATTTACTACTTCAGCATCAGCTCCATATAATAAAGCAAGTTTAAAAATCGGTCAAGTGTAAATTAGATTTGCAGCAAGATTTCCTTTAAATTACACAATATTGAATTTGAAACGATGCCAGCAGCGGTTAGGTAGTTCATACAGCGATTGGTAAGGAAGGAATTATCGAAGGAAAAGGGCCTTTTCTAAGCTCGCCTGGCTGGCTACCGCCATAAAATTAAAAACTGGTCCTCAAGTACTTGTGGGTGTGTTCGGTGAGCTGCACTTGGTAACATAACATGAGATCGTCGCTGTAAGGCTAAAAATTATAAAGTGTAAAATGAAATTATAATATATGTTTGTATTTCTTTTTGACTCAATTCGGGATGTTTAGCGTAATCCAGGTTGGTAAGTTTTTATTATATCTTTTTTGCTTTACAGTTTGGTATATATTCACGCTTAATTTAGCACTACTACGGCGTTATCGCCTGAACAAAAAACGTTAACATTTTTTTTTACGCCAACGATTAACAGCCCTTTAAAGATAGGGCGTAAACTTACTGGATACTGAACACTAGAATTGCTTTCAAGTTAACCAGCCGGAATACTGTGCACGCTTCATAAATATTTCAATTTGAAGATTACAAATACTAAAAATAAATGAAATAATATTACTTTGGTAGGTATTACGTAGATATAAAAGATAAAGTAAACTCCCTTATGCGATGAAAATTTAGGTAACTATTTAACTTACATCGTAATTTATGACGCATATATATAAAGAATTTATGGGTGTTGATATACATGTTCAAGACTGATAAACTCCATTGTTGATCCGATCGTCATGAAAGTTAGTACATCTATATATTTTTATGTAATATGTTTTACTATAACTCATCACTAGAGTGTATTACTGCACCTCAACTTCTCTAAGGGTCAAAGGATCATAACGGACTTGTATTCAAAAATACATTTAAACCCTGATAATATTTGTGTCGTTTCATTTCAAAATAAGCTAAACCCAATTTTAGCCGTTCCTAATATTTAACATTATTTTTCAAGATCTTCAAATTTTGTACATGTTAAATATGAATATCATAAAAAAATCATATGAACGGCAAAATTGGAACTTTGTTCTCGGTGTATAAAAACTGGAAATATTAAAATAAATAAACGTGTCATATGAACGATTAATATTGGATGTAACTCATTTTGAAATGTAACGACAGATTTAAAGAATAGTAATTTTGCTATAAGTACTTCAATAATGTATGAAACCAAACATTTTTTGTTTGTCATAGCAGGCAAACGAACAGGTGGGTCACCTGAAATTAAGTGAACACCACCTTCCATAGGCACTAACAACATCAGGGGGAGTCGAAAGTGCGTTGCCAGCCTGTGTTTGGGGGAAAGGGAGGAAGGAGGGAGGGGGAGTGGAAAGGGAAGGTGGGCCTCCGGCGCTCTCACGGACCTAATGAAACGCAACAATGCGAGCACTGTTACTTCACGTCGGTTTTCTATGAGAGGGTGGTAATACGCCGGGCGAGCCGACCCATTCGTGCTGATACCAATAACAGCTTTAGCGTGGCTCTACCACCTACCAAAATAGTACACTACCCCGACGTAACTGATGACGTGGTTAGGTTAGGTAGTAGGTTTATCCATCGGGTTGTGGACGCTTCGGGACGGGTCATTGTGGATTATAGCTTAAAAATGGTCATAAAGGATCAAAATGCAACCGCCATAAAGACACTAATCTCCTTAAAAATATGTCCAAAAGTAGCTAATAATTTTAGTACAAAAAATAAAAATAATAACAAATAATAAATCTCAATAATTGCTCACAGATACAACGATTTTTGACGTGTATAATAAAATAAACGAAAGCAAAAAAAGGGGCGGACCAAGACTCTACAGAATATATAAAAAAAAACAAACAAAAAAAAACTCGTACAGAGCTGCGCGCACATCTAGTGAACTAATAATAATGACCCGAGTTGAGTCAATGTTATCTGAGTAGGAAATGGCAGGGGAAGTTTTTCCAATGCAGAACAAACACATTAAAGGATCCGCGTCCACGTCCGCGGGGCGAAGTCTGAACGCGATAAACTTGGTGTGCTGACGTTGATTTATGTCTCCGTTTGTTTGTATCCGGAGACAGTCGGGCTCTAAGTCCGGGCTCATCCCGGAATACAGGCTGAGATAAGGCGCCTCTAATGCATACTACAAATTACTGGACGAAATTG
Source organism: Antheraea yamamai (assembly GCA_036509395.1). Lineage (NCBI taxonomy): Eukaryota > Metazoa > Arthropoda > Insecta > Lepidoptera > Saturniidae > Antheraea > Antheraea yamamai. The sequence continues at coordinate 16,906,265 of AP028436.1, read as the reverse complement.
CTGTTTACGCATACATAGGGGGCAGGTGAGAAACTAAATTGTCTTGAGACTCTCCTTTACCTTGCTCGTGATTACTTTGTCCAACAGTGTGATCTAGTCTTTATCGGGTAGTATTAGAATCGGAATTTGATTGACCGTGGAAGATTTGTTTGCGGTGAAGGTTGGACTTGATTTATAATATGGTTTTATTTAAACTTAATTGATTTTTGAGTTGTGTAACTCCTGATAAACAAAAAAGAAATTTTATTTTAATAATTTAAATAATAGTACTAACTGTTCAAGGAAAGGTATAAAAAGGCTGTACAGATATATAGTTTATGGAAAACAAATTTAACAAAAAAAAAGTGTGTGTGTGTACTTATGTACACGCGTTAGAAGTTATACTTCTTTGGCGTAACAAGATAAAAATCTTTTCAAAAATTTTATCTTTCGCCTTATTCTACGTTTGTAGAAAAAACGACACTAACAATAGAAAAAGTTGACTATAGCTAACTTCAAGGTGTCGGTTTTTCGTGACGGTGTGCGCGCGCATCGTAGAAATTTACTCTCATCATTTTTCCCTAACGCGCTAAAAGAAGTTTAACTTCAAAAATATATGTAACATAGTATTAAATAGATCAATTCTCTTAACCAGGGCAATGTTTACCAAAGTGGGCACCACGAAGTCCTGGTAACAATGTGAAATGTTATTGGGGACGCGAAGGAGTTCCTATTCTCATTACAAGTGAAACTAAGTGATTTTAGTTTACAGAGAATCGTATACAAGAGCTCTAGACATTTTAATATTTATCTACGTGAACTTAAAGTTGTGTTTTATTTTTATTTCTATGTCTAATTCGTGGGCACAGTAAATATACATGTAGACTAGGGGATCGCGTCAAAATCCATTTATGAATGCGTTGTGAACTGAAATTTGGGAACCGCTGAGCTAGGTAATATAAAATTGCTTGATCGATTTGATTATAAATGCGTTTCTGCCTATACTAGACCTTATCAGAGGTATATGTAAAAGATATCTGTTAATGTGTTTATTGTTTGAATAGAAATATAGTACCTATACTAGCAATGAGTCGCGGTTTTGCACGAGTTTTTTATGGAGCGATTTTACGATTACGATACGATACAATATTTTACGGATTTTAATAGTATTATTGATATTGTTTATAATCGATCAATTTTAGAAAGCTATATACTTTCTGTGTACAAAATTATATCACAATCGGTTAGGTGTAAATATATTTTTATTTTCTTTGAATAAATAATAGTAAATATTGTAATATAGGACAAATTATTTAGAAAATCATATAATGTTTCAGTATAGCCTTGACAATACTTTTCTTATCATTCGACGCTTAGAGCGTTTCATTTTTTTTTACACGCTTTACCGCGAGCATTTCCGCTTTTTTTGTAACCGACTCCTTTGGGCGCGATTTTAACCCACTTTAAACGGTCAGTCGATCAGAATCATCATTATATTTAACCGATTTGTCTAATATAAACAAATTTTCAAATATCAAAGAGAATTTTTAATAACGAAAAAACACGCTTTTTATAGAAAACCAAACTAAAAAATAGAAAATAAGTTTTAATAGATTTGAGTAAGAATAATGTATATTTTTTTTAAGTAATAAATATAAATTAACAATAGTGTAAATTAAAAAAAAGCGTGCATGGTGTCAATAGTTATAAATATTTTATTGAAAGGTATGAGTAGAAGGATTATCTTTTCAATAATATCGTAAAAAGAACCCCACACTTTAAAAAAAATTGAAATATTTTTTTTAAATGTACACTATCATTAATTTATATTTATTAAAAATTCTATACACTATTCTTAATTCAATTTTATTAAAATTTATTTTCTACTTTTTAGTTTGGTTTTCTATAAAAAGCGTGTTTATTTATATTATTTACTATTATTAATTACTGGAAATCTTCAAATAGAAACAAATGCTCGTCCGGTTGTACAATGTGTTTCCATACACAAACGTCACAAAATCCATACAATCCATAAACAAATACTATTTTTTAAATCCAATTGACCAGCAACATGGAATGCTATTGTTCTACGTAATTATGAAAAACAGGCAGCAGTGATTGCGTATACAAACCGAATAAGGTTTTAATCATATTCAGTCGCTTTTAGTATATATTTACAATTGATTGTTCCGACCGGTTTCGGCCATGGCGACCACTTTGACCCTTAAATTTAGAAAAGGCGTTGGTGCCCTCGAAGATAGCTTATGTAGCCTATTTTCGCGGCGAAACTTCGTGCACATTGAGGGCACGTGAGTACGCCGTTCTCATAATGATATGTTATGGCAGCAGGAGGGCGAGCCTTTAACTGGTCGCGTTTGGTATCAAGATCAGCTTTACGCTGAGCCTCGAACTCGCGTACTTGGCTGTTCACCATTCTGCGCCATTCTGGCCGTTGTGCTGCCAAACGTTCCCAACAAGAACATGAATATTTACAATAGATAATAATGGAATGTGTTTAAATAATTATGGTGGCAATACCGCCTGCATTTCTGTTATTATGTAAAATACCAACATTACAGTTAAATTATTGTGTATTGACGTCACAGTAACCGCTGTCAGGCTGTAAATGTTTGACCAAATATTTTACATGAAATAAATTATTCCCATTCGCACGCAATCGACAATTCCATTATAGACAATATTTCAATAATTTATTATTCCAATAAAGCCGTCGTGTGTATGAAATAATTTTCTGTTCGTGTAAAGCTGAATGTTGTTCATATTCGTCTGAAATGCGAAATACAAATTAACGAACGTTTTTTTTTTTATATCATAGGAGACAAACGAACAGGTGGGTCACCTGATGTTAAGACATCATCACCATCCATAGACACTTGCAACAACAGGGGAGTCGCAAGTGCGTTGTCAGCCTGTGTTTGGGGTAGGGGAAGGGGAGGTGGGTATCTGGCGCTCTCGCTGACCGAACGAAACGTAACAATACAAGTACTGTTACTTCTCGTCGGTGTTTCTGTAAGAGGGTGGTAGTACTCCGGGCGAGCCGACCCATTCATGCTGAAACCAGTAATAGCTTCAGCGTGCCTCTACAACCTACATAAAGTTAAGAAAATTATTTTAGAATATGCTTTTCATGTATTAAGGGTGCGGTCGGCAACACGAACTGGGAAACTTGGGACCTGAACAAGGCCTTCCAAAAATGTACTCAAGAGTATCAAGCTATTATCACTATTAGCTATCAAGTGTATGGTTGTCGAGTGATTTGATCGGTGGAATATCAGTTCGATATTCACAGGTTCGCAGCTCGTCATGTACCAACGATTTTTTTTTTTAATTCGAGTACGTTTACTAATTCTTAATTGGTAACACTATAGGTTGACTATAAAGAAAAACATAATGAGGAAGCCTGAATCTGAGAAATGTTCTTGTAGTACCACCGTATGTGTGAAAATACAGAACTGTGGTTTTCTCGAAATTTGTAATCGCCAAGACGTCTTGGGCTCGCGTGGTGGTTATGCCCATACTTTCTTTCGGAAAGATGTCTACGGCCTTGCGGTGTGTACTCTACAGGTTAATGATGAAGATCTCTGGCTTTATATTTATGGGGAAGACAAGTCATCTGAAGAATACATTTTAACACATCTATTACTGTCTTGCTGTACCTTACCGACCGATTGAGTTAATAGCAGCTCGGAATTAAAACGTATATAAAAAAAGTATATAAAAAAGGCGACATTATTTATTATTATTTGACATTTTTTATATTCCTCTATTTCCCTCACCAAAACTAGACCAATTTTTTTTTCAAGAATAATATAAGAAATATTCTTTTGGCTATGCCTATACGTTTTTTTTTTGTTTTTATGTTAATCACATTTATTTGCTGGATTTCTAATAATGGCGATATAATTTTTTTTGTGAAATCTTAGTAAATTTAGATAACTTCTAGTTGTTATAAGAGCTAATTTCTGGCAACAATTAAAACATAGTGATAAGATATTCATAGATATCGATTGATATAGTTTGGTATAATTATTTGTTCTGTTGCCAGTAAGAGCTTTAAAAGACAAGAATATATTGCATGAATTAAACACCGCCAGCCTGACGTCGGACATTGTTGAGGGCGGTTTAAAGTTTGAGAATCTTTAAACATTAGATTAATGTTACATAAAAAATATATACATAACATACTAAAAACTAAAACATATTATATATTAACTACACTAATAAAGTATTTATAGTACTCGAATATTTTATTACAATGTCTCATATAAATATTTGTTACAATCTTAAATAAATATACAAGTATATCGCATCTAATCTCGTATTTCTTACTAATGAGGACATTACAGTCTTAGTAAGGTTATTTCGAAAAATAAATAAAAAAGAAAACATAAATGTATTGAAGACGAATTCCGTTTGTTTTCCCGATCAACGTTGTTATCGCGTTATATAGATTACGAGCGTTATAAACAATTTTAACCGCTCCATCGTATCGTGTAACATAGCCCACGCGATCTCATAAATTACCAGTGTACAAATGAATTCCTTGAAAAGGTCGTAGAAATTAGAAGTTTACGTGAGTGTCCGGTCACGCGAGCCCCTAAACCTTTTGTATATATTTACCCCTTCTATTATTTAAAGGTAGCGTTACAACGCTGACACAATTTACTGCCTGACCAATCTTTAAATAATACACCGAAGGCAAATTGAAAATACCTTTCGAAATATGTAACTTTAACGACATCGCCCTTGTTCTAATTATTTTCAATCGTTTTCTTTATATAATACACTAGCTGACCCGGCCACGCGTTGCTGTGGCTCAGTTATTATATCATTGCATATTGATAAGAATTCATAATTATTGTTGATAATATGCTAATAAACATCACTTAACGATTTAAATTAGTTTTTTTTTAATATAAAAACTACTTTTTGTGACTTGAATATAAAAGTTAGACTTATGCTGTCGGTGACTTTTTTGTAGGCATTATCAAGCTCTACAACTTTTCTCTAAAACTCAATCATATATCTCTCATCGTTAAGGCAGCGTTCATAAGAAACGTTTTCGTTCGACCGTTTTTTCTCCGACTTACTTTACAAATCCGAATACCACAAAAAAGTCTTTCATTTTTCGGGTTAATATATATTACATAGTATAAAACAAAGTACCCTACTGCGTCTGTCTGTTCGCGATAAACTCAAAAACTACCGAACGGATTTTCATGCGGTTTTCACCGGTGGATAGTGTTTGATGAGGAACGTTTTTGTTAATTTGTTAAGGATTTTTTTCATAATCAGGGCGGGACAACGTCTGCCGGGCCCGCTAGCAACCTATAAATTAATAAAATCGGTTTAGTACTTCCTGAGATTACCCCCTACAACCTCACACACTTTACCTCTTTATAATATTAGTATATAATATATAGTTTGGGCGTCTACTTTCTGTTTTACTTTACCTCTACTACTAGCTGATTTCCGCCACTTCGTCTACGTCGTTTATAATCTCTATTGTTTTGTTATATCTCAATTAGGTTAGGCAGCGTTTTCGATGAAAGCTTCAACACGACTTGACTTTATCCGACTCCTCCAACATTTATCGTTATATTTCAACCAATTTGCAAAAAAATTTGGCCAATTATATACCTAAACCTTCCCAATTACTCTATGTATGAATGAAAATCCGCTAGGTAGTTTTTAAGTTTATCCCGAACAGACACACAGACGCGGCGGAGGACTTTGTATTATAATATTTAGTGGTGGTGTAAACAGGCAAGTATTTTATAACCATTTAATAGTAACCACAGATCGAAATCTTAACTAAGGTCAGTGATATAAATACATATCAGGGCACAATTTCATACACACTCGTTTAATTCCAACTTAAACATAGTTTCTACAACGGTAAGTGAATATCTCATAATAGGTCTTTACCTATGAAATTGCCGTTCTGCAGTACTGGCCATTTCAAATCAAAATAATTTTTGTTTGGCTAAGAATTCTAATTTCAAATTAATTTTATTTTAAAAACATGGAATTCTTTTTCCAAAAGTAGTCATTTGTTTATTGATTAGTGTTTGTTACATTTTCATTGCATTTCAATCTTTTTTGTCATCATGGATACGTTAAAAATTCGAGTAATTATGGAATATGAGTACCGTCGTGGCAGCAAAGCCGCACAAGCGGCACGCAACATCAACAACGTTTACGGAGCTAACACTACAAACCAACGCACCACCTGTTATTGGTTTGCTCGCTTCCGTTCTGGGAATTTCGACCTGAAAAATGAACCTCGCGGTCGTCCGAAGACTGCTCGACAATGACGAATTAAAGGCGATTGTGGAAGCTGATGATACACAATCTACAGCTGAATTAGCAGCAGCTTTCGACGTTAGCGTCAAAACAATATTGGTTCATTTGCGTCAAATTGGCAAGGTAAAAAAGCTTGACAAATGGGTGTCCCACGAACTCAATGATCGCCAGCGCGAAGTACGCGTCGATACGTGCTTTGCACTGCTCAACAGACACACAAATTAAGGAATTTTGAACCATATTGTTACCTGCGATGAAAATTGGATGAATTGGATTGGAAACTGTTTGATAACCGCAAGCGCTCAGCAAGTTGGTTGGATCCTGGTTCAGCACATAAACAATGCCCTAAACGAAAACTTACCCCTAGAAAAGTGATGGTCACTGTTTGGTGGTCTAGCGCCGGTGTGATTCATCACAACTTCTTACCAAACGGGGTGAGCATTACTGCAGATGTGTACTGTGAAGAATTGAATACAATGATGAAGAAGCTGGCACATCTCCAATCAGGATTGGTCAATCGCTCGTCTCCGCTGCTCCTGCACGACAACGCGCGACCTCATACTGCACAGCAGACGGTCTCCAAGTTGCAAGAACTGGGGTTGGAAGTTCTCCGTCATCCGCCCTCCTCACCAGACCTTGCGCCTACAGACTACTACTTTTGCCAGAATTTGGATAACTCCTTGGCGGGAAAAAAATTCAATACCCGAGAGGCAGTACAAAATGCCTTTGAAGAATTTGTTGCCCCCTGTCCAGCTGATTTCTTTAAGAAGGGCATCAATAAACTGCCACTGCGTTGGCAAAGATGCATTGATTGCATGGGTGATTACTTCGATTAATACAAATAAAAAAAAACATGAAAAAAATTCGTTTAAATTGTTTCATACAAAACGGCAATTTCATAGGTAAAGACCTAATATATGTGAACATTATTGTGGCCCAATAAAACGTTTTTTTTTCGATTATCTTGTGAAAATATGTTATTTTATCATGTATAAAGAGTCCTGTCATAGGATTAGCTGGATTAAATAAATCTTAGGAATCGCTCTAAGACTTTTTTAGTTTCCAAAAATGCCTAAAAGTTTTTTTTTCATTTTATTCATTCAGATATTATATTCCAAGTTAAAAATAATATAGATTCTGAATACGAATTTGATATTTTGATTTCTAAAAGTCGCTCAAAATTTTTTTAACCTACAAAGTACTTTATATGTATGTTATGTGGTATGTAAAGAATTAAAAACACATACATCGTACCAACAACACGATTTTTCAACACGATCTGCTATTTCACCTCTTTTTATGGACAAACGTGTGGTACAATGTAACACGCCAAAATGTCAAACGTGCACTCGTTAATTAACAAACGACCGAACAAGAAAATCGAATAACAAAAATTTGGGGATCAGCGAGCGCTGGAATATAAATCAGCATTAGGTACGTTTTTTAAATAATCGAATGATGAACCACTTCAGAGTGACCGACCCGGATAGTGCCTTTATTAAAAATTCAAATGGACAGACCTCGTAATTTGTAGAAAGGAAAGAGGTTATATTTACTTTATTCTAATTCAATAAAAAAATTATATATACTTATACTCGCTGGTATAATATTGATGAATTCAATATTATAGATCGAAACGTTTAATAGAGTAATAAATAATCATATATTACATAGTATAAAATAAAGTCCTCTGCCACGTCTGTCCGTCTGTTCGCGATAAACTCAAAAACTACTGAACGGATTATCATGCGGCTTTAAACAGTAGATAGTGTTTCATAAGGAAGCCTTAGGTATATAATGTATAAAAAAAATATTATCAGGGCAGGACAATGTCCGCCGGGCCCGCTAGTAAAAGATATTTTGCTATCCCTCGGGATCAGTACTTTTTTCTGGATGAAGGCTACCTAATGTCATTTTTTGTATTAGGTTTTGTGTATTTTATTGACGTTATCAGACATCTACACAATTTAATTAACAAACTTCCACTCGCATTTATAATATTAGTTAGGATGTCTATGGTAAAATAAAAAAAATGTATAGATAAAATTGCAGATTTATTCATTAGAATTTATTATGAAAATTATTAGAATATTAATTTGAAAGAGACGTTTATTAGAATTTTAATGAGAATACAAAAATATAGTTACAAAGTAACAAATTGCTAAATTAGCTATTTAAAGCGGGACTCTAAAGTATACTAATGGCTCGCTTACTTCTTAAAGTAGAGAGGCAATTTATACAAAAAGAAGAATTGATACACGATCGAGAGGCACCAACACTTCTGCAAGTGAACTTGAGTGCGCTGTTGACGATAGCCCATTCCCAGTCGAGTTATTTAGTAATATTTTATATTTTCCGTGAATAATTTATCAGGGATTTTCACCCTCGAGCTGCAAACTGAACACTGTTCACAGGTGTTCGATCAAACAATTACAAGTGCTGTACATATTTTTGATTGGCTCCCGGTAAGCCTTGTTACATATTCAGGGCGTGTCTCGCGTGTTTGTGAATAAAAAGTGTTTCACTCAATATGTGAACGGGCTGTAGGAAATAATATATCTACACGATGAATGTATTAGCCGATATTAGGCATTTATTAATAAGTGTAAAAAAAGGTTGTTTGTGTGACAAGATTAACGAAGCTTATTAACATTCACAAAGTTTAAATGTCACAGTGCCAAAAATTGACAAAATATTGCGGGTCTAAAATTGAAAACTTTACACACAATAGTACCCCGTGCGAAGCCGAAGTTGGTCACTAGCAAATAATATAGAAAAATTGATGATTTGGCAAGATTTGCTTCCTTAATATTAAAATATATAGGAACGAATTTTTAAATACATTTTTAAGTGTAGATTGCTTACCACACTACACATGTTATACTGCACGTATTATAATACATAGGCACTGTATGTGTAAGATATTTATAAAAAAAAAACCTCTGGTTTATCAAGAACATTTGGTTACTGATACCACTATATACGAAGCATAGTATGTTACTATTTATAACATTAGTTTAGATTTTCTCATGTTTTTTTTATCTGACTCCAGAATAGAGAAGCATTTATAGATCTCATCTGATGTTAAGCGATTATGGGGTCTAAGCTGGCTGGCTTAAACACTGGCTTTCAAGTGCAGTTGCCGGAACGCAACAACAGGTGCTTGGTGATAGATTTTCAAAGGTGTTTGCTAGTCAGCCGGAGTTGGAAACAATCGTACCACCATGCTATGGTTTCACCACGCTGTTATCCGTCACAAGAAGCTCCTATTCACTTTCTAGGATTCGAATCTACGTCCATTGAAGATATGTCCGACTACGCTATCAAATAAGCAATCATTGCTTCATTGCATGATTTACATTTATACAAAGAAGTTTGAATATACAAAATGCGAACATAGGGTTTAATGTTGTTTCGACTTTTTTTAAGTTGTAATGGAAGTGTTGAGTTAAAACGCTCTTTTCAACGTCCGCAGCTCGTGATATTAATCAAAGCTTAAGAAAGCTAATATTTAAAGTGACACTGGCTGGAAGACTGGAAGTTTGTAAACAAAAATAGAATTCGCGAACGGACGGTTCGACGGAACCCAGAGAAAAACTTGTTCCGTTGACAGTGATGGATGCGGCAGACAGACGCTCCAACGTCGTACAATTTGTTAAAGGTAAAGTATGAAACCTACGTATATTTGCGATTTGTTGCGTTTTTTTATCATCTTTATTAAACAAAATACAAATTTCAAATGTGTCCAATGTATAGTTACAGTACCTAGCACGGTGGACGCCCTGATAATAAAAGAAAACCTTGACATAATCATATACCTAAACCCTCCTTATGAACCACTTTATCTACTGGTGAAAACCGCATGAAAATCCATTCAGTAGTTTTTGAGTTTATCGCGAACAGACAGACAGGCAGACGCGGCAGAGGACTTTGTTTATACAGTAGAAGCTCGATAACTCAAACCTCGGTAACTTAAAAACCTCTATAACTTCAAAAAATAATATGTTCCCTTCCCATCAGAGCCAAAAACCTCTACAACTTAAAATACGCAACCTCTTTAACTTAAATAAGTAATCTCTGTATTGGCCCTCAGTAACTTAAAGAAATGTTTCCACAACCTCTATAACATAAAATTGTTTGTCAATGAGTCATTGTGCAGAACAAAAGGTTTCGGTATTTATTGCTTGCACGTGTTCACTACATAGTTAAAGTAAACAATACATAGTCACCTATTGTTTGCTTCTTCGAAATTCTTTAAAGCTTTGCGGCGGCGGAGGTTAGCATTAAGACAACGGCTTACTTGAATCATAAGTTTTTGATCATTGTCCTGGAAACATCGCTTTACCTACTGTGTGATAAAACTGGCTTAAAATGAGTTCAAAAAGAAAACTAACAACACTCATATACGCTGATAAATTAAAAGCTATTGAAGCAGTGAAAAATGGATTGAAAAGAAAAGAAGTTGCGGTTCAGTTTGGGATACATGAGAGTACATTATCAATTATCATTAAAAAAGAAGCTGAAATCTTGAAGAAACAAGAATCAGGAGAAAGTCTTCAATGTAAAAGACGAAAAATTGCTGAATTCCCTAATTTAGAACAATGTTTGTTTACGTGGTTCAAACAGTGTCGAAACAAAAACATCAGTGTTAGTGGCCCCATACTGAAAGAAAAAGCTGAAGAGTTCGCTAATTCGCTGATAATCAAAAATTTTAAAGCCAGCAATGGCTGGTTAGAGAATTTTAATAAACGACATGATTTAAAAAAATATGCGGCGACAGTGCGAGCGCAAGCAAATCAGTCTGCCAAGAATGGAAATTCGAATTACGTAATTTAGTGAATGATTATGATCCAAATGATGTTTTTAACGCTGACGAAACGGGTCTATTTTTCAAATGTCTTCCCGACAAAACGTTAACATTCAAAAATGAAAAATGTCATGGAGGAAAGCACAGCAAAGAACGACTTACGATTCTGCTTTGTGCAAATTCTACGGGCACAGAAAAACTGAAACCTTTAATTATAGGCAAGTCAAAAAAACCTCGGTGCTTTGCAGGTCTAAAGTCACTGCCCGTGGATTATGAAGCTAATAAAAAAGCATGGATGACCGCCGAACTTTTTAAAAAATGGCTGATTAACATAGATAAGCAAATGGTAACTTCAAATAGAAAAAATATTCTGTTTCTCGACAACTGCACAGCACACGGGGACATACCACCATTAAAGGCAGTCAAAATACAATTTCTTCCACCAAATACAACATCACAACTTTAACCTTTCGATCAGGGTATAATTAAAAATTTTAAAACAATGTACAGAAAAGAAGTTGTTAGAAAAATGATAGCTGATATGGAACAAAATACGATTTCTTCTATCAATGTTCTTCAAGCAATTAGGATGGTGGATAAAGCTTGGCGAAACGTAACACCCCTTGCAGTAAAGAACTGCTTTAGAACCTGTGGTTTTTCTTCAGAACCTCAAGAAATCATTGAGGAGGAAGATAATAATGTGCCTGAAGAATGGAATAAGCACATGTCTGGGTCAAACATTACTTTTGAAGACTTCGTTACCTGCGATGATGAAGTAGGCACAGCAGGGACGTTAACAGAGGAAGAAATATCGGAATCAGTAAACAACTGCATTGAAAGTGATAAAGACGATGATTTTAACGACGAGCCACAAACGCCATCTACAAGCGTATCAATCAACGAAGCAAAAAGAGCTTTAACAACTGTACGATCATTTATAGAGCAATGTAACAACATAAAAGATAATGTATTCTCCTCTCTATTTGTCATTGAAAATCAAATCGATTTAGAAACTGTGAATTGTTTAAAACAAAAGAAAAACACAGACTTTTTTAAGCAGACTAAACCTGCAATGTGCAATGTGAATAATTAAATATGATTATTTAAATTTCTGTATTTCATTGAGCCAATCCTTCTGACGCATTCGAGTAAAAATAGGAACAAGGGTACATACATACATATGTACATACCTACCTCTATATTAACCTATCCCTAACATAGACCCTTGATAACTTAAAACCTCTATAACTTAAAATATTTTGTTTCCCTTGGACTTTAACTTATCGAGGTTCTACTGTAATATGTAATGATTAATGAACGAGTTATTCAGGTGAGTGTTTGTACGTATAAGCTGAATTTTATTATTCCTCTCATTGTGGATTTACATATTATCTTATACTTCATCTCACAGTTAAAAACCATCCAGCCATGTAAACGAAAATATTACTATCCCATGTAGACGACTGAATCATAAAATATTATAATAGAAGCACTCTTTTAATAAATACGAAATGTTTCGTTCTGCTATTTAAAAAGATTAAAAACAGAAATTATCAAATTTTTAAGGATTAACTCAGCTTTGTGCTTGCCCCGTGTTATTTGCACTTCGTAAATAGTGTTACAAGGGATTTAACTAAGCCGACATGTGAAATGACATTCATCTGTAATATAAATACTTAATATGTAACAGTGGCAACCCTATAACATGCATGCTAACTGGTTTAATTCACATATTATATATTGAATAAATTTAATACACGGCCTTTGTATCAAACCTGAATTAATAATAATATATTATCTATTTAAAGATACATAACGAGTTCTATTTACAAGTAATAAAATATAAATGATTTTTGATTATACGCTTTTGGCCTGTCGAGCCTTTACAGCTTCGCCGTACTTTTTGGATGAGCGCTTAAGACATAGCCGTATGGCCGCAAGTTCAAGGACGCCAAAGATGGCGAGCTTGGGCTGTTGTCTTAATTGCAACATCGCGAAGCTAAGCTAGTTAAACCATTCATATATGAATTTGTTAGTAAGACACACGTGCGTACCTACCTTGCACATCACGAACACAAACATGATATATTATGGTGTGGTATTAAGTTTCTTATATATGCTAGGTATTTATTTGTATTCGAGTCGGACATAACCCACTCTCTACCCCAGGAGGGTGGATATCTAAGGGATTTCCCCACGTAAAAAAGGTAAGTATATGTAAGTTGTAAGTCGGTAAGAAATTTGCTCCACTTAAGTATTTCTACATGGAGAAAGTTTTTAATGCGATTTATCTCTACTACTTAATATTATAAATGCGAATAAGAGTTTGTTTGTTTGTGACGCTTTCCATTGCATTCCATTCCGAGGGATAGGTCAAATTTACGAGCAAAGCAGCTAGCGAAAGCTATTTTATTATAACTAGCTACTAGGGGGTGTTGCATTACGGCAACTTATGCGCAACGGTTCATCATACATCTTGAAACGTGTAGAACCCAAAATATTTACACAATATCCTTCTCATTATACTCGATTATATACAAAAAATAATAATAACAAGAAGTAATAATAGACAGAAATAATCGTATAACAAGAATAATAAAAGCATGCGAAGCTACGGACAAAGCTAAATCGATATAAAAATATAGCAAATTATACAAAAATATTAAGGAAAAAGAAAATTAAATATAACAAGAGAAAATAATGAACAGTACGTATAGATATGAGTTATGTATAATATTCCACGCAACCTTCTTACGAATTTCTTTTTGACCATATATGTAGCCAAATTATACGATTTAAAAAAAAAATCTTAATTACTTAATATCGACGCTGTTTTTTATTCCAAAAATAAAATGATTTTAAATCATAAATAAATATACGGGATAGACGGGTAAAAAGAATTTTGCAAACACATTCTGCATATCAAATCAAAAATATTTTAATCAATTTAAGCTCAAAGAAGGCGCTTATGAACATCAAAACTACTACCGGCACGGAAAACAACCCAGTGAACGAGAAGAACCACAGTTAATCAACAAAGTGAAGAAAGAAAGCAGAGCACTCGAAGATAACATCGAAAATCGAAGAAACATACGATTAATATCTTGTTATGTTATATAGTTTGACGGTTATGTTTACGTGTTTTGAGTCGCTCGCCTATGAATAGAAAAAGAATAGGTAGAGGGAATTAAAATGGCTGGTAACTGTGATGTACTAATTAAACCAGCCCAATGTGAATAGAATACATTTAACTTTCATTTTGTACATAAGTAATTTGAATGTAACTATGGCCTGACATATTAGCATTATTGTTGATTATGAAGAACTTCTATAAATTATTTTTCAGAAATTCATCAATCATATAGTATCGGAAATTAAAGTATTTAGACGGTGATTATTTATTAATCAAATTGTACTTATATAAAAATTATAATCATAGATTCATAAGTCTACTTAGATTCAAAAGTGAATTGATTTGGACAGAGGTTTTTTCTGTGACTGCAATTTTACGTAAGGCTATTTAATTTCAAACTAAGCTGTTGCTGATAAATATAAAGATATTTAAAACTGAAATATAGAAATGTTAATGATACAAAAGTTAAGTTATGTGCGGATGTCGAATCTGCGATATCTCGGCTCAGTATTAGGTACCACTTCGTTGCGCGATATAAGTATGCACGAACTGAACGACTATATCAATAAAAGAAAAGCCTACAGGGCGAGTAAAGTTATAATAATTAATGTTTTATATACCAAAGCTCATATTGATTGTTTACTTAAACAATAACACAGATAATATTATAGCCTAGATCAACAGTTATTTTATCAAGTATAATGCTATACAACCGAACCGATAGTACTATCAAAATAATCATAGAGCAGCTACGATTGAGGAAAACAATCGGTTAACTCCCTCGCCCGACATTTACACAGGAATCGTCTGCTTACGAAAGCGGTGAGAGGATTCAATTTCGCCAATTGTTTCCCCGACTAGAAAATTTGTAATGCCTTGTTTATCAATTGAAATGTTGGTTGGTTTTATTGTTTCAATTAAATATAAAGTTTGTTTTTAAACAGTAGATTATAAAACCTTTAAAGGGTCCATTTTCTGGCTATCGCTATACTACGACAACGTCTTTTTACCAATTATATATTTACGTATAGTATAATTTCATCATTTGTTTTTCTTCACAGGACACTCAGAAACATCCTTTGTATTCGTATCCGACCTCTTTATCACTGACAATCAACGTTTTATTATTTTAGTGAGTAGGATAGTAAAATATAATTTCGGTTAAAAGCGTTGATGCCGAGCTAATAAATGAAATTAGAACATGTTTCCCTTTTAAGGACTGGATTATAAAAGCAAAATTCCGGGAATAGTGAAAAGAAATTATAAATATTGGTCGGATATATTATATGTCCGGACAAATAAAACTGTTAATCAGCTAATGCTATATACATCTTTTCTTCATCTTTCGACAATAACAAAAGATAAAAAAAATACTCTTTAGTTAAATGATTGCTTAGATCCATCTTACATGTACTACGAATAAGTTATATAAATAGCTTGAGTTAAAAGAAATCAAGTTACTTAATGAGATTACTATTTAATACATCGAGCAGAACGTAATCAAATAGATAAACTGGAAATACTTGCTGGATTTTATCTGTATACACGTTCCTACGAATGTTATCATTAATACGAGAACTAACGATTTTTTTTATAGGTTTTAATTTGTAGAGTTTGATCACAATGTCTGATGCTAAATGACGATGTGGTACAAGATGAAAAGTGCGTTGCCAGTTTGTGTTTGGGGGAAAGGGAGGGGATAAGGAGGGGAGAGGAGCGAGGAGGGGTGGAGAGGTGGGCCTCGGGCGCTCTCACTGACCGAACGAAACGCAACAATGCAAGCACTGTTACTTCACGTCGGTTTCCTATGAGGGTGGTACTACCCCGAGCGAGCCGACCCATTCATGCTGAAATCAGTAATAGCTTCAGCGTGGCTCTACCACCTAAAATCTAATATCTAAAAGAAGTGGAAAATAATTATGAGCACTTTGCAGAGGAATAACAAAAGAGATCGGACACGTACATACAATCTTGAAGTAATAAAGTAAAAAGTAATGTCGTAGATGATATGAAAAAGAAAGCGATGTATTACATAGGGGTTACAGTCCTTCACGAGACATCTTCAGATCGACGTTACCAACTTCAAAGCAAGTACGAGGAGATATTCCAATTTACTCGTTTTTTCATTACTCTCGCTAACATCTCGCATCACTTGTTGTTATTATTCCTTCGAAGTTTAACTTATTTAGGTTCACATCGACTGTTGACAAAGTTAATAAACATCAAAAGAATCGACTTTGTTACATGCCGTGTATAAAAATGGCTAGCTTATAAATAAACGGATGATTGTATATACGAGGTTAATGAACTCCAACCGTATTTGACCGATCACCATAAAAGTTAGCACACGTAAGTGCCTTTTCATGGAGAAGAAAATTACTAACCGTTTTACCTCGCTACTAGATGGCGCTGCAACACATCAACTTCTGTGCCTTTTAACCCATCGTCAAAGAATTTGGTAGTTGTGTGTAGATACTTTAACATGAAGTATATTCAAACTCAACTATTTATTACTAGCTTTTGCTCGCAACTTCGCTCGGATTAAGGTAGATTTTAAATATTCCCATGAAAGGTATGTATCTATGTCCTTTTCTGTACCTCTGACGAGTATGAAAAATTTCATGATTGGTTGAGTAGTTAATTGTGAAATCGTGACAAACAAACGCGTTAGCATTTATAATATTAGTAAGTACTTATTATTATTGTTATTGTAACACTAGCAACTGATCCCGGTTTCGTACGTGTGCAATGTTAAGTATGAGTGCAATATGTGGCGTCGTAAGTGTTCAAAAAGATTTGATCCATTTTTTTTTGGCTTACGAGTACACTGAGAGAATTTTTCAAATTGGACCAGAGATTACCGAGATTACCCCCTACAACGTTACAAATTCACAAACTTTACCTCTTTATGGTATAGATTTGTCAAAATAGCATCGAAAATATCCAATTATTTTTAAATAATGATTTATTCTTAGAATATAGATATACTAGCGGACCGGGCGGACGTTGTCCTGCCTTGAAAACAAAAAAAATCCTAAAAGTCGATCGCAGCGCCACCTGCCGGGTCCAATTGTGAATCTAAACCATTCTCGAATCTCCACGAACACACACATAAAATTTCATCAAAATCGGTCCAGTCGTTTAGGAGGAGTTCAGTCACATACACACGCACACAAGAAATATATATATTAAGATGCTGTCGGAGACTCGGTAGGTACTTTTCAGATGCATAATTTTGTAATATATTATTTCTATGTATATCATAAGTTTATCAATGTAGATGCTCTAAAACGACTTCGTACGACTTCATTAGAATATGTTGCCTTTTCTCTAGTATGTACAAATACAATATACATGTATTATACTTATAAACCTTCCGTAAAAAATACTTAAACAATAGTGAAAACCGTATCAGAACCGTTCAGAAGAACTAAGGTTACACACAGGCGGACACAAAAACGACTTAATTCCATAACATCTATACATATAATAAGAATGTGAATCTAACGTGTTCTGTACCAATTAGATTTTCGTAAAATAAAATGTTGCAGGTGTATAGGAATAAGTAATAAAATACATTCCAATCATTTTTAGAAATGTCTGTCTGTCTATCTGTCTGTTTGTATGAATACGCATCACTGCTAAAGCACTGGGTTCACAATAAAACCACATCAAGAAAATCATAAAGCATATCCGCGAGAATAGCTTAGTTTTTGTTTCATTAAAATCGGTACACTCTATCAAAAGATATTGTAATTTTAGTGACGACACAGCGTAAGTACGAGAGAAAAGTAGATAATTAAATGTACATAATACATTCAGCTGACTTTTTTCACTATTTTTTTTTATAAAGTGCCATGCGGACGAAGTTGCGAGCACAGCTAGTTTATAAATAAAACAAGAAACGTATGTAGAATTTATATAACTAATAGGTAACTACCGACTTTAAAATCACTACTACACGTTACACAGTTTTTTTATTGCAATTCAAAAATGTTGGTTTTGAAAGAATGTAAGTATAAAATGCAATGTGCATGCAATAATTATAGAATACAAGATATACATTCAGTTATTTTTAGATTTCTTGATCAATACCCTGCAGCTGGAACCAGCACTTATTTGTTATGCTTTAGGGCTTCATTGCGATCGACTCTAAGCCCTTTAAGCTCTAAGCTCATTGTATTAATAAATATAATATGTTAATAATAATCAGTCTGAGAGAGTGATTCTGTGTTATGTAATGGCATGGCTCCTAAAGATATTTGAATAATAAACATAATATTATTTATAACACTATTTATACCCTTGCAAGTTCATTTTCGTCGAACGTCCATCCCGATATAATTAGTTCTTTGAAAGATATCTATTTTTAATGATCCCTTTGATAAGGTTTTAAGCTTGTTAGTGGAGTCTGATATTAAGTTTGCATTAATAATAGTTAGTAGTTAGTGTAAAACGCGAGATTATTTAAATTTGAAGCTTTACGAAGGGCGATCATTTTGTGTGATATTGAAAACACTAACTAGTGCTCGCTGAATTAATTAGGGACCGCCTTTTTTTTTATTTGATTACTACGTAACTCAGATAAGCCTATATTAAATTACCTGTGTTAAATTGTATAATTACTGCTTAACCTTTATGAAAAAGCGCAATAGAAATATTGTGAATACACCATAAAACGTCCGCTATGTGCTAGTTAAAGTCTTTTCAAAACCGCTTTGATTTATTCGAAATTCGTCCCGGACAGACAATAAACATGTAAATTTTAAGTATAATTGTGTACATTAGTAGACAACCAATATTTTATGAATTAAACTAGCTTAAATTAAATTATAACCTAAATTCCATAGAGGATCTCCGATACCCACGTGTTTAAGTCATATTTAAGCATTTATTTATTAATCAACAGTAAATTATTGCTACATGATTAGCAGTAGTAAATATATGTATGCAAAAGCATCACTTTACTTCGTACATGTTATAGCAACAAATGACATTTAAATAGATCCATCCGTTCATGTTGCGAACGACACGAAACCTTCGATTATTATTAAAAACTAGCGAGTCCGACGGACGTTGTCCTGCCCTGATAATAAAAAAACCTTGATAAATTATTTACTTAAAACTTCCCCATGAATCACTTTATCCACTGGTGAAAACCGTATGAAAACCTTTTCAGTAGTTTTTGAGTTTATCGCGAGACAGAGAGACGTGGCAGAGGACTTTTTTCTAATATATAGTGACCGATCAAGTAGTTTTAGTGACGTCCATTTTACCTCACCTATGTACACGTATACAAAAGGTATGTGAAAGGATCTTACGCTTTCGCTTAAGCCTTGTATTATAATATGTAGTAAAACATAAATTGTTCTTTATTTGGTATTGAATAGTACAAGTTATAAATTCAAAATAACTAACGATTCATTCTTTTCGATGTTGTTGATCGAATCTGCCCGGGAAACCAGAATCCTCAGTCATTTACTTGCTCCACTTATTCCCCGGGTGTTCCATTCAACGTTTCACGTGAAATACTCGTATATTTAAATGAAAGACGGAGCGATTACTTCGATTATACTCCACGTTTACAATACCCCTGGCGGAGCACGTTCCCATTGTTGCCACCTCGACGACAGACGTATAACGACGGTTGAAAAAATGTATAATATTTTTTAAAAGAAATTATTGAACATCCAAGTCGCATTTATTACAGTATGGCGACGGTTATTCAGAATCGTTCTAATAATACATTTGATCTGTTCTTATTTTCTAAATATAAATATTAATTGTACATATACATATTTTGTGAAATTGTATTTCGTATGTTGAGTTACACTTAGAAATCCATCAATAGGATAGATTATGGTTATAAAATTATTTTTGTATGAATGAATGAACGAATATTTGAGTATATGGATGAGTATGGGGTAATTAATAGTTTCTTGTACTTTTGAGTTCATTTTCTTCTAGTTAACCATTGATATTGTACAGAGAAACGATACTACAGTTGAAATTTACACTCTATTTATTTATATTGTCGACATAATTTAAGTTATATCATTAAAAAACAAAACACTAACAACGATGTAATCTTCTATTATATAAAGAAAAAGGCAGAGATAAAGGTTAAGTGCATCTTTCTCTGTTTCTCTACCAATTTTCCATTTTTTTTCTTTGTTTAGTAGATCGCCTTGTGACATTAAGCTCACCAGTTTAAGAACTAAAAAGTGCAATAAAGTATTCATTTATTCAGATGTTAACGAGAAATAACGTTATAAAGAAAAAAAAATGTATCATTTTTTCCCTCATACTTCACGATTTACAATATTTTATAATATTTATTTATATATGTTTAAAATTATAACATGTATGTCGTGCTGCCGCGCCCCTCTGAACAAACGAGAACAACAAGCGAAGAAAAATCTGTATCCTATAATTATGACTGAATTTCGACCACCGGGCAACAAGAATTATAACATATTTGCAAGCACATAATTGACAAGAAGAAACAATAGCTACTGTAAATAGAGTAAAAAGTATTTACCTATAAAAAACAAAATAGATAAATAACTAAATCAATATTTAAAATTAGAAACGATAGGAACGTAATACTAAATAAAGCGGCATTATGCACACGGTAGAGCAGTGTGGTGATTACACTCATAAATTTTCCACTAACCTAGGCGTAAATGGCTGATTTATCGCACTTGCAGCGTTATAATATTTCACTGTTTTGTATAATATGAAATATACGGAAATTAGAATGAAAGAACTTAAACAAATTGTCAAATTATATATTTAATTAAAATATATTGTTTTTAAACTGGGGATTAATAACTAGGTAATATTGCGAACTCTTTAGGTTCATAGTCTAAGAATCTATCATCTGTACGAGTATTATGTATCTATTTAGACCGTGGAAATTTAATTTCTTTTTGGCATTATAAAAAATGTGCTTAGAGACTTGTTTATATCCTAGCTCAATCGATATGTGTTTTTATTTTACGCTATATTTTTTGTCTTAATCTACGCATACATATAATAAGAATGTAAATCTGACGTATCTGTAATATTAGATAAAAAAAAAAAATTGCTGATGTCTGGAAATAAGTAATGAAACACATTTCAATCAATTTTAGAAATGTCCGTCTGTCTGTTTGTATGAATACGCATCATTGCTAAAATACTGCGTTCATGATAAAACCTCTTCGAAACATAAAGCATATCTTCGAGTAACATGTAGTCTTTGTTTTATAAAAATCGCTTCGGTCTATCAAAAGTTATTGTACTTTTAATGACGCCGCGACTTAAGCACGAGAGAAAAGTAGATAAGTAAATGGACTTAAAACATTCAGGTGACTTTATTAATCGCTGTTTTTTTACATAAGGTTTCATGCGGAAGAAGTCGCGGGCAAAGCTAGTATATAATATATACTTTATTTAGATAATTAGACTACTTCATAATAATACGAAATCTAACACTTTTTAATTGAACATAGAACATTATTGGAAAGGTATTCATGGATTCTACACCAGGAATCTAATTGTTCTATGAATTATGTCTAAGTAAATAAAATAATAAAGAAGCTTTGTCGCCTCTTTATTTGGATACATTTGTTTTAAATTATGCGTAAATTTTATAGTCATTTATTTTGTACATGTTAATTCATGGGTAAATTGAATAGAAATATAGCAATAAATAAATAACGCATAGAGTCAATTTGAATATGTGTATGAAATAGATGTTTCAACCATCATCATAAGGCTTCATCGGTATATACATAGAAACTTCTCGTATGTCTACAACGTAAACCGTTGCGATCGTTGCAAATATCATTCAGCCATTGCTAATGTTCCGATTCTTATTGGATGGAATATTGACGAATTAGGTTTTATATTTGAAAAAGGAATTTTGCTCAAACTCAGTTGTTTTTTTTTATTTGAATCCACGCGATTTATTAGTCGTCAAATTTAAATATATAATTATGGTAAACTTTAAAAAATACAAATGTTGAATGTAAACCGTCATTATATGGTAAATTGAGAAGCATGCTATGTTTCTTAAGTTAGTTTCCTCACCTTATGAATTGGAGTTCCCCAGAAATCATTAAGAAAAATGTTCGATATAGGTGTTTGTGGCCTCAAGTCTCTGTTCTCTTTAATGGCACTTATATCGTCAAAGACGAATCCGCAGTACAAACAGTTGTGATAAACCAGGATGCAAGTTAGGACGATGATGGCACCGAGTCCACGACGCGGCGGTTCCGGCATTTCTTCAGGTATTTGATTCTGACCCGTAGTACGTTTTCGAGATCGGCCTGTCCTTGTCCGTACCGCTGACACCACTCCCCCAAACCTACACACGCCACTTACACGGTCCATCGCGGATCACAGCATCTTATATCATTTTTATAACAAACACTAAGCACTAATTTCTACGCATATATTTTTAATAAAAAAAAGGTACTCCACGATCTAAAACGATTCAGAAGCTAGCGAAAACACAATCACGAACTGAGCCGGGTCTATAAATTTCGCTACATAAAACCGAAAAGATTAAAACGTAATATTCTCGATTGTACACTAACGAACACATAAAATTTTAATTCTTCATTCACGTTTCGATAATTGTTTATCACATGTCACTGTTTTTTTCGGAAATCATTGTATTTGACGTTTATGTGATTGTTTTATACCGACGTATACGAACACACCTGCTCGCGGGGCTGATCGCCGACAACTGCCGATGTTCCACGAGAGAATGCCGCGTCGAGTCACGTGACCAGTCGTTTTACTGCGGGTCGTTTTCGTATGGCGCATGCGTTCCGTTCATGACTGTTCGCCGGCCAGTGGCGGCAAAATATTTTGTCACACGTTCTTACATGTAACTAGTTCTTACAAAAAACGAATGCGTGTTACGGTAAGGTTAGATATATCTACTGGAATAGGTATTTCCGATTCGATCACTCTAGTTGAATGTTATTTTTTTCTGTTTTTGTGAAATTTTGCGGTTTTTTTGTGCAGTGATTTAGCCTTTAAATTAAAAAATAAGTGTATACTATTTTATATTGTATTGACAGTGTAAGATAATTTGAAAATTACATGTCATAATTTGATTTTACTGTGTGTTATAGGCGCATGCCCGGGGTTTAGATACGGGGAGGATGGGGAGAGGCAGGAGTGAATGTTGATGACGACATTGGTAGGGTTCGGGGGAGCCTTGAGACGCGCTCCATACATCGGCCCCGAACACTAAATGTCTAGATATTGAATAACAACTAAAAGACAAATTGTACCGTGCTTGATTGACACAGCAGTGCCGTTTATGCTTATATTCATTTCTTTCGCATCAGCTACACCGGGTGATGAGATCTGATAAAAGGTTTTCTATGTAGCGCTCATTCATGCTTTTTGAAAGGAAAGTTTATAAGTTTTGTATCTTGAGATATATTTAAATATTCTTTTACAATGCTCAGTAAAAACGTTGACTTTATGAATATAAATTCGTATTTTTATTTTGATTAAGATATCCTTTAAGTTTCCTTTTATGTTTTAATGAAAAACGATTATAAGATATTAAGTTGAAATGTACATTACGATGAAATGAAATATCTTATTTGAAAGAAAGAATAATGTTTTGAAATTTTAAAGTTAAATGATACTTAGGTGTACATCTTCTTAAATCAAAGTACGTCTTCTGCTTACTGAGTTCTTTGAAGGGAAAATTTTAACCGTAATTGGATACCCATTTATAATATCATTGGCTGTCCAGAATGCACCGAATGTATTTACATGTGATGTAATGTATTTATACAGAACAGAGTACATTTATATGTAAAGTCTACAATACTTATGGTATAAATGAGATTATGGCTTACAATTTTTGTTGCTAGTCTTCTCTGTGAAAAAGGGTAAAAATTGTTCAAGATTTAAACACAGAATTACCATTCCTATATGTATGTATGTCGCATAACCAAAATTCTTGATTGTTGTAATTAGCAAAATGCATTATTAATACACAGGCATTTTAATTCATTCCCATTAATAATTTCTAGCAAGTTACTACTGAGTATAGACTATAAGTTTAGGTAAGATAATCCTCATTTCAGGGTGCGATCCAAAACCATTTACTAAATCCATCGCATAAAAAAGAGAATATCAAGTTTTTCACTATAACATGAAAATTTAAAGCAGTTTATTGATATGAGATTTTTAATTAAGAAATGTATGATCAAAGTGTATTGGAATTTATGTTAGGAACATTAAACAGAAAGCTGTATATTATGAGTAATCATTCCAGCCTTTGTAAATAATCGTGTCTATAAATATTTTTTGTAATTTGTGAAGCTATAGGTGACTCAAAATAGATTTCAGTGGAAAACGTACTAACAATAACGCCCTCGTTTGTTTCGGTGAAAAAGATGTCTACAAGTACCTACTTTTTATTAAATTAAGGTTATTCAAGATTATACCAGGTGAGGGACGGCCGTATTTAAGGGGCCCAGGCGGGGGGTCCACATGAGTGGGGCCGCCCACCCGTCAATCCTGAAGAGGGGAGCGCCGCCGGGCCACAACCCTCGTAGTTCATACTCACGAGGTTTAACATATAAAATTATAATATCAATACAAATCCTAATAAAAAATAAAGAGAACCTTAGTTAAAGTTTGTTCAGAAACTTTTGAAAGTAGTAGAAAAATCAGGCCCAGGTTCAATTAACAATTTTAAAGGGGCGCTTTTCAAGGTTAATCATTACGTAATTGTTTATCGTAGGAATGCCGCATGGTCGGGCATAAAGGGAAGCGGGGTGCGGATCGAGGTGTGGAACGCTGGCCGGACTGCGCGGAAGGGCGTGATTCATTACACGAGTTTGTTTTTGCGTAAATCACCCTATGTTGAGTATATACCAGTTTTGCGTTTCTCGAGATCATTAGGTTAAATATTTTTTTTATTCATTTAAAAAGAGAAGCGAGTACTTAATCACATGTGAAAGTATTGCAAATCTTTAACCAGTCACCTTGTATATAAATTTATAACGTTAACCAACAATGGACTCTTTACAGGCTTTTCGGTTGGAGAGATATTTTTTCCAATTACAATAACAGTTCCTCATCGGCTTTTTTGGCCTATTGTGATGTTCTCTTGGTTTAGTCGAAGAGCTCTATTGAATTGTGGTAATTATTTCCCTTAAGAATTCGCTAGGTTGAAGGAGTCCCGATGTTTCAAAGGTATTGTTAGTCGACTCCTTAGAAACAACCAAACATTCATTACAAACTGTTAAGTAAAGTCACGGTGAGATTAAATATAGAGACATTCCAATTTGTTTGAGTATAAATGGAAATTAAATTGGAGCGGGAAGTTTAAATTAAATATAAAGTTTCCATTATCGCGAATTGATGGTAATTTGAATACTATCCCGAATACCTATTTAAATATTTATCAGGCTTTCATCGTTTATATTGTGTTGTTATGGAATGTGTATTAATTTATTTATTTGAGCGAATTGATACTTATTTACAAAACAAATTCTGTTATACTCATGCTTAGGTATTGAATGTGTGTATTAGTTGTGCTAGCTATGATTAATGATTGAATGAGTCTTAATTATTAAGTTATTGTATGTTATGGCCTATATTTGCTTTAAAACTTCAGTGCTGCGCTTTATTTTACTTTTTAAGGCCGCGGTTAATAACAAGTACTACCACGATGTGCTCCAAAGAAATTGTCCTGGACACATATTTTTTTAATTAATTTAATTTTTTATTTTATGTATTTAGCACACCAACATAAATATTACACATAGGTAAAATCACATATGGTAAATTACAAAATAAAATTACAGTGTAATAATTACAATCACAGGCATGCATGACATTAATAGATGACAAAATAAACTAATTCTAATTAGGAACTATATAGACAGAATAATAGATATTTTTTTTACAAGTATACAATTAAGTTATGTTTTTAATCAAGTGCTGCTTGAATGATCCAAATGCATCACAAAATATGTCGATGTTGTTATTTGTTCGAGATACGTCATTATACAATCTAGCCATACGTATTAACGGACTGTTATATACGGTGTTAATGGTCGCAGTTGGAATGGCGAAGATATGTGGATTACGCAATGTTTGGCAATTAGGTCTGAGGTAGAAGTGGTTGATAAGAAATGCATCCATGGAGCCGTTTATAATTTTGTGTAGGTTTAATAAGTCAGATACATTTCGTCTCATTTTTAAGCTAGTGATGTTAAAATATTTTAGTCTACTATTGTAGTCAGGAACAGACTTACGAATGCCATTTCTTATACTCAAATGTCTAACAAAACGAGCTTGAACGGATTCGATGAGCTCTATATGAGTGGAATAGTGAGGGGACCATATCGTAGAACCATATTCGAGAATGCATGTTATAAAGCACGATAATACTCCCGTTATTGCAAAATGGTCGTGATGTACGTATAATGAATCCTAGTACCTAGTTAGCTCGCGATACAAGATTATATATATGTTGCCGGAAAGACAAAGAGGAGTCAAAACATATTCCTAAGTCCCGAATACGAGATACTCTTTCTAGGCTAGCACCCCCAAGTTTATAACTGAAATCCAGATATTTTAATTTGTTTGTAAATGTTATGTATTGACATTTCTTCACATTAAGAGACATTTTATTCTTGATACACCATGATTCAAGTGTGTTAACGTCAGCCTGTAGTTTAACACAGTCACTTAATTTTGTTATCTGATTATATATTTTAATATCATCTGCATAGGCTAGGCAATTACAGTTTAGGGAGTCTAAAAGATCATTTATAAAAATTAAAAAGAGTAAGGGTCCTAATTTAGATCTTTGGGGAACACCAGATGTGGGTATAAAAGGAGAAGATTCATAACCTGCCAATGCAACTAGCTGAGACCGGTTATATAAAATATTAGGTCTTTACCTATGAAATTGCCGTTTTGTATGAAAAAATTTAAACGAATTTTTTTCATGTATTTTTTATTTGTATTAATCGAAGTAATCACCCATGCAATCAATGCATCTTTGCCAAAGTAGTGGCAGTTTATTGATGCCCTTCTTAAAGAAATCAGCTGGACGGGAGGCAACAAATTCTTCAAAGGCATTTTGTACTGCCTCTCGGGTATTGAATTTTTTTCCCGCCAAGGAGTTATCCAAATTCTGGAAAAAGTAGTAGTCTGTAGGCGCAAGGTCTGGTGAGTAGGGCGGATGACGGAGAACTTCCAACCCCAGTTCTTGCAACTTGGAGACCGTCTGCTGTGCAGTATGAGGTCGCGCGTTGTGTTGTGTGTGTTGTGCAGGAGCAGCGGAGACGAGCGATTGACTAATGCTGGTTGGAGATGTGCCAGCTTCTCCATCATTGTGTTCAGTTCTTCACAGTACACATCTGCAGTAATGCTCACCCCGTTTGGTAAGAAGCTGTGATGAATCACACCGGCGCTAGACCACCGAACAGTGACCATCACTTTTCTAGGGGTAAGTTTTCGTTTAGGGCATTGTTTAGGTGCTGAACCAGGATCCAACCAATTTGCTGAGCGCTTGCGGTTATCAAACAGAATCCATTTTTCATCGCAGGTAACAATGCGGTTCAAAATTCCTTCATTTGTGTGTCTGTTGAGCAGTGCAAGGCACGTCTCGATGCATACTTCGCGCTGGCGATCATCGAGTTTGTGGGGCACCCATTTGTCAAGCTTTTTTACCTTGCCAATTTGACGCAAATGGACCAATATTGTTTTGACGCTAACGTCGAAAGCTGCTGCTAATTCAGCCGTAGATTGTGTATCATCAGCTTCCACAATCGCCTTTAATTCGTCATTGTCGACCAAAGTCTTCGGACGACCGCGAGGTTCATTTTTCAGGTCGAAATTCCCAGAACGGAAGCGAGCAAACCAATAAGAGTTGGTGCGTTGGTTTGTAGTGTTAGCTCCGTAAACGTCGTTGATGTTGCGTGCCGCTTGTGCTGCGTTGCTGCCACGACGGTACTCATATTCCATAATTACTCGAATTTTTAACGTATCCATGATGACAAAAAAGATTGAAATGCGATGAAAATGTAACACTAATCAATAAACAAATGACTACTTTCGGAAAAAGAATTCCATGTTTTTAAAATAAAATTAATTTGAAATTAGAATTCTTAGCCAAACAAAAACTATTTTGATTTGAAATGGCCAGTACTGCAGAACGGCAATTTCATAGGTAAAGACCTGTTATTAGTAACAGATCTCAGTGAAGCTTGGTTGGGATTGGATTTAGTTATGTGTATATAATGCTCAATACGCGTTCATTTATAATTATTTTATTTCATATTTTCTTTTTAAATTCATACTTATTTAAATTATATTATATAGTAATAATATTTGATATGGATATGTTGTCTGTAAATAGGGTCATATCTAGCAAAAACGTTGAACTGTACACTTTATTCTAATAACAAAGTATTGATGTTGACTCTGTTGGTAACCTAAATAACTAAAGTGACCAGAAATGTCAAGAGTGCTGTGTGCCTCTTTAATATTTAACACGATTGTTGTAATGGGCATTCATTAAATTACAAAAAGCATGCTCACTGTCTTCTGTCTAATTGATAGAGTGCTTATAATTCGAGAAACACTTAATTTATTTACTTGATCCTTTTTAAAATAATAGATGTATTCTCTGGCTAGTTATATAACGTTAGATATATGAAATACTAGAGGGCCCGGCGGACGATGTCCCGCCCTTATAATAAAAAAAACCTTGACAAATTATATACCAAAACGTTCCTCATGAGTCACTGTACCTACTGGTGCAAACCGCATGAAAATCCGTTCGGTAGTTTTTGAGTTTATCGCGAACAGACAGACGCGGTAGGGGACTTTGTTTTATACTATGTAATGAAGTTATGAGATGAATGGTAAATTGAATCGAGAACTAATTGTTGCTAGCATGTTCTGTTGCAAGAATTTACTTTAAAATGAAATTGAATGAATTTCTGCTTAGAATATAAATAACTAAAAAAACTACGGTAAATCTAAATTATTAAATGGCAATAGCAGATTTTACGTGACAGAGCGAATTAAAAATGTTAAACACGACATGCAGAACATTAGTCCTTATCAAATTAAATAATTTCATCATGATTAAGTTTATTACTATCAAATTTAGCTTTTTTTTATATCGTAGTTGGCAAACGAATAGGCAGGTCACATGACAGTAAGTGATCACCGCTGTCCATAGACAATAACAACACCAGGGGTGTCGCTAATGCGTTGCCAGCCTGTGTTTGGGGGAGGGCACGAGGAGAGGGTATAGGAGGGGGGAGGAGACGTGAGCCTCACTGACATGACATGAATGCAAACACAGTTACTTCACGTCGGTTTTCTATGAGAGGGTGGTACTACCCCGGGCGAGCCGACCCGTTCATGCTGAAACCAGTAATAGCTTCAGCGTGGCTCTACCACCTCTAAAAGTTTCATTGTTCAAAATATAAATATTGTGTGCAAATAGATTAAATAAAATATTTAAACAAAAGAACAAGTAATGCTTCTATGTTAAAAAAAACACGTTTACAATAACTTTGTTATTTATTTTTAATGTCAGTTTTGAGTATTAACTTTTTTTTTCGAAATGACTAAGCTATTGGTTTAGCAAGACCGTAACAGCTTCACCGGACTACTAGAGTAGCACTCTGCAGCCCGGTGAAGCTGTTAAGACCTTGCTAGGTCAATAGCGTAGTCAGTTCGAAAAAAAAACTACTAGAGTAGTATTAACGACGACCGAGGTAATCACATTTACTAAATAAATATTGAAAAAAGGCGGCAAGAACATTACCTATCTTACCTACATTGGAAAGGATTATGTATCATGATGCTATTTATCTATAGACACATGTTTAAGAAATGACGTTAAAATTTTCGAAATCCATATTAAATACTTTCTTGTTTGTATTATCACAGTTTCAATTTTATCAATGTTTTGCTTTAATATCGGATTAGATTTCAAAATTACTGGGAAAACTTTATCGAATATGGGCCTTTCAAGAGATTTTAACAATATTGTTAAGGTATATATTGTTACAAGGCCGGCTTAATCTCCTATCGTCGGTAATTCCTTCGACAAAGGGTATGAGTAAGATATAAAAACCCTTATGTGGCTAATTTTTATAATCCTGTAATCTCGGATAATTATAAATTTAGCACTTTCCAATTCTGCATGATAATATTTTTACTCAACTTGACTAGTGACTGATCTTTTAGTAATATAATAGATTCGAGTTCAAAGTTATTTTGATTAATATGGAAAATATGCCCTTGTGTTGTTATTAGGGATGACATAATAACTAATATTCTCGCTTCTGACTTGTTAGACCTTAACAACTTATAGAAAGCTTAATATAAATTTTACTTTCTACCTTAAAAACAGGGAAACAGAAACAGACTACACTACTACTACCTCTTTTCCTGTTTTGGTAACCACTCATCAATGAAGATTATTACTGCCATTAGGATTCTCAAGTGAATAGTTACTAAAATATAAAACGTTTATTTCAGTATTGTAACCAAATGATTACCCACTTATTGGAACTTTTCAGGGTGGTATTATGCTACATCAGAATTTATGTTCCATGCTATCATTTTTTTTAATGTCATAGGAGGCAAACGAACAAGTCGATCACCTGATGTTCAGTGATCACCACCGTCCATCGACACTAGCAAGACCAGGGTAGTTGCAAGTGCGTTTCCAGCTTGTGTTTGGGGTGAGGGGGAGGGAGGGAAGGGGAGGTCGGCCTCCGGCGCTCTCACTGACAGAATGAAACGCAACAATGCAAGCACTATTACTTCACGTTGGTGTTTCTGTGGGTCGGGTGGTACTACCCCGGGCGAGCTGACCCATTCATGCTGAAACCAGTAATAGCTTCAGCGTGACTCTACCACCTACAAAATGTCAAATAATAATATCTAATATATTTAATAATCATATCTAATAATCATTTCGAATTCACTACACTCCTGCGTAATAAACAAAATATAAGTAGTATGCAAAACGCCACCAATAGTATTTTTTTTTATTTTTTTTGGGGATTTTTTTTATATAAAAAAAAAATTTTTTTTTTTTTTTTTTTTCTTCTTCTCTCTCTCTTCTTCTCTCTCCACCCCAATACATTTTTTAATTGGCAGAATTATTTTAGAATTATAATATTTTTTTTTCAAACACAAAGATTTTCCCAGCTTCCTCTTTTCTCTTTCTACCCCCAAAACAACTTTTAAATTTTGGAGAATTTAAGTTAAATTTTTTTTAAACAAGGTCTCCCAGAGGAAAAAAAATTTTGTTTTTAAAATTTTTTTGCGTTTTTGAATTTTTTTTTTTTTTTTTTTAAGAAAATTTTTAAAAAAAAAATTTTTTCCCCTATTTTAAAAAAAAACCAAAAAAAATCCCCCGGATTATCCCCCCCTCCCCTGGGGCAAATATTCTCAGTTTATTTACTCCCCCAATTTTTTCTATTATTACCTAAAAAAAAAATTTTAAAAACTTTCTATTGTTTTCCTTATTTTTTTTTAAAAATGTTTGTTACAAAGGTAACAAAATTTTTTCCAAAACAACCAGAAATAGTTCTTCTTTTTAGAAGATGATTCTCCAGAGTTCTTTCTTCTTTTTTTTATTTTTTAAATTATTTTTTATTTTTTTTGGTTTTTAGTAATTTGGTTTGTTTTTTATTTAAGATTAAATAAATATTTAGGGGTATTATTATTTTTTTTTTTTCCTACCCCCCTTTTTTCCCCCAAATTTTCACTTCCCCCCCTTTTTTTTTTTTTTTATTATTTTTTTTTGTGTGGGAAAGTTTTTTTTTTTAGGAATATTTTTTATCCCTCTTCCTTTAAATCTTTTTAAAAAGATTTTTTCCCCCTTTTTTTTCAAAAAGGTGTTTTTTTTTTAAAAAAAAAAAAAATTCCAATTAAAATTTAAAAATTTTCCTTTAATTTTAAAAAAAAAAAAAAAAAAGAAAATTTTTTTTTAAAAAAATTCTTTTTTATATTTTTTATTGTAAAATCCCAAGGGGTTGGGAAAATTTTTTCAATTTTTTTAATTTTTTTTTTTTTCTCTTTTTTTACCTTTTTTAGTATTTTAAAATTTTGGTTTTTTTAAAAATTTTTCACCCCTTTGGATATTTTTTTGTTAGTCCCCGAAAATTTTGATTTCCATTTTGAAAGTTCGGTAACCCTCCATGGGTTTTTGTTTTTTTAAGATTTTTTTCTTTAAAAATACAATTAAACCGGTAATAACCGATTTGGTGCAGACGAAGTTGCACGGTCACTATATTACATAAAATAGGTTCAGATACTGCTAAATAACCCTGTCAAAAGCTTTCGAGGTTTATCACTACATATTATAAAACAAAGTCCTCTGCTGCCTGTCTGTCTGTTCACGATAAACTTAAAAACTACTGTACGGATTTTCATGCGGTTTTCACCAGTAGATAAATTGATTCATGAAGAAGGTTTAGGTATATAATTTTTCAAGATTTATTACCAAGGCGGGACAACGTCCGCCGGGCCCGCTAGTTTATAATATTTACAAATAATATGACATCAGTATTATTTATAACTAGCTGTACCTGCAGGTCCACTTGCGTTTTTTTTAATTCGTATTAAAAAAATATAAAATTGTGTGACTATGTACAATTATAGAAATGCTCTTTAAAAGCAATTGTAAGTACGACATGGACGCCACTTACAGTAACATGTAACGTGTACATTAGATATATAAATACTAACAGCGTGCCAAATGAGGTTTGTCATCAGCAACATATTTGGAACCTTAACCCACAATACAACTACCTCAGTGCTCACTTATACTGTATAAGGTACTAATGAAACAATAACTTAAAATCTTAATATATATATTTCTTGTGTGCGTGTGTATGTGACGAATTCCTCCTAAGCTGACCGTTTTGAAGATTTTTTGTCTGTCCGTGGCCGTGGTTTGTTCCTTTGCCCTGGGGGCTGCGGTTGAACCATTTTGGGATTTAATTTGATAGTACTGCAAGGCAGGACAACGTCCGCCAGGTCCGCTAGTATTATTATAAAGGTTTACATTTAATACCGTGAAGATCGGTTGAACCATTTTGAAGATAGTACTGCGGGCGAAGCCACGGTTAATAGCTAGTTTAAATTAAAATAAACGAAATTACTTGTTATGATGTCGGCTATCTGCTGGTGGAAGTTCCGTGATAATCTGTCCAACTGTTTTGGAGATAGCATTGTGAACGAAGCCGCGGTTAACAGCTAGTCTAATTTAAAGTAGCCTAAATAATCCGCTGTAATTTCAGCTATCTGCCAATAGAATTCTCGTCAAAATCGGTCCAGCGGTTTCGGAGATTACCCGGAACAAAGAGACAGACAGACAGACCGACAAAAATTTTTAAAATTGCATTTTTGTTATCAGAAGCGTGTATACATTCAAACCCAATCGGTAATTTTTTTTTATTTTGATACAGACACTCCATTTTTATTATATGTATAGATAGAAGAAGAAGATATAGATTTGACGTATCTAGAATGTGTTAATCGTTTTGATTGCTTCAAGCTTCGACCTAGTGACACAAGCCATGCTCATAAACTTCTCTAAAATAAGTACTCTCCAAAGATCGCTTCTCCTACCCCAAGATATTAAGAGAAGTAATAGAAATTAATAAGCATAAAACCTTTTATCGGGCGTATAGACTTATACCGTCATCTGCATTGAATTCGGTACTGTAAAACATTCAAATCTTATTAACAACAAACGTTCAAGTAGGTATAGTGAGTATGGTCTGTCGGAACATTGCTAAGGACATGGTCGCATAAGGATATGTATGGTATAACGTAGGTATCACATATGTATAAATAAATGGTATCTTAACACATTTTACACGTACTCACCACACGCCTGCTCATGTTTTATGTTGCTTCTGAACAAATTGTGTTGTATGGCTTTTTAAATCAGAATACTTAAAGTAACTTTATCGTGTTCTAGACCTGTCAACACATATCTCATAATATCTACAAAACAAACAGAATAACATATCGGTTTTTTTAAATAACTCACAACTTTTAACTTGCAAATTAGAAATAACCAGTAAGTTTACAAAGGCCTGATCTGTATTAGTTCAGGAAAAGTTGATGTACTTTCATTTCCGTGAGCTAGACTAAAGAGTGAATTATATACCACACAAAATTAAGGCAAACAAAAATACAAAATGTTTTGAGGATTACGTGAGACTATTTAATTGTGGACGCAACCAAAATTTGGACAATTAATTTCAGGTCCCTTTTAAAAGAGGTGAACTTTTGGCGTCGTAAAAGGGTAATGTTTTGTTAATGTCACAGCGCTTCCGCCGTCGGCGAGGGCCGGACCTAAATAACTTCATCGGAGTTGCTAAATAGACAACTGTATAATCCGGATTACCTTTAAAGCTTGAATGTACTTACTACCCGTCCTTTCGATATCATGTATTTTTATATTGTGGTGACGGCTCAAACGTAGCGTAATTTTATGATGTCTGTTCAGCCAAAAGATGCCCGCTACTGGATAAAATCGTCGCTCAAAGATCACCACAACGCCTGATCTTGCGCTGGTCTTATCCAGTACGCTCCTTTACCTTCATCTTCAAAATTACAATACACCTGATCATGTAGTGAAGGAAATATCGCTGCAAAACGTAGCATGGTGATATTGTCTATTGCTCGTCTTGTAATCTGCTATCCTAAGTTGAAGATCTATTACCAGCTATCTACTGAAGTGTTTCGA
Organism: Antheraea yamamai; assembly: GCA_036509395.1. Classification (NCBI taxonomy): domain Eukaryota; kingdom Metazoa; phylum Arthropoda; class Insecta; order Lepidoptera; family Saturniidae; genus Antheraea; species Antheraea yamamai. The sequence continues at coordinate 16,871,234 of AP028436.1, read as the reverse complement.
TAGCGTTAATTACACTTAATGTGATACGTTAAGGGCATAGAAAGAACAGTGGCTCTCTAGTGCTGACGATCGATCATGATATATGTGAATATGTGCGTGAAGATAGATTTTCAACTTTAAAATTTGTACTAGTCAGATATATAAACGTTGGAATATTTGAGATCGATAAATTCCAATACCGTTTGACTGAGCACCATAAAATTTGGCACTTGGTTGCGCCGCTTTATGTATGTTTGAAAATTCTCGCATTATGGATTAGGTCACGCCACTTTGAAGCCCGACCAATTAATTGCGATCAGATTACGCTACCCGCCCCGCTTCCCTTTAACTATGGCACATGCTTCTAAGGTAGCGCGACGTCCGCGCCGCCAGTGTTCGATTGCGGCCGTCAGTGTGGTGGACCGCCCCACGCGCGACGGACGCGGGGCGGCCAGTTGTTTCGTTTGCTATCGTCAGTGTTGTTGTAGTCCGTGCCGAGCCGCGCCGCATGCTAACATTTTGAGTTTTCGCATGGTCGAGTGAGAAATAAACGCATCGCTACATACGTGCCGACATATATTATAAACAATAAGTGTTGTGTGGGAGGAAACCCAGTGGAAAGAAACGAGAATCACCTAGCCGGCTAGCCACGTGGAGACTGCAGGGCCGCGAGGTATGTGCCAAGTTTCCTTCCTAACCTTGTCTCCCTCTTCGTAGCTGATCGCAATAGTTGAATATCAAATATAGCACCCCCGCAAATACAGTCCACTTAAATTTAGCATAGAAATCCCCGCACTCGCACGCCCCCGGTGAAACGACATCGCTACGGCGTCACCAGCACTTCTAAAAGTTTTTCCTATATTCAATGTATTTATGCTATCCATTTTGCTACGTTACGCTTCTATATCATTATTATTTGTAATTTAACGCAGATGTAGCCACAGGCTAGTACAGAGCTAGCCACAGGTTACTAGTAGTACTATAGTTTTAACATTGTTATCAAATCTTTAACGAGAATGAAAAAGTTGGCGGCGTCCTCAGCAAAATTATTAAACATGGATTTATGCAACCGACATAACTTTCTATTACATACAACAAATGTCCCGTTTTAAAATTTTTACGAGCATGTCCTCATTCTGAATATACTAACTTTAGATATTTATATATTTCTGAATAAGTTTAGATAATGGAGTTTATTATATTTTGAATAAGCTAATCTTGTTCATCCGTCTGAACTTATATAAGTGTCGGGGCTAGATACATCTCTGGCATTTGTAAAGTTGCCACGGCCTGATTATGCTTTTTTATTATTATGGTTTTGAATGAAGACGAAGTAACGGATACCACTTAGTGATAACTAAAACTATTCGAATAAAATAAATCAAGACAGTCATGAAGACTGGCGACAGAAGTGGAAACAATGGAACAACTGTATTCTTTTTTGAATTTTTAAATCAACTGTAGTCCAAGTTATTTAAATTCAATGTAATTATTTATAAATACGAATATAAAGTTTGGTTGGGGAGTAACTCGCATCTCGGCGGGAATGTATTCAGGCGAGATTTTTTCTCGTGTCCGCCGGGGCCGATCCAAAAAAAACCCGGCATGTGATTGATGGAGAACCGACTATAAACGCTGAACAAACAGACTCTCATGTCTCCCGCAATATCTCTCAGGTGGTGGACCTCGTTTTTTGTTTAAATTCTGCCGGATAATATAATGAAGTCGCTGGAAAAAGAAGATATGAAAGTTTACGCATATTTCTGTTTTTCGTTTCCTAAGACTTACGTCATATATATATATATATGATATATTAATTGAATATACATATTTTTATGCTTAAAAGTAACGCTTGCAGTAGAGATCAAGCTCTAGACTTAATATAAGCTATGTCCGCTGAGAATTGGAGCAATTGTTTGTTGATCACTCAAATAACTGTCCTGTGTGGGGCTTCAAGCGGCAGTAGTGGCGATACGTTCATTTAAAATACTTTAAAATACTGCACTGTTCATGTCTCATCATCAGAATGACATCATCATCTGACTTAGTAGAACATTATTAGAGAACTACGTTGGACGTTCACTGCACTAAAACAAATCAGAACCTTCATTGACAATTGTGCACAATCTTTTTTTGTAATCTACATGGAATAATCAAGTACCGAATTGTGGCCATTTCTACATTTCTTATCTTACGAAATAATAAAGATATTTAATTTCATAAAAAAATCAAATAGAAGGACGGTAGAGTAGAACTAAAATTGAATAAACTGTAGAACTTTATTCTGAATCCATGTAATTTAATCCATTTGCTCCGGCAAAAACTTATTCATTACATACTCACAGTAGCGCGTCAAGTATCACGCTGCTACCTGCCTAACGGTCCGATGTCACTTCCAACTTTTCTCATCTTGTTATTGTTACATATTTTTAAGCCGATCCCATTTGTTCTTATTCCCCTCGCACCCATATACGAAACGAATGTTGATAATAGAATATAAGTGCAAAAGTACATCTGACTTTTTAACTTATAACATTTCAGGGGCATAGTTCTCTTATTAAGATAATGTTTATTCGTATTGTTTTGGTCCTTCTGGACTTATATTATATATTATTTGTGTTCCATTTGGAAATTCCGTTGTTGGAATTTGTTTAAGTTGGATTTTTTTTTAAACATTCTCATTCGAAGTGACTTTGGAGACTTTATTTCTAGACCTTTTTGTGTTTGAAACTCTGAGTCGTAAAAAAAGTGTGTGTGTACTTATTTACACGCTTTAGAAGTTATACTTCTTTGGCGTAACAAGATAAAAATCTTTTCAAAAATTTTATCTTTCGCCTTATTCTACGTTTGTAGAAAAAACGACACTAACTATAGAAAAAAGGTATTTAATACATTGAAAGTTTTAATACAAAGAAATACAAACAACTAATACAAAGAAACAAAATGTTAACTATAGCTAACTTCAGGGTGTCGGTTTTTCGTGACGATGTGCGCGCATCGTAAAACTTTACTCTCATCATTTTTCCCTAACGCGCTAAAAGAAGTATAACTTCAATAATCTAGACGTTATTTAAAAAACACATATTTTTATGCCACTTATATTTGTAAAATTAACGGTATAACAGTCATATAAAATATTCTACAACGCCGACATCTAAAAGAAATACATTTTTATATAGGACTAACAGTGCCACGGGGGATCACTCGTGCTTAATTTATCTTGACCTCAGTCCCTTATAATTTGTACCGCACCACAAAAATCCCTTGAATTAGTACTTCATATCGGTAAACGTACTTTCTGACCTTTAATTTGTATGGTAATTCTCCGTTTCTGTTGTTACAGAATGTAAGATACCTACGAATATAAAAAGAACTTTACTTATTTCTACTTTTAGATTACGGTCCGGACACATTCCATCAGGGAAATTTAAACACCTTATGAAAATTATAAATTCACCAATTTGCAACGAGTGCGGTAAGATTGATGATATCCATCATCTTTTGAAAGAGTGCAAAAAATATGAAATTGAGAGGATTCCTTTTTTTAAACAGTATAATATTAATATCGGGGATGTGGGTGTGTATCACAGTATTCTGTCAGAACCGATATCGGATTGTTGCAAAAAGCTGTGTAATATATTTAGGTTTAGTAGTTAGGCTATTTGTGTTTTTAGATTTAAGAGTTTTAGTTGTATATAGATACTAGCTGACCCGTGCAACTTCGTCTGCACTAAATCGGTTATTACCGGTTTCAATTGTATTTTTAAACCAAAAATCCTAAAAAACCAAAACCCACAGCACAAAGCCTTCCAATTTACCAAACACCAGCACTCACTCAAACTATTTTTAGATTGTATGTTATATGTGAGAATCTTTTAAAATAACCTAAACCTGTTCCAGCATTACCTAAAGTGTCTAATGAAAATAAAAATTAACCTACATATATTCCAATAAATGTCTTCCCAGTACCCCTTTAACTTCATCCTAACATACTTAAAAATTAAACTTTATCTACATTAAATTTCCATTTTTTTTATTTTTTTTTAAAAGAATTTGAAAGAACGTGAAATCTCATTCAATCTTAATTTCGTCAAATTTATTTTACTTTTACATATAAACCACCTTTTTCACTAATACTGAACTTAAATATACCTTTCTAACAGTAAATTTTTTTAAATCACATTAGTGGTACCAAATCCTCGAAAACAAAACTTTACCTCTCTTTATACTAATAGTATAACTGTATCATAGTATGTAACTGCAAACACCTCAACTAATTATTTTAATCGTAATTCACAAACCTAACCCAACTACTCAAACAACAATATTTAAAAATTAATTTTATCAAATATCAAACAACATGACAATGATGTAACTTATTATGTATAGCTACCCGTGCAACTTCGTCTCACCAAATCGGTATTACCGTTTCAATTTATTTTTAAATGCAAATAATCTAAAAAACCAAAACCATTCACATCTAGCACTTCCAATTTAATCCAAACTATCCAGAACTCACTCAAACATAACCCAGTTATTAAAATCTTTTAAAATAACCAAATCTGTTCGCAGCATTACCTAAAGTAGGTCATCAAATAATCAAAACTAACTTACATATATTCCGAAATGTCTTCTCAGTACCCCTTGTAACTTCATAACGAACAACAAAAATTACTTTATCACATTAAATTTCCATTTTTTTTAGTTTTTTTTTATAAAATTTGTAAAAACGTAAATCTGCATTCAATTTTAATTTTTCACATTTATTTTACTTTTCACATATAAACCACCTTTTTTACTAAAACTGAACTTGGAAATATACTTTTCTAACAGTGAAAGAATTTTTAAATCGATCAGTAATAGGTACCAAGCATTCCTCGAAACAAAACTTTACCTCTCATTACAATATTAGTATAAATACAACGTAGTATGGAACTGCAAATACTTCAACTATTTATTTTAATCGTAGATTCACAAACCTAAAACCCAACTACTTCAAACTCAACAATATTTAAAAACTAATTTTATCACACTTTAAAAATTTTTTAAAATTACAATTGTTTTACAAAACAAATATTAGCAAAATTCCAAATCAACGAATTAATTCAAAACATAATACAATTCGAGAAAATTACAAACATTAAGAATTTACTATAATGAGTTAATTTTAAAACTTTTTTTAATAATCTTACACGTATTTAATTATTCCTAACCGTTTGAATTTCCAATAAATTGTAAATTTACCAGAATTGTTCGTAATTCTATTTACAATACTTTTCTTTGATATTACGAAAAAATGTTAAACTCAAATTAGTATGAAGTCATTAAGAATTTACAAATAATTTTAATATTTTTCTAACACAAATTTCAAAATTGCATTACTTATTAATTTTCCCAAAAGTTTTTATTTTTCAAACACGTATTTAATTTTTTATGATTTTGATAAGATCCAAAAAAATAATTTAAATTTACAAAAATTTTTTGAGTTGGTTTACAATACTTTTTTTATAAAATTTTAAAAAATGTAAAGATGAAATTTCTACGAAATTATTAAAAATTTATCCAATCGCGTCGTCTTTGTCTTATTAGTTGACTTGTTGGTCAGCATCGAAGAAATGAAAAATTTTTAAACTTTTTATTTTCTATAAATAAAATATTTTTTTTCGATTCTCAATATACCTGATGCATTGATAAACATAGTAGCCACTTGAATAAAAAAAAGTTCATTTTGTTAATATAAACGATTTTTAACGGCAAAAACGGTAAATTTACAATACATCATTTTAAATTACAAACCATTTTTAACAGAATTTGTTTGGTAAAATTACACTATTTTATTTAATTTTCTAGCGAATTTCCGATAATCGTTTGTAAATTTCTACAAATGTTTCGTAATTTTTCCAAATTGAGTTGAAATAAATTGTATTGTAAATTTACAAAACGGAATTATAGAATTACTTTTTTGTTGTGCGTAAAAACTTCCAACATTTTTTTTGTAAAATGACTACATAAATTTTTAACAGTGGCAGATATCGAAACAACACACGTACTGATAGAACTCTAATTGAGATTCATCTTCTACAATGCAATGTAACTATTATCTAGGTTTGTGTTTTAGGAAAAAATCTTGTCACCTTTGTTTAGTAAACATTTTTCATACAATAAAATAAGTGTAACAACATATAAGTGACAGTTTCGTTTACACATATTTGTTTCATATGTGGTTAATAATTACGCACAGAAATGTCATGTAGCCGTAGCTCAGTTATAACGTACTGGACGTTATGTGGTTCGACGGAGCCGACGGTTCGGAACCCAACGGTTTTTTTTTGGTATTTTTTTTAAAGTAGCTTAGGGAAATATAGCTTAAATTTTTAGCTAATCTGTCTGCTATACATAGCACAAAGAAAATTTACCAAAATCCGTTAAGAATTTCATTAACTACAAATTTTTGATTTTCGTCCGTTATCCTGCAGAATCCCTTGCATTTTATGAGATAAAAAATCCACTGGATGTAACCTTGTAATATTAGTTATCACTGTGCCAAATTTCGACAAAATTGGTTCAGTATTTTCAGAGTGATACGTGTTCAAAGGGACAGACAAACAGGCAGATCCTGGAGAATCCCATGCGTTTTATGAGATAAAAAGTATCGTAGATGTAATCTCGTAATATTAGTTATCACTGTGCCAAGTTTCGTCAAAATCGGTTCAGTACTTTCAGCGTGATGCGTGTTCACAGGGACAGAAAGACAGACAGACAGACAGACAGACAGACAAAAATTGTAAAACGATTAGTTTTGGCTTCTATATCGATAACAAAGTCTACCCCGATCAAAATTTTCAAAAAATATTTTATGTACAGATTTGACCTTGCTACAGTTTTATTATAGTATATAGATAAGTTACGATAGGACTGACATGTCAAAAAATGATAAATGTCCCTTAAAAAAATAAAGAGAAAAAAAATATTCCTATTATACCCTATATATATACATATATATTATATTTATACCCTATGTATATAAGTTTTCATAAATAAACTATACAAGGCAAAATATTAATTTTCAAATTTGGCTAGTAACTTCAGAGATTTGCGCGTACAAATAAAAGAAAACAATATTTTAAGTTTTTTACGTTAGCACAGATAACATGCTGATACTGAGCACTGATAACATTGATACATTCATTATCTTATATTATTTTGATAATTATCTAACTATTTTAATTAAGTCCTTATGTGTCCATACCACTTAACAAAATTGTTCTTTTTTATAGATCTGTATATACTTCCTATAGATAAATCTATACATATAATAAAAATGAAGTGTCTGTGTGTAATATCAAAATAATAAAATGACTGATTGGGTATGAAAGTATAGATACACGCTACTGATAACAATAATGTAATTTTTAAATTTTTTGTCTGTCCGTCTGTTTGTTTGTTTCGGGTAATCTCCGAAACGGCTGGACCGATTTTTACAGGCATATCACTGGCAGATAGCTGAAATTACAGCGCGTTACTTAGGCTACTTTAAATTAGACTAACTATTAACTGCGGCTTCGTCCGCAATGCTAACTCCAAAACCGTTGGATCAATTTTCACGAAATTTTCACCGGCAGATAGAAGACACCATAACAAGTAATTAGTAATTTAGTAATTTTTTAATTTAGACTAGCTGTTAACCGTGGCTTCGCCCACAGTGCTATCTCCGAAACGGTTCGACCGATTTTTACGAGACTTTCACCGGCAGATAGCTGATCTTATAGGAAGTAATTTAGGATATTCTATTTTAGACTAGCTGCAATCTGCGACTTCGTTCGCATGAAATTTAGCAAAAAATGTGTTGTTCACTCTTAACATGTACGTAAGACGTGCATTGTACTGGACTCTAAGAATAAATATAATAGAAATTCATATATCTGTATCTATGTATGTAATTTCAATTATATTATGGAATTTGGAATTATGGAATGGATTATGGAAATTTTGGCGGCCAATTTTTTTAATTACCGCGCTTTTTTCTATATAACTCAATAACCATAGTAACATATAAGACTATTGTATCGAGTTCAATGAACACTATTTAAATTGCTAAATATTAAAAATTGCTTAGGCAGATATCGAGTTTCATATCTTGATTTATATTTTTGCAAGATTTGAAGACATTCATTGTTTTCAGTTCAGCATTATAATCATTTATAGTAATTTTGAAGATAGAAGGGGTCTTTCTAATAAGACTTTTTTTTCGAAACTAATTACGCTATTGACCTAACAAGGTCTTAACAGCTTCACCGGACTATAACTTTCTAATAAGACATTAAATCATAAACGTATTACTTATTGACAATATGTGTATATTATATCATTATAATAATACCTTTAAGTCATTTTTTCATTAGTTCCCTATACTGTATAAGTGAGCATTGAGATAGTTATATGGTGGATTAAGGTTCCAAATATGTTGCTGATTTTAACCCTCATTTCACACACTGTTAGTATTTATATATCTAATGTATACGTTACTTGTTATTGTAAGTGGCGTGCGTGTCGTACTTATAATTGTTTTTAAAGAGCATTTCTATAATTGTGCATGGTCTCACAATTTTATATTTCTTTAATACAATTTAAAAAAAAACGCGTGTGGACCTGCGGCTACAGCTAGTATATCACTACATAGTATAAAACAAAGTCGCTTTCTCTGTCCCTATATCCCTATGTATGCTTAAATCTTTAAAACTACGCAACGGATTTTGATGCCGGTTTTTTTAATAGATAGAGTGATTGAAGAGGAAGGTTTATATCTATAATAACATCCATTAAATAGTGGAGAAATACTGTAATTTTTGAGGTTTCTAATGTATGTTGTAAATAATTACATTTTTTCCGCTTACATTGCAACAAACGCATTTTGTCAGTAAATGACATAGGCTATATATTTTATACCCGTGCGAAGCCGGAGCGGGCCGCTAGTAACATATAATTGGAAATTGAGACATATTTGTATTCTTTTGATTCGAATATAGTTGAAAGTATGTTTATTTGAATATTTGCTCTACAATCAGCCTTGAAGAGCACGTCAGGCTCTAGAGGGATTTCTCGTAGAAGTCGTTTATATACGAAAATAGCGAGATGGTATGTTTTTACAGCCTGAATGGGTCGCAACCACCATGTATATGACGAAAAAGCCCGTCATAGTGATTCGCTTCTGCGGGTCGCGTTTCGGGATCAGCCTGTGCATATCCAGCTTTTTGCAGGCCGGCATGACAGCGGCGACCGGCGATGTATAGTGTGTCACTCGGTGGTCGCCATTGCTTTTTGAATTGTACTGTGCTTACCATCAGGCATAGTGCTGTCATTTTGCCGTGTTACTATAAAAAACAGAAGATACTAAAGTTTGACTTAAATCCAGTGAAACGAGCATAACAGCTAATTATATGTATTTTTCTAGCCACATTTCAAATAATGGCCTCTATTTTAATCAATCACTTATACCTATGTCAATATTATTAGTGATAAGTTCATTTTTATAATTTTTTTTTGTCATAGTATACGTTTCGAATGGGTTCATTTTATTATCCGTGAACATGGCGTAACATTTGCTGTTATTATTAAATTCATATACGTATTCATATACGTTATATACGTATTCATATATTCATATACGTGTATGACTTACTAGCCTCTGCCCGCGACTTCGTCCGCGTGGAATAGTTACTTTGGGCTAACGCTAACACACAGCGGAATCTCTCAAGAGGAAAAAAGAGCTCCGCTCCTATTGGTCTTAGCATGATGATGTCTTAGCCTATATAAACTTCCTCAATAAATGAGCTATATAGCAAATAATTTTTCAATTCGGACCAGTACCTCCTGAGATTACCCCCTACAACGTCACAAACTCACAAATTCACAAACTTTACCTCTTTATAATATTAGTATAGAAGTATAGATTAAGCAAGTAAATTGATTCTAGGTACATATTTAAATTCCGTGTCACTCTTTGCGACTATTTTTGTTCGTTAATATACGTACATATACAATCTACATATAGGATTATCATTATGATACGTTGTTTGTTCCGTCTACAGTTCGCACCAAACTTTTTGACCGCTCTGAATATATGTTATATAGCCGCGTAGAATACACATTTAGGTATAAATACGTATTATGTTGTAAGTATAACACCGAGACAATTTAACAATAAATAAATACCAATTTTAGATTCCTATAATAATATTTCAAATTTGTTTTATATTAAATTCTTAGCTATATCATACGGAAGGCCAACTTACAGCTATATTCAGAGCGGCCATAAAGATTGACGAGGACTGTACATGCGTCCAGGGTAGTAAGCCAAGCTATTTAATTGATATACATTTTATAAGCCAAAGTTTTTATAGTCAAAGCTAACATTACATTTGTCACAATAAAAAAAAAAGTCGAGGCAGCGATACGGACTGCCCACAGAAGTAAAAACTCAAAACAAAGGTATCTAAGCTGTGTGCTTTTTGAATTTTTAAATTAATTATTGTGTGAATTATTTAAATTTCATAATTTGTAAATTGAAACTATTATCATTAGTCTATATATACTCTATTATACAATATATTAATTCATCAAACATATGATGGGCTGCACAATATCAATACAAAATACCAATATTAGATATACCTACACAGGCTCGTAAGCGCAATACGGATGGTCACGCTTACTAGCATGTCATAACGCGTAATTTTAAGTTTATCTCCTGCAAAAAAACTACCGCTCAACGCGCTTAAGGAGGTTTTCGGATACTTACCTCAACGCTCCCTCTCCCCTCCCCCAAACACAGGCCGGCAACGCACTTGCGACTCCCCTGGTGTTACTAGTGTCTATGGACAGTAATGATCACTTACCACCGTGATCCGTGTTTGCCCCGTATAATATATTTAAAAAAAAAATTCACTTCAAAAATAACGTTCTTGTAAAATAAGAAAATGGTGCGAAGGATTTTAGATTTTTTTAAATTACATATTGGCTACTAAAAAGCATTCGGGAATCGAAAACGCTGACTGAAATTACCTTCTGAGACATTCACAGAACAACTTAAACCGCTTGCTCAGCTCTGCGTAGTTTAGAATATTCGTGCGACGGGGTTACACTAGATTTTATATCCCAGAGCGTAGCCGATAAGTCCGTGGATTTCTATAATACATTACGGAATACAGTATGAATGCTTGAGCACCAGCATTGTTCCAACAGTTTTATTCTATTACAAAACTAAAACTTTAAAGAGGACTCTCCGACTAGAACAGCTATAAGCACTAAATCAAAACTTTTCCGTTTGGTTTCGGGTCCCCGGCTAGTTCGAGTGAATACGTCCCGAGACGGGTGGGCGCGCCGAATTGTCCGTTTTCCATACAAACTCTATGAAGAACAAGGGGCGGGAATTGCTTTCCTCAAAGTTTGACACGGTTATATTTCACCACAATATTAGTATAAGGCTGAACGTAAAGTTAACTGAAGTGAATAAGTAATACATAAAGTAAAGTAATATTTATCTAATAAACAAGAGGAAGACACATGATTTACATTAAAGAGGTTTTTAACTGCACTCTTGTGACTTAGTACTCGATTGTTATAAAATATTGTAGGCGGGGAGAAAAGAAATACAATATTACTTATTTATATTATAATCACAATAATATCAGCAATCTATACATATAAATAACATTAAAGTGTCAATTGTTTGTCCGGGCTATAATACCATTACCATCCAAAAGTCTAAACCGACTTTGACGAAACTTTTAGATGGAGGTCTTTTCAAATGCTTCTCTGAAGACGCTAAGTAGTAATGATAAAATTTAAGAGCAAATACTTAAAATATCTATGAAAGTTATAGATATTAAATTTACTAAAGACTAGCCTGTTACCCTCGAACTCGCCTGCGTAAAATTTTATAAAAAAAATTTGATCACTCTAAACGTGCACGTCTTTCTGGATACCGTTTCTTTAGTTTATTGCATTTGCAGCGAAGCCTGCTTTTCTTTTTCTAAAATTAAAGTATAAACTGTCTGCTACTGAAAATATGTCCGGCCGTTTAGGAGATTAGATGGTATATCTCTTTCCCCCCCCCCCCAACAATTTTTCCCCCCCCCCCCCCCCCTCCCCCCCCCCCCCCCCCCCCTCCCCCCCCCCTATCGATAAACAGAGAGAAATGATAAAAACACATCAACTTTATTTGTGTGAGAAGATTACAATTACAGAAATAAAGACAGTCTACAACGAATCCAAATAAAAGCATTTGCCGGAGAACGTTTTTTTCATCGATAATTGTCTTTATTTCTTCAATATTAAGAAATCCATGTCTTCGTTTTTCTAGGAATTTTAAGCTGCTATAAAATTATATCCACGATACTAATAATATCGATATATTTTATTTACTGAGGCATGTTCGAAGCCATTTAGAGCTGTATAAATACAGTAAAACCTCATTATTACAACGTCGTGTACCCAAACCAACTGAGCGACAAAAAACATACGGTATCTTAAAACATTTTGCACGTAAAATTTCTTGTCTAGAAAGTTAAGTATATCTCTCAAAAACTCACCAGACGCCTGCTCATGTTTTATGTTGCTTCTTAACAAATTGGATATGTTGTATGGTTTCTTGGATTCTGTTGAGAATACAATATACATACATAAATTTTAATTATTAGTGTAATTTTCATTTTTATTGAAATATATTTAGTACTGAAGTTAGGAATGGAAATAATTAGTGCTGTGTTTGGTCCTATATAAAGATTATTGTTATTTAAAAATCAAAAACACTTTGTTCAATTTAAACCTTAAGAAGGCCTTATGAACGTCAAAACTACCACGGGTTCGGACAACAACCCAGTCATCGAGAAGAACCGGCAAGAAACTCGATCGGGTACATCTTTTTAACATATACTATATATTTCGAATACATCGTACGTTACAATACCGTTTTTAGTGGGTGCACAGATAGGAGTCAATTCCTGACATCACCATTATTCACATAATGATCCACTCTATAATAGCCTTTTGACATCAAAACCCGCTTCATATGGCGCTTAAATTCACAATCCGGCAAATCGGTAATATCCTTTGGGACTTGTTCTAAAACCTAACACTATTTCCCAAAAATCTGTTACTGGTTTTACTAAGTCTAAAACATGGGACAACCAGTTTGTCACAGTTCTAGGACCTTATTTGCACTATGCCGGTTTTTTTTAATATAAAAATCTGTGTAACCTTTAATCCACATCTTTTTATTTATTAGTTTTTACTTCTCTCTCGAATGACTATAAGCACACACCCATTTTTTAAAATATATTTCATATACCTACTTAAAAATTAATCTTGAACATTTTACTAATATATAATATTCTTATTGGTAGTTTCTCAAGCAAGGTACTTCATATTTATAATAATACTTGCAGCTGTCTGCATTATAATATAACATAAAGCCTAGTGCCATTGTGTGCTAAGTTGTAGTAAAATAGATAGCATAATAGTCTCCATGGTACCATCTTTTTTGGTGATCGTGATTAATATACCATTATTATGTATTTATTTAATACCATTATATAAAATGGTTAAGAATGCAGAATAATTATATTCGTATTTTTTATTCCCCTTAAAATGACGAATCTCGTTTAATAGCGGTAAATAAGAACTCGATTGGAGCAAAAGCTGAGTCATATCACATGTTGCTCGACGATCTGTCACCACCGTACCAGGATATACACCGTCTGCCCATGATTGATGGACGGTATATTAAATAAAACCAGCCGATATTACGTTTCAAACATATCGTTCCCTATAACACAACGAAGATTGATTGATACCGTTTATATTCTGAACAACTAGGCTGATCCCATTTTACATGGTTAAGCAATGCGAAATGAGATTTATTCTAGAAACATCCCTTTCTCATAAATCAATCGTAAACTTATTATAAAATTTAAATTGAGGAAATACGGAGGAGTTTTCTGAAATTCGTTCGGAAGGTACAAAACAGTGTTTTGTCTAATGCCATACCGGTGATTTGTAAGGCGCTGTCCGCCCACAGTGAGTCAGAAAACAAAGAAATATTTCACTCGTGTAATGGATTGAAGTGAGCTTCAAACTTTTCGCATTCAGCAAGTTTTCGAACAAATTTATCTCCTGAGGAACCGGCGCAAATACATCAAATTCGAAGCAATTTCAAACACTTATTTCATGAACGTTTACAAGTCGCTCAAATATAATCGTGTAATGTGGAACATTGCTGTATTTTTAGGACAACGACAAAAATTAATATTGGTATTTTAAATGATGTCAAAAAGTCTGATGTAACTACAATTCTATTCGTGACTAAAAAAAAAGTGATTTATATAAGTCTGTGCTAAAAGTCGCAACCACAGTTAGGGATAACAAGCTACGCGCGAGTAAAAGCAAGGGTTGGTTAGACTCATAAAACTTTCAAGACAATAAAGTTGGCTGAAGAAGTGAAGTTGGGATAGTTGATCCCGATGTGTCGCAGACTCACGTTTGTTTTAATGGTAAAGTTTTGATTTATCGCCGACCCGGTAATATCAAACCAACACCGGTCACAAATTCTCGAAAGCTTTTAATCAAATTAAATATTCGCCCGAACAACTTCCCGTGGTGAAATGAAGAAGTAATTTCGGAATCTCATTAGGAAAATTAAGAAATATTATCTTGGAAATTTATGTCGCATCTGTTTTTTATCTTGGTCACGTTATATTGTTACCTTGGGAAGAAGTAATTTATTACAAAGTAACAGGCGATCTTTGAGATATAAAAAATGGCGCGTGTCAGCCCCGTCGCGCGCGTGTAGTTAGGAGTAATTGTTTTGCAATATGTAAAGTTGTAAAACCATATGATATCATACATATTTATTTACTTAGATTTAATGAAATATATTATACTAGCGAGCCCGGCTGACGTTGTCCCGCTCTGACAATTAAAAAAGCTTTGACAAATTATTATACTTAAATCTTCTTCATGAAACACTTTATCAACTGGTGAAAACCGCATAACAATCCGTTCAGTAGTTTTTGAGTTTATCGTGAACAGATAGACAAACAGACGCGGTAGGGGACTTTGTTTTATACTATGTAATGATAACATGTGCAAAATGGCAACATACTGACTTTATTTCTATTTCGCTCCCAGATCAAAGTAACTTCAACGAGTCTTGAAAGACCAGTATTTTTCTAATGTAAACAAGATCTAATCCGAAATATTAGTAAAATGTAGTTACAGCTAGTGTCGCTAAATAAATATAATATAACTAGCTGACCCGCACAACTTCGTCTGCGCCAAATCGATTATTACCGATTCCAATTTTATTTCCAAACGCGAAAAATCTTAAAAAATCTAGAACCCGATTGTAGCGACACTTACCGGATCTAATGGTGAATCGAAATTATCCTATATAAATTGGCAAGAAATGTCTTCCAGGTATCCCCTGGATTACTTCTGCGGCCCTCACCTCCACGCCTCATTTACTATCCTCGCAACAACGCAATAATTTTACCGGCTTATTGTTTTTATGTTATTATCTTCTAACCAACTTCATCAATTAACATGCTTACTAAACTTTATCTCCATGAATTTTTCAATTTGGTATTTAGATATTTGTTTTAATTAGAATTTGTAAAGTGTATATGAAACCTATATCTAATAACTTTGATATTTGGAATTGTAAATTTATTTTCATTTTCCGATAAAAACAACCTTTTCGACTGAGATATTAAACTTAGATATATGGTGTCTCCTATTTTTTGTAAAGTTAACAGTAATAAATTTTGGCTACAGATTTTATTCCTTTATTTTAAATCATTTCCGCAACGCACGCTATGATGTAGAATTTTGCTAATTTGAATTACATTTATTGTGATCAAGTATTGAAAACATATATGTACCAAAATAAAGTCTAAGTCTAATAATGCAAGCACTGTTACTTTACGTCGGTTTCATTACCAGTACATTACCAGTTCATTACCAGAAACCAGTAATAGCTTCATCGTGGCTCTACCACCTACAAAATAAATAATATAAAATATAAATAAAGACATTTTATTTAGATAAGGACCAGGTGTCTAAGAAGTAACACTTACATCAAAACCTTTAAGTATCGAGTTTAACAAACGTCTCCAATTATACCTATTTCGTATCTAAGTTCTACCTTTTCTTACACCCAAATAGTCTCCTACACAGCTACAAAGGACCAATATAACTTGATCCCTGATATTTCCATTCCACGTACCATTAAGTACTAACTTTAGAGGTCTCAGTAAACTTGTTATATATTTGCTTATCGACCCAGAAACTCCGCACGGCAGTTGAGAAATTACCTATTGTAGCATACAATATTATATCAATTTAAATATCTATAACATGTAAATTCGTTTATACGTAAATTTAACTACATATTAATATCCAATAAATAAGTAATCTATACATATAATAAAAATGAAGTGTCTGTATGTAATATCAAAATAATTTTTTTTTACTGATTGGGGACAAAAGTATAGACGCTATTGATAACAAAAATGCAATTTTTAAAATTTTTGTCGGTCTGTCTGTCTGTCTGTTTGTTCCGGGTAATCTCCGAAACGGCTGAACCGATTTTGACGGGAATTTCACTGGCAGATAGCTGAAATTACAGCGGGTTACTTAGGCTACTTTAAATTAGACTAACTATTAACCGGGGCTTCGTCTGCAATGCTATCTCCAAAATGGTAGGACCGATATTCACGGAACTTTCACCAGCAGATAGTGGACATCATAGCAAGTAATTTAGTGTATTTCAATTTAGACTAGCTGTTAACTGTGGCTTCACCCGCAGTACTATCTCCAAAACGGTTCGACCGATCTTCACGAAACTTTCACTGGCAGATAGCTGACCTTATAAAAAGTAATTCAAGCAATTTTAGTTTATACTAGCTGTTAACCGTGGCTTCGCCCACAGTGCTATCTCCAAAACGGTTAGACCGATTTTCACGGGACTTTGACTGGTAGATAGCGAACCTTATGAAAAGTAATTGAGGTTATTCTATTTTAGACTAGCTGTTATCCGCGAATTTGTCTGCATGAATTTTAGCAAGATTTCAACTCATTCTTTATTTTTAGTAAGAGAAATAATTATCAGCTTATTGTTTACAATTCGACATTATAGTTATTAATAACTTTAATGATATAGAGGTCTTCCTAATAAGATCTAAGATTATAAACGTATTACGTATAGTTCTATAACACAATTTCTTGCGGAACAGACAAGCGTTTATTTTTTGTATAGTTACAAAATCTTGATTATAATGATAATGTATATTAAATGTTAATGTAAAAGTTAAATCTGTATAATAACATTTTAAGTTATTGTTTCATTAATTCCTTATACAGTGTAAGTGAGCACTGAGGTAATTATATTGTGGGTTAAGGTTCGAAATATGTTGCTGATGACAAACCTCATTTGGCACATTGTTAGTATTTATATGTCTAATGTACACGTTACATGTTACTGTAAGTGGCGTGCGTGTCATACTTACAATTGCTTTTAAAGAGTATTTCTATAATTGTACATAGTCTCACAATTTTATAATACTTTAATACGAATTAAAAAAAACGCGTACGGAGCTGCGGGTATAGCTAGTGTATACATATAATAAGAATGTAAAGCTAACGTGCCTGTACTTTTTACATTTTTGTGAAAAAAATCGGTGCAGGTGTCTTGGAATAAGTAATAAAATACATTACAATCAGTTTTACAAATATCTGTCTGCCTGTTTGCTTCAACACGCATCACTGCTAAAGTACTGCGTTCACGATAAAACCTCATTTAGTCTTTGTTTTATTAAAATCGGTTCACTCTATCTAAAGTTATTGTAATTTTAATGACGACGCGACTTAAGTACGAGAGTAAAGTAGATAAATAAATGGACTTAATACATTCAGATCATTATTCTATTAGTCACTATTTTTTTACATTTTTTTTTTTCATTTTTTTTTTCCTAATTTTATTCATATTAAAATCCCAATACTACACATACTTTCACCCTTCCCTTTTCCCCTCTCTCCCCCCCCCCTCCCCCCCTCCTTTCCTTTCCCTTTCATCTCCCCACCTTATCCCAAGGGAACACATAACAAAAAAGACACTGAACTATCTTCTCATCCTTCCCTTCACATCACATCTAGAAAAATATATTTTTTTCTCTTTAATTCATTTCTTCCTAAAATTGTATCTCCCTCTATCACTCCCCCCCCCCGCCCTTAATATAAAAAAGAAAAAAAAAGAAAAAAATCTATTTATTTTACTCACCCTTTCACACACACTCAAACAATCACACTCTCAGACAATCTCTGTCCATCTCACAACCCTCCCTAACCTCTCATTCTTTTTTCTTTTTCCTTTTTCCTACCCCACCTTTCCTCCCTTCCCCCCTTTCCTACCATCCCTTCTACCCTTCCCCCTCCCTCCCCCACCATCCCTCCCATTCACCCCACAATCCACCCCCTATCTAACATATATATTATTTATGATCTGTCACTACTTATCACCCCATCCCCCTCTCCCCTTCTCCTCTATTCTATGCAATCACAGAGATCATATTATATTTAATATTTTCAATTAATTTCAATTTTTTTATTTATATTTTTTAAATATTTTTAATCTTTCCATCTAAACAATACATACTTTTTAAATGGGAAAAAATGGAAATATCTTTTACTTTACACGCATACCCCTATTTTTTTTTTTTTATTCTTTAACATTATTTTCTCCCCTTCTTCATATTCTTATAAAAGATTAATAGTTCTTAATTACTTTTTCCTTCCTTCCCTCTCTTTTTTCTCCCTCCCCCCCCAACCCTTACTTATTATTACTTATTTATTGTTTTATCTTCTTCTTATTATTGATTATATTATAATTAAAAAAAATTATTATTTTCATTAAAAAAAAAATATAATTAACGTAAATACATTTCCTTAACTAACTCCTTCTTTTACTTACTTACCTGCAAATCTCTTCCTTCCACAACGACACTTATTCCCCTCTCATATAAAAAACAAAAATTCTTTTTCATTTTTTTTAACTTTCCCCCCCACCTCTTCCTAAGAAAAACACCCCCCCACCCCCCCTCCAACCCCTCCCATTTCTACACCTATCCCCAACCTCCCCCTCTTTCAATTTCTTCCCCCCCCCGTCAGTACTAAGCTAGAAGATCACCCCTTATCTTTTTCGAAAACCATATTCCGATCTTAATTATCAAGTAATCCCCCAAATAGCCGACAACTGGGTGTTGATGATCCCCTCCATGATCTTCACAGCACTGAGGTTACGGCAATTGGACGGTAGTTGTTAGGATCTGATCGATCTCCCTTCTTGGGAATCGGTTGAACATTGGCCTCTTTCCAAGCCCGGGGCCGACCAGAGCGAGGCAGGCGGTATAAGCGCGAAGTATTGGAGCCACTCGGCTGCCATTTTTTAATACACCGCAGGGACCTCCGGACCCTGCCTTCCGAACATCGAGGATCGTAGTTGTTTTAATACGTCACGTTGCCTGAATCGTAATTCCGGCATAGTGACACCGCAGCATGGAATAGTAGGTGGTTGCGCGTTTCGATCTCGCCAGAATCCCGCAAAGAGATGCCAAAATGTCGCGTCTCCTGTGGATCATAGGCCAGTGACCCATCAAAGTACCTCATGGCGGTAACTTGGACGGCAAAAATTGCTTCCACACTTTGCCAAACTCCAGTAGACTCGACTGTTAGTCGGATGACTTACGAGTTCATGACCTAAGCGTTTACATTAGGTATCCCGCGGATGGAGTCGCGGACACAGCTAGTATAAAATAAAGTGGTTATTGGGGCCTATTTCTGAAGTATCTATCATGTGAAGAATTTTATATATATATATATATAATTTAAATATATTATATTTACTATCAAAGTTCTAATCTGCTTAAATGAAAAGATTGTCCTGTTCTTCTGCGGCAAATAAAGGTTACGTTGTTAATAATTCTCATAACGACCTCATAGGCTTTTAACGGCTAACTGAAATTAATACTCTTTCCTTTTAATCTATTACTAATAATACATATATTCACAGCGGACGATGTACCGACTAAACTAGAAATGTTAATTTGTAACGGAATAAACATGTCTTTAAATAAACGAGGATTTAAGACTTAAAATCGCTATTCGGATTTTCGAGGATTTAGTTAAATGATGACGTTTCAAGCCGTATTGTAATTTATAATCTATATGAGAATTGTGCAGAATAAAGTTTGTTATGTTTTAAATTTATTATTTTATGGTTTAACTACCGCATTTTATTCTATAATATCAAGTATTTGAACGAATGTGTTTTTACGTTCGTGAGTTAATCAAATGTCGTTTGCATTGAAAGAAATTTATTTGTTCTCGTACAAAACAATGATTAAATAGACTTACTATGTTCGATGTCCAAAATAGAACTGTATTCGGACGCCATGTGGTGTATTTATGTACTTTACAAGTAGAAAGATTGAAGTCGCTGGAAAGCTTACGTCTTTATTCCAGACATTTGAGACGGACTATTTTTAGATCCGTATTGTCTCTAGTTCCCACAGTCATTCATCGCTTCATTGTTTATTTGTAACAACGAATTGGCTTACAGATTGTAACGGTGGTATGGTGTACTAGCTTTCGCCTCCGTTTTTGCTTACGCTTATTTAGACTTGACATATTCCTCGGTAGCAGTACTTTTTTATGAGTAAACGTGTAAACAAAAAACAATGTACACACTTTCATATTAATGATATTATTTAGGATGTAACTCGACTCGACAGTTCTTATAAAGTAATAATATTTACTATCTTGTCTAGATCTTAATAAATTAATTTTTTCTTTTGGTGTTCTGGTCTGGTTATTTATTTTATAAACATCCCTTGACTTATCGCCTCATTATTTAAAAGTTGGGTTAATGTAAAATACATACGATAAGTAAATAATTACATAAAAGTTAAAATATTATACTTTGATAACGTAGTCCATGATATTCTTTTCGAATGTCTCTTATTATAGTTGTTATTTACTAAGATTTCCCTTACTAAATTTTACTCTTAAACTTCCTTACATAGCTCAGCAGGATTCGGACATTTAAGTGTAAGTTTTAACGAGATCCTATTGACTCGCTAGCCGGAAAAGTACCGACTTATGTAGCTCTATTTAAACAACAAGTTTTGGCAATATTGTGAGCAAGATCTTCGCTAAAGAAGTTTCCGTCTTAACCGAATAGCTACAATGTAACTGCGCTATTCGTATTTATATTTTATCGGAACTTTTAACAATGTTCTTTCTTATGTAGTTGAATAGTTTATTACACACTAGTCGACTCACAGATATAGATTGTCGTATTTTTAGAGCAATACCGTTATTAATCTTTATCTATTAATACTTGTTGGAGAACTATAAATTAAGTTTACGATCAATAACAAAAATATTTTTATGCCTGCAATATCGTTAGTAAAAGCTAGTAAACTCTATTAGAAATATGACTTTTAATACTAATCAATATGTGCACTCGTATTGGTAGCGAGTTCAGAGGGGATATGATGGGTGATATTACTATTTCAGTTGACATAACTGCTTCCTGTCATATCTCGAACAGTTTTATTACTATTCATATAGACATACGGGTATGTACGAACCTCGCAAACTGTATAAAATACGCTGCCCGTCAGGCTACGAGTATTTGGTGTAGTTTTGGAAATAAATTTGTTTGCCTTAGGCATGTATGTTTTATGTAAAATATTCGTACGTAATATATTATTAATGATAAACATTATTAACAACTAGCTGATACCCGCGACTTCATTTGCCTTGTTTATAATCTTAATAATAGGGTTATGGACAGACGAAAAACATGAAAAAATTGTAAGTATAAATATACTATGTTTAAAAATGTTCTTTGTAGATAATTTTAACAGCTTGCTTCCTCTCTTCTGCGCTTGCACGCTACACCGCTTGTCCCACTTCACACATTGCTCAACGCGTAGTGTTTGCAAACATGTTAGCTTCTTAACACTTTGATAAATAATACATTTAATAAACGTTGTACTTTAGCAGTGATGCGTGCATAAACAGACATTTCTAAAATTGATTTATATGTATTTAATTATCATATTCTTCTGAGTCACTTGCAATAATTTTCATCACAAAAATCTGTACAGTACAGACATTTTAAATATATTTTCTTATATTATTTTTACTAGCTCGCTCGGCGGACGTTGTTCCGCCCTGATAATAAAAAACCTTGACAAATGATATACCTAAACCTTCCTCATAAATCACTTTATCTACTGGTGAAAATCGCTTGAAAAGACGTTCATTAGTTTTTGAGTTTATCGCTAACAGACTGACAGACACACAGACGTAGTAGCGGACTTTATTTTATAACTAGCTGACCCGTGCAACTATGTCTGCACCAAATCGGTTATTACCGGTTTCAATTGTATTTTTAAACGCGAAATATCTTAAACAACCTAAAACCTGATTGCAGCGACATCTACCGCTTCCTATTGTGAATCCAATCTATCCAGGGACTCATTCAAACATATAGGTTCAGCTGGTATGTGAAGAATCTTTTAAAATAAGCCTAGAACCCGTTCGGATCATCACCTACCTGGTCCAATTAAGATAAAAACTAATCTACATATATTGCCAATAATACACGCCGTATTATAGTACTTTATCAAATATCGAAACAACACATACATACAGAACTCTAATTGAGATTAATTTTCTACAATGCAATGTACCTATTATATAGTACAGTATATATATGAATAGAGTAACACATACATCAATAGTATTTAACCTAGTAATTGTTACATTTTATACTTCTTATTCAACTGAATGATAATTACGCATAGAAAGGTCATGTTGTCGTAGTTCAGTTATAATGTACTGTATATTATTCCCAACGGTAATTTATTTTGTTATTTGTTTTTTTTAAGAAGCATAGAGAGATGAAAAAAGGCTTGAGGGGTCTATGGACCACTGGTCAAGACGTAGTTCCTTTCCCTTCATGGCAGACGTTTGCTATGCAGTTATTATAGTTTATAATATCAAGTTGATGTAGTTACGTTTGGAAATTTAAGGATAAAATATATTTATAAAATAAATAATGATAAATGAAACACGAATGATCTGAGATAATCAAGTTAATAAAAGTTAATACATCAATTGGTAATCCTTGAGTTGGTCTGCTATTGAAATGAAAATTTTATGTATGTACATATATTATATACAGCTAGGGTGGTTTTTTTTTTTTGCGACTATTTTTTTTTCTTTACTCCATTGACGGAATATCGTTCGAACTATTAAATAAAAAATTCCCACCAAAGGACGGCTCTTAATTCCAATTTTAAGTACTCGCTAAATGAATTTAAAGTTTTCTCATTTAATTAACACGTAAAAATAATGTTTTTTGCTTAAAATATTTATAGCTTGGAGACATTTCATCAAAATTCTTTGACCATAGAAAGAAATTGTAGAGGGATCCTTCTTCTTCAAAAGCCCTAGTAGCAAATATTTAATCTTTGATGTATCTGGTCAGTAAAAAATTTTATAGTCGATTTCACTCAAAAATTGTGGTTTTTCGACTTTTTCTCCAAATCTATTGACTTGACGCCAAAATTGCAAAGGACCTCTTTTGAAGAGAATTTAATTTCCTACAAGATAAGATGACAGCCAAGCTCGAAAAATAAATTGTCTTTGAAAAAGATTTGATTAAAGTTAAGAAAACACCGAATTAATCTATTTTATTGCAATTTTACACACTAATTATAAATTATTAAAATCATAAGTTAATAAATTGTTTCAATAAGTACGTTCAAATAAATATTAATGCGTTTTGTTTAAATATATTAAGTATCGTTATTCTGACTATTAAGATTAATTTCATACTACTGATCCATAAATAATTTTTTTTCTGTTGTAAAATCCAATACAAAAATAAAAATTGCAATAAAATAGATTAATTCGGTGTTTTCTTAACTTTAATCAAATCTTTACAAAGACAATTTATTTTTCGAGCTTGGCTGTCATCTTATCTTGTAGGAATTAAATTCTCTTCAAAAGAGGTCCTTTGCAATTTTGGCGTCAAGTCAATAGATTTGGAGAAAAAGTCGAAAAACCACAATTTTTGAGTGAAAATCGACTATAAAATTTTTTACTGACCAGATACATCAAAGATTAAATATTTGCTACTAGGGCTTTTGAAGAAGAAGGATCCCTCTACAATTTCTTTCTATGGTCAAAGAATTTTGATGAAATGTCTCCAAGCTATAAATATTTTAAGCAAAAAACATTATTTTTACGTGTTAATTAAATGAGAAAACTTTAAATTCATTTAGCGAGTACTTAAAATTGTAATTAAGAGCCATCCTTTGGTGGGAATTTTTTATTTAATAGTTCGAACGATATTCCGTCAATGGAGTAAAGAAAAAAAAATAGTCGCAAAAAAAAACCACCCTAATATACACTCTCTTTTTCTCTGTCACCACACCTAATTTACTGCACATAGAATTTGCACATGAATAATACGTTAAAATAAAATTTCATAATCATCTCTACCACTTACTTTATCATAACTATCTTCAACTTGTATTAAAACTTTATTGTATTGAAGAAAAATATAAATATAAAAAAGATATGAGCATCGCGTCGACAGGTCACCTGTCACTTGCCTGTAACTATTCATCTAAGAGCTAGCAGCGGTTTTGAGAGCGAATTTTAATGACCCAGTTTTTTATGTCTTTATGTTTTTCTGAACAACGTGCGTGCTACTTGGCTGCTGGTAAACGTTGCATTTATTTGTGCGTATCACACCTTTACAGACAAAAATATTGATTTTTAAATAATTGTAGAAAGTTTTATTTTCACTAACTTTGAAATACTATTAAAACACGGAATTATTATTGCCAATCATTTTTGTTATTAACAATAATGTGCCCAATGCCGTTTTTGTAAATAAAAAAAGTATGTTCAAACCATGTTAAGATGGCTGTAATTTTAATATTATTTTGTTTAGACATAAAAGAGGGTAAATTAAAAATAATATGTATAGAATAACTTAGCTATAGCTATAGTTTAGCGCAACACTGCCTGTATGATAAAGATAGCGATAATTATGGCAGCGTCTGTTATAGACACGTGTATTCAATATGGCGTTAGTCCCAAGTCATATGTTTAAGTTTATCGTTGTTTTTTATTGTTTACAGTGAAATCTGAATATCATAATGGTTAATACAATGAAATATGTTCTTTGCAATGGAAAAAATAAAATAGTTTGAAATGAATTATTTTTATTTATAAAGAATATCATCGGACACATTATTGTCAATAACAAAATTGTCTGGCAGTGATATATTCATATTTTTAATAACGTTTAAAAAGAAAGTTTTACTGAAAAAAGTTTCCTAAAATTATTAAAAACTCAATATTTTTACATGTAAAGTTGTTATGCGCATTAATAAGCACAACTTCTACCGGCAACCAGGTATCCTGAACTTTTTTCGGAAGAGCAAAAAGAAAGATATATTAAAGAACCAGCTTTTCTAAAATTTTTGTTCATCCAACGTTGCTGACTCTTGTACTAAGGTGACGCAAAAAAGTCTTGTTACACTTTTTTTGGTCAACATTTTTCATCCGCTCAAAGCGTGTAATACGCAATAAGGAACTTCGGTCCAATATAGCTTAAATTTTTAGCTAATCTGCATATAGCACAAAGAAAATTTACCAAAACCGTCAAGAATTTCATTAACTACAAATGTTTTGACTTTCGTCCGTTATCCTGGAGAATCCATTGCGTTTTATGGGATAAAAATATCTTAGACGCAACCTTGTAATATTAGTTATCACTGTGTCATATTTGGTCAAAATTAGTTCAGCACTTTCAGAGCGATACGTGTTCACAGGGACAGACAGCCAGACAGACAAAAATTGTAAAAAGATTATTTTTGGCTTCTATATCGATAACAAAGTCTACCCCGATAAAAATTTTCAAAAAATATTTAATGTACAGATTTGACCTTGCTACAGTTTTATTATAGTATAGATAAATAAAATATATGTAGTGATATATGTACATATATAAACATAATATTTACGTCAAAACATTAATTATCACTATGCTAATTTTTGTTAACATAAATCTACCAATTTAACAGTAAAAATACGAATAAAATAAAACATCCTATGTCACTTAAAGATAATGTTCTTCCTGTTAATACTCAATCTTTAGAATCGGATCAGTAGTTCCGAAGATTTACCTCACAAAAATAAACCACACGTTTATGATAATACTAATGACCGGCCCAGGTCTCTTACTGTTTTATACGAGCTTTAGTTTTTTGGGTAAAAAAAAGTCTTTTATTTACACATAAAATACTAATATTATATTTTGATTAAACTAGTACTTAATTAAAAAGGAAAGACAAAATATAATTAATAGAAAAAGGAAAAACGAGTATACCGGATGACTTCTAAACCACGAGTGTCGCTCGGGGTTAACACCTATATCGAGCTTGCTTTTTCTCGGAGCTGACACAGCGCTACTATATGGCGATGGGTATAACAGTACGAGTTCAATGAACATATTAAATTAGAGTCAATCCGATTAATGTTTTGGCAAATTAACATTAGCGGTTCATCGAAGTCAAAGGAGCTTCATAAGTTTCATCATACTAGCAAGATTTTCTTTTGTTATTCGTGATTATATATCTATGGTATCTTCTAAGATATTTATTGAAACGACATAAAGCGCAATTGTAGTCTATATTAAATACCTAATTAATTAAAATATTTAATTGGACAGGATTTAACTGTATATTGGTCAAAATAAATCCGCAAATACCGCATTATTTATTAACAAATTCACTCGCATTTTTCTAAGTTTTGGGTTTTTGGTCAGATCTAAAAGTCTTCCAAATAAATAAATGCAGTACCAAGATACTGTGTCAGTAAGCCCTACAGTTGATTGGAAATATCTCGGGTTAAATAAACACATAAGTGATTTTTATCTGACGAACATAATTGTAAATTCTGTGCCTGAGAGTAAGATATTTATCTATATATGTTGACATATATCAGCGGTTTAGAATTAATAAGCCATTTTTAAATTGTGTCCTCATATTTATTTAATAGCTTTTGCCCGCGACTTCGTCGGTGTGGAATAGTTACTTTGGGCTAACTAACACGCAACGGAAACTCTCAAAAGGAAAAAATCCCGATTTTGAAAAGTTCTTTATTGGTGCTCCGCTCCTATTGGTCTTAGCGTGATGATATATAGCCTTTCTCGATAAACAAGCTATCTAACACTGAAATAATTTCAAATCGGACCAGTAGTTCCCGAGATTAGCGCGTTCAAACAAACAAATCAGCTTTATAATAATAGGTCTTTACCTATGAAATTGCCGTTCTGCAGTACTGGCCATTTTAAATCAAATATTTTTGTTTGCTAGATTCTAATTTCAATTAATTTTATTTTAACTAATTCTTTTTCCAGTAGTATTTGTTATTGATTGTGTTACATTTTCATCGCATTTCATCTTTTTTGTCATCATGTACGTTAAAAATTCGAGTAATTATGGAATATGAGTACTGTCGTGGCAGCAACGTGGAACAAGCGGCACGCAACATCAACGACGTCTAAGGAGCTAACACTACAAACCAACGCACCACCTGTTATTGGTTTGCTCTCTTCCGTTCTGGGAAGTTTGACCTGAAAAATGAACCACGCTGTCGTCCGAAGACTTTGGTCGACAATGACGAATTAAAGGCGATCGTGGAAGCTGATGATACACAATCTACGGCTGAATTGGCAGCAGCTTTCACGTTAGCGTCAAAACAATATTGGTCCATTTGCGTCAAATTGGCAAGGTAAAAAAGCTTACAAATGGTGCCCCACGAACTCAATATCGCCAGCGCGAAGTACGCGTCGAGACGTGCCTTGCACTCTCAACAACACACAAATAGGAATTTTAACCGCATTGTTACCTGCGATGAAAAATATTCTGTTTATAACCGTAAGTGCTCAGCAAGTTGTAATCCTGTTCAGCATCAAACATCCCTAACGAAACTTACCCCTAAAGTGATGTTCACTGTTTGTGGTCTAGCGCCGGTGTAATTCATCACAGCTTCTTACCAACGGGGTGAGCATTACTGCAGATTCTACTGTAAACTAACACATTGAGCTGGCACATCTCCAACCAGCATTGTCATCGCTCGTCTCCGCTCTCCTCACACATCGCACCTCATACTCACACACGGTCTCCAAGTTGCAAGAACTGTGTTGGAAGTTCTCCGTCATCCGCCCTACTCACCAGTCCTTCGCCTACAACTACTACTTTTTCCAATTTATAACTCCTTGCGGAAAAAAATTCAATACCCAAGGCAGTACAAAATCCTTTAAATTTTTCCTCCCGTCCAGCTATTTCTTTAAGTAGGGCATCGATAAACTTCTACTGCGTTGCATGCATTATTGCATGGTAATTACTTCAATTAAACAAAAAAAAAAACACATCACAAGCAACTACAATTTAAATTTTATTTCTTCACATTAACGTATTTTATTTTTAAAAAATCTTTATTCTATTGTAAAAAAACAGCTGTTGCTTTATAAGTTCTTTTAATAACAATACAATAATTCTGTACAACCACAAACATTTTCTTACTATTTCTATGATTTATTTAAAACAATTTAAACAAGTATGGCCCTCTCTATTCACTTGTCGCCTATTCATTATAATACTGTTTATTCTCTTCGTATTCCTCCCAATAACTTAGCAAATCCTTCAGCTGTTGGTTGTTGTCGCTCCGTTCAAGTCCTTCAAACCGTCTCTGAGCTGTCCCATCGTCTCATGGGTACTGCGTTGTCAGGCCAGAGCAAACCCGGATTTCTCCGTTGCAAAGATTCCTGTTCGCCAGCTGATGTACGCGCATTGCATCATTAACCATCGAGCCAAGGTTTGTGCTGGACAGGCTGAAACCCATTTCACATTCATTTTCCATTCCAGCTCAGTTCGCCTTTCTTCATAATACCCGCCCAACAAACTGTTACCGCTGAGACTTCCTAACGCACCTAGCCTTTCAGATTTCCGCCCAACCTCGCACCCTTCTTTACAGCTTAAACCCACGCCCATCCATATTACCCATTTTCCTGTCCATTTATCGTTCTCTACACCATTCATACCACCTTCCCGCGATCTGGCCCTATTGGCGTTAGCCGTAGGCCGACTCACAGCATTCCACAGTTTAACTACATCAACACCACTTTTAGCCTCAAACTATCTCTCAGCGGAACACGCTGCGCTTCAGCAGTGTATGTACCGGTCTCCGAGTGGTGTACTCCTTTCGCCTGATCTGTTCAGCGGTCTCCTGTATTATTGTAGCGCTCCAAACGCAAAAACCTTCTATATCCAAATGTCAACCTATTATTACTTCCCGCTTGCAACATCCCTACAGCTCTTTCATTTCATCTCCATCAAATCGTCGCTTCATCGTAAATATCAACAATTATTTTGTCGCAACTTTATTTAAATGGTTGGTAAAATTATAAAATCAAACAAACGTAGCAATTAAAACGCACTTAAATTAAACAATTCGCAGCATTTATTTTATACAAACTAACAATTTTTTTTTTACATCCAGCCAGATGTCATCAATAACAAAAGTTTACTACCTACGCCTTTGTTTAGTAAACACTTAAATAATTAATATAAATGGAAAATTTTAATATCACACATGTTGCTTAGACTTTTTTGATGTGTGTACATGAAAAAAATACGTTTAAATTTTTTCATACAAAACGGCAATTTCATAGGTAATTAGTTTATAATTAGTAATATTAGTTTATAGGTGGTAGAGCCACGTAGAAGCTATTACTGGTTTCAGCAGGAATGGGTCGGCTCGCCCGGGGTATTACCACCCGACCCACAGAGAACCGACATGAAGTAATATTGCTTGCATTGTTGCGTTTCGTTCGGTCAGTAAGAGCGCCGGAAGATCACCTCCCCTCCCCTACTCCCCCTTCCCTATACCCCCTATCCCAAGCACAGGCAGGCACCGCACTTGCGACTACTCTGGTGTTGCAAGTGTCTATGGACGGTGGTGATCACTTAACATCCGGTGACCCAATAGTTCGATTGCCTCCTATAGGATAAAAAAAAATAATATACTCGTAGATTACTACTTTTCTCTCGTACTTACCTCGACCCATCATTAAAATTACAATAACTTTTGATAGAATGGACCGATTTTAATGAAACAAAGACTATAAGTTACACTTGAGAATGCTTTATGATTTCGTTGGTGAGGTTTTATTGTGAAATCAGTACTTTAGCAGTGTTGCGTTTTCATACAAAAAGACAGACATTTCTAGACACCTACAGTATTTTTTTTCACGAAAATTTAAAAATTATAGAGACGTTAGATTTACATTCTTGTTATATGTATAGAAGATTATTAAATTCGTTTTAAAATTTTCATCGTATGTAATTTACCGCTATAACCGTAAAATATTCTTTCATCTCATTACAATTCATAACATAATTTTGTCTATTATATAATACAACAAATATTATCATAGGCCTTGTTGTTGTTTGCTATTGTTGAGTTTCTCAAACAATTAATTGTTTACAGTTAGTATGTTTGCTCAGACTGAAAACAATAATTCTACCCAATTTCCATAGTCTTCGAACTCTTCATTTTGTTGTCTCGAATACAGAATTCATTAACATCAGATTATTTAATATTTTCATTTTCAGATTACTTCATATTTCATAAGCAACGCATATTTTGGTATGATTATTTCATAAATAAATAATTATTTAGTGATTTAGATTTTTATTATTATATACATCTAAATAAATTAAAAGAAATATAAGAAACTAGCTGTGGCAGCGACTTCGTTCACGTAAAACCTAATGTAAAAAACAGTGACTAATAAAATCATCTGAATGTATTAAATCTATCTACTTGTCTCTCGTACTTGAGTCGCGTCGTCATTAAAAGTACAATAACTTTGATAAAGTGATCCAATTTTAATGAAACTAAGACTAAGTTTTATTCGAGGATATTCCTTATGATTTTTATCGTAAACGCAGAACTTTAGCAGTGATGCGTGATCAAACAAGGAGACAAACAAACAGACGTTTCTAATGATGATTGAAATGTATTTTATTACTTATTTCAAGATACTTACAACAATTTTTTTCACAAAAATATAAAAAGTACAGAGTACAGACACGTGAGATTTCCATTCTTATTATATGTATAGATTATCATTATATAAAAAAAAATTGCTTGGAATATTATACTTTTTATAGTCCCAAAATAGGTATGACAGGTATTGTATATTGGTACGGCTTTTAAAACGAAGTGTGGAATTTCCGGTGCGAAGATCGGGTATGGACATACTCTAATGGTATTGCGTCATACGGGTTTACCGCGTAGACTGTCACATAGTCTGGTATAAGCTATCCCAAAGGACCTGGAAGGATCTGGAGTGTTTCATATGGTCTGCGTATTTGGAACCAATAAATTCGTAAAGGTATACAAATTTGATACTTATGATAAACGTTAAGAAGTTAATTGATTAGATAACCTATTAAAAAAACAATTGCCGAATTGCTATTGATCTAGCAAGGTCTTAACAGCTTCATCGGAAAAAAGCCTGCGCCTATTTCTTTATTTCTCTTTTTGTTGTATTTTTTAATACCAGAATAAGGTTTGTATGAAAAAAAATGCTTAAAATAATCGTGTGGAAGTGTGAAAAATTTAAGTGAGACAAAATACAGTACGGAGATCTTAAAAAAATAACGACATTGATAGATTGATGTTTAGTTGTTTGATTCCCATTTCATTTAATTACATAGTCGTAATGTAAAGGAAAAATTTGACATCATTTTTTTCAATTACACCCTTCCGAAGCCGGCGCCGGTAGCTAGTTGCGTTTGTAATTAATTTACAAAGAATTACAATTCTTTCCTGTTAAAGGGAAGAGAATTATGGAAATATAAAGTAATATAGTATGTACAAAGGTACTTGTTTTAAAAAATACTATGTATTGTGTATGCATTTATGGCGATAAGACAATTTTTTGATTTTTATATGAGTTGTGACTGCGAATTTATGAAATCGATAATTGAACTTGACTTTTTGGTGCATTTTAAGTATTGTACTTTCATCCGTACATAACACATACCACTCATTATTACCATACTCGTAGTTGAGAGTTCTGAGTCTGGTAAATCAGGAAAGGAAGATTCACTTAACACCGTAGATATACCCAATTTGTTTACATTGAATATCTCACATTGTAAGCATGCATAATGCATACGTCTACTTAATGAGACTATAACCACTTATATACAAAGAAGTATCTTAAAACTTGGGTTTATAACGTGTATATTCTTGGCTAAATCACCACAATTTGATAAATTATTTTTTTACATTACAATATGTTTAGAATTTTTCATGTTCCGAAGAATATGACAGTGTATATTTTAGTTTTTAGTTTAATTATGTATTGGTGAGAGAGGAGTGGCTTTTACCCGGGATTGGATAAATGTGGGCTTATAGATTATCTATATCATCCATTCCTAAAGTAGGCTTCATGAAATTCCAAGCCTTTCGCGAAACATCTACAGTATGCACAATAATTCCACTGTCCACAAAGATTAGTTTGGAATAGACTAATAATTCTAATAATGAATTTCACCTTATTTCAAATTACTGTAGCTTTAATTTGTTATAACTTAAGGAAGAGTTCCATTAATGATGATATATTTATTGCGTTTATTGTAGCTTTTAGTAATTGCTAATCTATCTATTAGTACATAGGTGATATAAATTGTTTAATTAAAGTATACTATTTTGTTTTAGTGTTACGCAAATAAATATAAATATAGTTCTTCTATAGATTACATAATTTCTTAATGCTCGTCTGATTAGAGACTTTCTGAGATTTAAAATTTGATACACGTATCTATTGATGACTTAAAAAAGATACGCGTGAGACGAAATTATTCGACCAACTATTATTTTCTGTATGATACGTCACTTAGTATCAGGCGACGAAGCGGTTTAAAAGTAAAAAAAATACATACTGTATAAAAATGATTGTGTGTAACCGTCACATGTGATTGAAGTAAAACTTTAAATATTATTGATTTTGTCAATAAACAAATTATAAACAGATCATACAATAGAATTATTATAATTATGTATATATGGGTACGCGACCGTGCTGCCATCTGGTTTCAATGTAAGTAAGTAACAAATTAAATCAAAACTTCATTATTTGTAGTGTCATCTACCTGCTAATTCGGAACTTAAATAGTACAGGAAATATTATTAGCAACTGTTTGTTATAAAGTAAATAAAATATAGAAAAGTACGAACAGATTATTATGATAAGTAACGAATTAAATACATTATGATTTAGTAGAACTTTTGATTGTGTTTAATTATTTATCTAACCGGACGGTACAGAAACATGACGCCATATTGCAGTAACGCACTTCCGTTGTAATATCAATTATTAGTAATGTAATATCAATTATTCTGTTGTAATAATCAAATATATGTTAGTTATTATGAAAAGATAAACCAGATCGAGTTTCTTGCCGGTTCTTCTCGATGAATGGGTTGTTTTCCGAACCGATGGTAGTTCTGACGTTCATAAGTGCCTTCTCAGGTCCTAAACTGAATAAAGAGTATTTTGATTTGATTTTGATTTCGTTGCATTGTCGTCCAGTTACCTCCTAGTCGCGCCTAAAGAAGTTTTACTTGAAAATTAAGTAATCAGAATTATTAATTTAACTATATAATTATTGAAACGTATACCTATAAAATAATGCATTGTCCTAAATCAAATTGAAATCTTTCATTACATTCTGGTTAATTAAATCGCATCGGTATTCGAGTACATCGTAAAGTAGCAGGCTTAGTGCCCGTCGAACAATTTAATAACATTTGAAATGGCCGATGAAAATATTCGACCCTTGTATTTAATTAAGCCGCGAGACCTTTTCTATAACCCTCAATATTGGAGCACATACCTTAAAGAGTCTCGATGGTATATTATTTACTCTAAAATCATATTAAAAAAAAGTCGAGACAGTCATAAGGACTGCTGACAGAAGTAAAAACTAAAAAAAATGAAATAAATGTGTTCTATTTTGAAATTTCATATTAATTATAGTGTGAATAACAATATTGAAATTTCAGGATTTGTTTATTGAAATTATTAACACTAGTGTGGTTTTCATATTATTGGTACTCGGAGCAATAATTATATACATTTTTATAAAATCTGCAGTCAATGAGTTGTAAAATACCAATATTACATGTACACAGGCCCCCATACTATGCATCGCTTTTATTTTTTTTATTAACGTGGGGAAATCCCTACGGATACCCACACTCCCGGGAGAGAGAGTGGGTTATGTCCGACTTGCACGGACTAAAACCCCACGGTGTACCATCCGCCGCATTGTAGGAACGGCCAGGGATCGTTCCTACAATATACCTGAGAACCGCCCCTGCGGCAGCTTGGCAAGGTGGTTGCCAGGCTCCGTCTTAATAGGGAGGCAAGCTGGGTACACAGCCAGCCGCCTCCCCTCGTCAGCCGAACCTGTGCAATGAAGAGATGGGCCCCCCAGCCCATCCCCTCAGGCTCGGTTACGGTAGGGGAAGGAGTCGGACGTGCCGTCTCCCCCTTCTGCCAACCCTACCCTGTCGGAGGGGACCTCTCACAGCTTCCTCACGGGTGCTCCCCGCCACCTCCTTCTGCGAGATGACCTCCTCGCAGAAGGAGGCCACAGCATTCCACACCTCTTCGCTGCTGAGCATGGCCGAGACCACACTCGGCAGCGAGAGATCCTCCCCTGCCACCGCAGCCAGAGCGCGGCACTGTTCCTCCCACGCATCACAGTCACATAACGTATGCTGCGCGGTGTCCGTCTCAGCGCCGCACTCGTGGCATGCGGTGGTGGGCTCCCTGCGCGCAATCCGGTGCAGGTACCGCCCAAAACATCCATGTCCAGTAAGTACCTGCACCAAACGATATATCAGGGAGCCCCAGTCCCTATTTATCCACTCCAGTAGGACCGGGCGGACAGCGTCGATAGTATAACTGCCATACCGCGCGTCCGCCAGGTCCTGCCACCACCTTTCCATTTCGTCCCTGCGGACTCTCGCCCACATTACAACAATTTCTCTGGGAGCTAGAGGCTCTCCTCGGCGCTTCTTAGCCGCCGTATAGTTTTATACAGCGGCAAGAACTTCCGCCTCCAGGTCCCAGGGAAGAGAGCCGGCGAGCACCATGGCCGCCGCCGAGGACACTGTCTGGTATCCGCGTATTTCCCTCAGTGCCACAGTGCGCTGCACATTTCGCAGCACACGAATGTTCGTGGCGCTGAGGGCGTCCACCCACAGTGGTGCCCCATAGGCGGCCATAGCCCGCACAACGCCTGTGTATAGACGCCGACAAGCAGCGCCCGGCCCACCTGTGTTCGGGAGGAGGTGGCTAAGAGCCGCCACCGCACCGACTATACGCGGTCTGAGCCACTCAAAATGGGGTTCAAACCGCCAGCACCCATCCAGGGTGAGGCCCAGATATTTCATCCGGGTCCCCAGAAGGTGGCCCCCGCCGAGGCCTGTGGAACAGCAGGGCCTCAGTTTTTTCAAGGGCCACCTTGAGGCCCAGCCGGCGAATGCGCCCAACCACAAGGGTCGTAGCCTCCGTGGCCAAGCGCACTAATGTTTCCCAATCCCCCCCTGGGCTACGACTGGGGTGTCATCCGTATAGCAGATTAGGCGTGCTCCTGAAGGGAGCGCGCCGCGAAGCACCCAATCGTAGCCCAGATTCCACAACAGTGGCCCCAACACCGAACCTTGTGGAACTCCACATGGTGTCCCACGTCGAACCATCCGCCCCCTACTGTCTGCGTAAGCGACGTACCTCCCCTCTAGGTAGGCCTTCAACAGCTGCCGCAGGTACAGGGCACTCCGAAAAATCGGAGCGCCTCCCGTATAACACCATGCGGCAGGCTGTTGAAAGCGTTAATATCGCTAGTCTGACACAAGCCACGCAAGCGCAATACGGCCGCTAATGCTGTCACGCGAAATTAAAAAATTATCTCTTGCCAAAATTACCGCTCAACGCGTATGAAGAAGTTTACACTTCAAATATATAAAAAAAGTAGTACTAAATCTTTCCTTCTAATATTTTCCATGACTACATTTTTCACATTCACAAACATATATAAAAGATCTAAGGTAACTAAGAAGCTATAAGTAAACGGTTAGACGGCTAGACGGGTCGGTTAACTCATAAAGTTTTAGTTTTCAGGTCAAAAAGGTTACACGAGCGCATGGAAAGACGCTAAAATATTTTAATTATTCAAATAGAGGTTGTCATGATCATTGTGAAGCGCCCTAAAGGATGTTGAAACAGACGGTCTAATGGATTTATTCGTCGTGCCTAAAAGGGAACCCTTCCCGAGGTATCTTTATAACGTAGCATGTTGGTAATTAAATGTCGGTGCTTGTGAACACTATTGTATTATATACCAGAGAAACTGTAAATTATTTTAAGTTTAATGGTAAGTTTTTTTCATTACCATTAGCCGTGTATTTTGTTAATATAACAATAACAAGGAATATTTAACAAATAATAAACCCAATTAGACAAAACCTACTCTATCAAAAATGCTCCAGAGGGTCTTTGAATAATGTCTTGGGCTGCCTTTAACCTAGCAATATCTCAGTCATTATATATTTCCCATCCAATTTTAAGGAGTTCTCCTATGTACTTTCAAAATCCAAGGACATATGCAAACGAGATTAAAATGGGATTCGCTTGAAAACATACTCTTTCCAATAAATAAAAAATAATATTCTGAAATGTATAAATAACGAAGTTCTGAAGTAACAAACATTAAAATAAACAATTGTACTCTGTCGTACTGTTCTCAAGGGATATATCAAATGTATATTAATGCGAACGAACCCACGGGCAGCAAGTAGTTGCATATACTATTTCTCGATTCTTCAAAATTACTTTCTATGATATATACTATACAGTCGCTGTTTCCCTTTAAGTGATCCCAGGCGTAAATTTAATTTATCTCAATGATATGAGCAGTCATTCCAAATACAATCTTGACTCAAATTACGGGACCCAGACTTGGTTCATATCTAGTCTCGTCTCGAAAATATATTGAGTAATGGCTGCCTAATACGGCGCGGGAGCGAAGCGGAGATTGAGCGAGAATGCAATTATACTCGGTGAGCTGGGGCGCTCCTTAAATATTTGGAAATCAAGAGCTGGTTTATCTCTAACTACATTTTACTAACAGAATATCGATATATTTGGAGTGGTAACGAATTTTACGTGTTTATATTTTGAAAGTGATCTATACATTAATTGTAATCAGCTAGATGATTGCACGCACTTGTAATTAAAGAAGCGTAAAATTGTAAGAAGATGTGTATTTACAAAAAAGTTATTACAGATACATTTGTACGTACGATCCACCTACTATAAATTTATGTGGGAGATAATGTAATGTAGCTATTAAACTCATTTTGGATAGGTTTTATCTAAAATCCGTTATTAGTGAGCGTCTACGCCGCAAAAGGTGTAACTATTGTTAATTTCATCTCAATCGAAGATATAGTTTTGGAGTATCGTGATGAGCCAGTCAATAGTATTTCACTTATATAGATTCACATATAAATATAATTGAAGTGTCTATTTTAGTCAGGGTTCGATTCTAAAAATATTTAACCAATTTCGAAGATATTTTCTTAGGCAGATAGAGGATTACGTGTCTACATTATAATTGATTATGCTCTTCCACAGACGAAAGGCAGTATTGATAAATTTTAACACAACATAAAATCGGTATAAGAGTTATAGGAGCAAAGGAGAAATGACAAAATTACAATAAAAAGGACAACCCACAATTAATTAAAAATAAAATAATTTCCATGAAACATAATATTTTCATGAGAATGACGTCGCGGGCTAATGTGAATGAGGACAGATTTTTATGTACGACCATATATTCTAAAATAAGCGTGCTGATATTATTGTAACTAACTAACTCATATACATAAATAGGTGTTTAAGACCCAGACACAGACCTGATAATTATCCTCATCACGCAAAAGTTAATCATGTGCGAGGTTGGTAATAATAGTCTGCGAGAACGCGACGATAACATTTCCATATATGGACCGTTTATTTTGAAAGTGGTGTAAGTCCATTTTTGAGAAAAATGAGCGATCACGTAATTCATGCTTAATTTAATGTAAATTTTTTATATATAACTAGTCCATGTTTAATTTCTCAAAAAAATCCCATGTTTTGTACAACTTAAAATCGGTCGGTAAATGAAATTGCATAATCATTGATTATGAAAGTGGTGTAAGTCCAATTGACAGAGGTAGGTGGCATAGTGTTTTGTTATTTTTCATTTATTTTATACTAGCTGTGTCCCGCGGTTTCACCCGCGGACGATTTGCATTGTTTCCCCTCCGTGTTTCCACTACTCGTAAGTTAAAAGATAGATATTAAAAAATTAGAGAAATGTATTAGAAAATGTACAGCGCATAACCTGTGAGAAGAAAATAAATACGACAAGGCTGTATGACTCCGTATCTTTGCCCGTATTTTGGCGAATTAAAAAAACAACAAAAACAACAGTAGTAAAATTATCAATTTATTACCTCTACGTCCTGAAGACCGTTAAAATTTGAAAAAATCGCCCTGAGCCTTTGTACCAAAATGCCAGACCTATTACGTACAAAAATATAAAGACATGAAGCAGCTACTACCCTATATACCTCCGGTGCATCATGCATATTTTGAAACACTACCACATGCAGAGAATAAGTAAATTCTTGTAATCAGTATCTTTAATGACAATGTAATTGCCGTCTAAAATAAAATTTTATTGTTTTATGCGTATTTTAAACAAAATTATATTAAAATGAAGTATATTTTAAGCGATATTTATTTTTCAAAATTGAAATTAAACGATTTTTACAATTGTCTAATTTTGAAAGTGGTGTAAGTCCATTTACAGCACATAAATATGTGTTATCGTAGTGTAATTAGCCAAAAACAAATTTATATAAACAAATTAAATGTTCATAAAACAATAGAAACAATGCCAGACCTCATATGATTTGCCTGTATTTTTAAATCAACAAATATATTTACCTTTAATTTTCTCGAAACAAAAGAAAATGGACTTACACCACTTTCAAAATAAACGGTCCATATGTAACTAATATAAATGTTGAAATTAGTTATTTATAGATACCTACATATCATAATAGACTTATAATGATAGTGAATATTATACGAAACGTTTTCATAACGCTGTTGTATGAACAATTTTGAAAATAATACAGTGATACAGATTTTGTGCACGCGAAGTTTACCTCGTGCGCTTGATAATTGTTTCGGAACAATTTAATTGCACGTCATCAGCACAAGGGACAACCTTTATTTTGAAAATAATAGGGAAGTCTCTGTCCTGTCGCCCGCTTCAGAGAATTCCATTTAGGTTAAATCTTTACACAGTATTATAGAATGTTGTTACTCCGGCTTCTAGTACATGTATTACTTTATATTTTTTTTTCTTATTTTAATTATTAAGGTTCTTAATGTTAAGATTTAGATAATAATAAAAAAAGATTGTTTTAAGATGAAATAAACAAAAACACAACTACCACGTCTGTTATCAAGGATTGAAGCAGAAGATGAATGCCAGTTATTTTTCTATTAAAAGGGCTGTCTTGTATTTCGTTCCACTTAAAATAGATTTATCTTAAATGAAAAAGACACGTATTATTAGGACGTCAGATAAATCACGAACCGCTTGCAATATATATAAAAATAGATATTAAAAAATCTCCTTCAGAAAATTCTGGAGCGAACAAGGTAGATTTAGATTTATTACGTTAATAACTAGCTAGCTATTGATATTTTAACGAGAACTGAACGGAATAAATTACTCTACTTTGGGAATAAAATAATATGACATTTTGATTGTTAACACCGCTTAGTCAAGAATCTACAAACGAGCGTAAATTTTCATCAAACTATGACAAGCATAATGTATATTACGAACTCGTTGTTTGTTCGAGTCCATTCCGACCGCTAGTATTCCTGAAAATGACAGTTACTGTTTTCCAGTGTTCACTGTAAGGTAACATCTTCACTGAAATTTAGATGAATTGATTAGGTTATTTAACTGAAATGATTGCATAAATTCTACAAGACCTTTCTCTTTCTAATGAAATAGAAGGCTGAGTGTTCCTGACATGCTTAATTATTGTTTCTTACAATTTTCACTGTAAGGTAAATTGTCGAGTAATAATAAAGACCCCTTCGCTTCTATTTAGTGAAGCAATGACTACGTTCATAGATTTCGCTATAATATAGTTAAATAGTAGAGCGAGGAGAGAAGAACAGACAGAAACCAGGTAGCAATATTCTACTGGATTGTAGCTTACATTACTATATTTCTTTTAATTTCGCTACACGATACCTTGCCATTTCACTCCAAATAACGAGTAAATTTAATTGTAGTGTTCTGTGGTAAAGATCGGACGATCGACTGTTTTCCCATCAAAAATCTATATGGCTATACAATTTCAGCAGTTGAAACATGCACAGGCTCACCGGTCGTAATGGCTTGCTAACTTCCTTGTACCTCTCTACTTCCTTAAACAAGATATCGTATTATCTGTACTGAAGAAAACAATCCGTAGGTTCACAAATGACGGTTGTATTTGTATTGAAATAATTTAATTATTACTAAATACATGTGAGTTAATCATTGATATGCCAACTAAGTAAGAGCTTATATAATTAAGTAATATTTTATGATCTGTAATTTAAATTTCTTTATGTAGAGTAAAGAAGGAATTGATGCGTCTAGATACATGCTTCGAAAATGTAATCTAAATGAGATAATTTACCAACAATTCTGTGTCCGTACTTATGTTTGTATTAAAGATTTAGTATACTATGAACGGGATATTAGATAATTTCCTGGCGTGTAATTGCTTTCATATCCACAGGAACATTGCGCACATATGCTAATCGAAACTGCATCGATGTAAATACACTGTTCCGTAGGTTTCCATTTGATTCCGATTGCAATTAAAATCACATGCACGTTGGAAACCGATGGGAGGTAATTACAACTCTGTTTACTTTCATGTTATAGGAATTCTCTAACTTATAACGTTTTTATTCAATACGATCGAGTAAATATTATTATTATTATTCCTATGATTTAAATTCATTTTGTGTAAGTTGTCGTGTTCTAGTGGCTTGAGGGGTGGAATTCGATGTCCACAGGTTCGAACCCCGGTATGTACCAACGAATGTCTGGGATTTCGCGTACATTTACTAATTTAAATTGATAATACCACTGGCTGATGGTGAAGGATAACATCGTGAGGAAACCTGAAACCTGAGAAATCTTCTTGTAGTACTACTGTATGTGGGAAAACATAGAACTGTGAATTTCTCAGAGTTTGGAATCACCATTACGTCGTGGGTTGGAGTAGTGATTATCCCGATACCTTCCTTCGCGAAGAGGCCTATGTCCTGCAGTGGGTCGCTTACAGGATAATGATGATGGAATTTCCTGGTAATCAATTTCTATTTTAGTTAAGTTCACGTGGTGAATAATGTTGCTGTGGTTGTAGGGCTGGATGCGTGTTTGTTACTTTTACGAACAAAAACTACTGAACGGATTTTGGTGAATCTTTACGGTAATATAACTTATACATCAATATAACACATTCATAAAGATATTATTTAAATTGACCAAATATAACGATATCAAATGAGTTGGAAATAATCTGCTATCGGAGAGCTATCACGGCATAAGCTGTATGAACAGTCGAAGTCGCGAACGGTGCTAGTAATATGTAAATATTAAAATGGCCAGTTATTATGCATATCTCTGAATTTAATAAAATCCAACTCTATTTAATCGAATACCGTCAAAGTTGGCACAACTAAGAGTTTTTTCATGAGGAATGCTTTTTATGTTATCCATTTTATTGTAACTCGCCACTAAATGGTGCTAAGCTGTATTTTATTGCTATTAATTTTATATAGTTATTCGATGAGGATAAATTGCCGGACGGCTTCTTGTAATAGTTGAAACACAAATTCTATAAAGCATGTTATTTCAAATCTTTCACGTAAACTTCGAAAGAGTATCAGAATATTTCGAATATATATTTTAACATACCACATTTTGAAAAGCATTTATAAAATAACGAAAAGCATGGAACAGTATGGAGACTATATCTATTCCGTACATCGAACGGAGCGTGTGATTGCAGAGTTTAACTTGTCGACTGACTTGATTGAGCTTAAACTGATACTGCAAAATTAAACTGTAAGTCACTGTTACGTTGTCTCATGCACGAACTTAGTTACTAAACTCGTTACAATCGTGTCAACTGGATTTATAGTCGTCGCATGCAGGTATTATCGAACTGATATTTGATTATTAAACAGAAATTTTATTTATTTAATCTTATGACTATAAAGAGTATTTATCTTTTGTTATTATCGGTTGATTGATTACTTTATTTGTCGTTGTGAGGTTCCGGTAATGTGCAACAGTGCAGCAGTCAAAAATTTGTTACTCTTTAACACCACTCGGGGAGCACGTGCAGGCAAATGAAATGTACGTTTCCTATCGACGCCAGTAACATCAGCCCCCATTTAAACAGCAAAACACTTAATGCGGCCTTCAGAATCAAATATTTCGGTACTGCAGCTACTTATCAGTTTTACAAGAGTTACGATTATATTTATATCATTCTTCTTTGTATAGGTTGATTACAATCTTATCTAATGTTAAATGAATATGTGCTCCAATATGGTAAACACGCTAAATCTAAAGGGACTAATTATCAAGTGCAGCTGCCAGAACACACAGCCATTTGTGCTTGACGACATTTTTTTTTAAACTTAAGCCTTATCAGGTCGGCTTATAAAAAGCTTTACCAACATGATAAATCAAGATATTTTTCTTCAACAAATGTCCAGCTCATTCGTAAGGTTTTTACAATTATTCTTATTTTGTTTTCAGAATTAATAACGAATTATAATATTCCTCGCTTTTCCAGAAACTT
This sequence comes from Antheraea yamamai, assembly GCA_036509395.1. Lineage (NCBI taxonomy): Eukaryota > Metazoa > Arthropoda > Insecta > Lepidoptera > Saturniidae > Antheraea > Antheraea yamamai. Next base: position 16,828,004 of record AP028436.1, on the reverse strand, counting down.
TGAATGTATAACAACTGTACTGGAAAAAAAATCAGCACTTTAGGTTCATGAAATCAATTTAGGCAAATAAATAATAATAAGTTATTGAGTGATGTGGAAAATTCAGACTGTCGAATTAAATTTAAATATTATTTACATAGTTATTTTTTTAATTTTAGAATTTGATAAATCACATTTTGAATATAATTTGCTTGCTAACACGTAAATATTTAATCTTTCATTTTGTAAATTGTTTTAAGCACTAAATTTATAAAACTATATTTACTAATATAAAAGATATGTAAACAAGTACAAACAAAGAATTTAGAGGGGAGTTTGATCGAACGGCTAATGCTTTATTGAAGCGGTTCGGTTAAATTGAGATTTACTGGCAGCGCCTTTCAAGTTAACGAAGTTCTATTGGTTCTGTCGCACTTCCACGGGTTTAATGTGTACTATAAATAGCAATTTATGTTAACGTTGAGTCAATAATGTCTATCTTAATCTCCATTTCTCTGTTCACTCGACACTTCTGCAGTCTACGTTGCAATTCTAAGATACATAAGAGTAATATATTTCTTTTTCAAGGAAGTAATATATTGTTACAGTATATTGTACAGTATGCATATTGGGTCAGGGAGTTAATTGTGTATCTAACTATTCGAGCAGAGCTTCGCCTTACAATAATTTCGACATAGAAGCGTCTGTAGATCAACGTCACCTTTTATAGGCCGAACTATGAAAGTCAAAGCGATTACTATTTACTCATATTTCCACACAAAAATAATTTAAGTAACACAGAAATACTAATAACGATCAAATTATTGTTATTTGAGTAATACATGAATACTATAGAATTTATCTGTCTCTGATATGGTGGCGCTAGTATTAATGTTCCGGTCGCGTTGTAGTCTCGTTTCTCGGGTGTGACGTACGGCACCGGAGGTGGACGATATCAATATTGTTAGAACTTTACATTACAATCATATGATACTTTATTATCTCTTATTAATCGTATTGCCGATAATATATATAAGAATCACTGTTTCCGCCGCCGGGGACAGACGGATAGTTTCGCTTCAGTACAATAGCCGCGTCCTACCCGAACAACGGCTTAAACGCAGATCTGATCCTTCTCAAAGGTGTCCTCTTGCATACACTGACAAAGTCAATCACTAGTTCAAAGAATACATAATATCGCACCAATACAACAGGCACAAATTTTCTATAAAAGATTTTGTCTTTTTAACATACTTCAAAATAATAGAGTTCTCAATTCGGTTGTATTTTTTAAATATTTGCTACCTTAGAACTTCGTTATTTGGAAAAAAATATTGGAAAGGAGTTAACTTACAAGTGGGTTCTATTTTAATTTAATTAGCATTGGACTTTACATTTCGAAGATACACCAGGAAAATTCTCAAAATCGAACAGGAAATATGATTGAGATAGTGATTAAGATATTGGTGCATTTTTGTAAGAGTTGATCTTTTTGAAGTCGGTTTTCTGTTAAAATTTTCTTCTCGAAGTAGATAGACGTAGCAAATAATTGTCAAACACATGCATAATTTATATATGCATACATAGTATGTTTATATTGTACACTATTTAGCTCGAATAGTTAAATTTAATTCGCGGAATTACATGCACGGCAATAGTGCAAGACGAAGTTCGACCAATTTAGCATCCTTACACTAATTGTCATTTCGGGCGTGTGCCTTCAGCGTTCACCAGAAATTACAGTAAAACTATAAAGGTCTTTCAGGCAAACAGCGTCAAATAGTTCAAAAAGTAAATAAATGAAATATAAATTAAGTGTCATATCGTTCTGGCGGTTGTTATGATCTTCTCGAAAATTTTAATAGTGTATTTCACTGTAGCAATTTCTTCCCATATTTCGTGATATTTGTTTTAAGACGAAATTTAAAGATGTTTATTACAAAAAAGTAAACATATTTTAATATTGAATTATTTGATCATGAAATGAAAGTAAGTACTATGTTGTAGAGTTTTAACGAACAGGTATTACACCTCATATTTAATTATCATTGGAGAAGGAGCCGAAGGTTTTTGATATTATCATATATTATCACGTTTAAGCGTATGCAAGCTCTACATCTACTCTCAACATCTATAGGCGAGGGTAAACCTGATTGTTGGCGTAGCGAGACGTGGCGACGAGATTCCATGCGCAGGCGAGTATGCGCAATCCCTCTTGCTGCACTGAACTCGCATACCTATAGTGTATATAGTGTTGTTTACTACGTTACACATATGTTTCACATCTGTCAGGTGTCCCGTGACGGCTTAATTTTTTTCCTTTTGACAGCTTCCACTGCGTGTTAGAGTTAGCCCAAAGTAACTATTCCACGCGAACGAAATCATGGGCAGAAGTTAGTTTAAAATACAAATAAATAAGTATACATTTCAACGTTGTTAATAGGAAGGAGTAGTAAACAAGAATTTTGTGATATATTCTTTGTTTCATAAATTTTCATATTTTGAACAGGAGAAGAAATCTGTAATCTGAAAGGAAGTTTAATTTAACTTCAGCAAAATTGATTATATTACAATGTATAAAAATATATTTAATGTTGATAAAAAAGTATATATAAAAGCGCCCAAACCAAAAAAATGTTGACGACATCAAAGTTAAATCTTACAGAATGTACAAATTAATATTAATATCTTTAATGGAAATCAAAGGTCGTGAACTTGTTTGACAAAGTTTCAAAGAAGGCCCTGAAAGCTTGGACACCTGAGAAATACAGCAGCTGCGAACGATGCGAAGTAAATGTGACGTCTTTGAAAATCATCAAACTTGTAACAGTCTAAATTAATTATTTGATATGCTAATGTATTGTTATTTTGGAGATTATTGCCAGAAATATTTTCCTACGATATAATTTAATTTAATATACTTATTTATCTAATTATTCTGTTCCCTTTGTAATCTGTGCTCTTGTATTTCTTACAATAACTTGTATGACAGATATATAAAATGAAATAACTGTGATATATTTGAATGCAGTGATATTATAAGTAAAAAACTGTAGATACGTAATAAGCGCTTCGACAACGCCTTGTTAAAATTCGGCTAGCTAGCAAACGTGATCTCAGTAACGTGTCAGCGTTAATGAAAGCATGTCTCTGATCGTTTCATAAAATGCCTTAAAACTATGGCGAACGCCATCCTGTGCTATGAGATATTGCACAAACTATGCAAGAAAAACTTCTGGTACTTTCGTATTAAATGCCACGCGCTCGCGTAGTCCGGTGAAGCTGTTAAGACCTTGCTAGGTCAATAGCATAGTCAGTTCGAAAAAAAGAAAAAACCACGCGCTCCCCGACCGTTCCCGCGGCTGGCTAACGTTATCTTTTTACGCAAGTCTAACCTAACCTAACCAAACCGAGACGAAACTGTTTTGTTTTAACTTAAAAATCATCGAGTTGGTAATATACAAAATGGTACTTACGTATTAACGGTAACGCAGTGTGCTCGCCAACCGCTACCGCGGCCGTCTCACGTTGCCTTTGTTTTACTATTCTAATCTAACCTAAACGAACTAAGACGGAAAAATTCAGAAAAAGAAATCGGTTAGGTTAGTTTTTTTTTGACTGCTTGCTCTTTTATCTTGGTTTGGTTAGATTAGATAACGCGAACCGGCAGCGGTCGACAAGCGCGGTGCATTTAATACGGAAGTACCAACTTCTTACAGTTTATTTATTAACATATCATTCATATTACTATTACCACGAATTAATTAATATTTTTTAATTATCAAATATTATGAAATTAAAACTAAAACTATTACGCAAAGAAATGTCAAAGAAACAATGCAACATGTCCTGTCTGTTTTGATTATTATTTATTTTACACGGGCAGATCTAAGCAACATATAACTATTTCTTTTTCACCACCGATATTAAGAATATGCCATCTTACTTCCACGTTTTATCTAAGACAGAGTGGCGTTACAATATTAATTTACGTATTTGTGCTTTATCGTGCCATTTGTTTTGTCAAAATATCATGAGGTAACGTATTTAGAGTTTTTTACTTATAATAACATTATTTTAATGTCTATACAAAGTGTTAAAATCGTGTTGCATTATGCTTAAAGTTTTGCATAAATCATCCTTCTTCTATATAACATGTAGAGTTTACTTTTACACCATTGGAAAGTAATCAAATCAAATCTAAGTACGGACGCAATACTATTACTAGAATCTTTGGCCACACACCCGCAGTTTCACGCCTTATTCGATTGAGTTAATTGATCCTCACTCACGGAACTATCGAGTGATTCCCAAGCGATTTGCCCACTTCGGTATTTGATGGTGGTTTATATGTGTTACATACTTAAATGTATAAACATAATGTAGATAATATTTTTATGAATGCTTCCTAAAAAATCCGTTAGAGATTATCGAAAGATATTAATGAATTGATCTAGCCTTATCTTCTTCTTTACATATAATAAGAATGTAGATCTAATGTGTTTGTACTTTTTAGATTTTTGTAAAAAAAAATGTTGCAGGAATAAGTAATAAAATACGTTTTAATCATTTTTAGATATGTCTGTCTGTCTGTATGATTGAACACGCATTACTGCTAAAATAGTGCTTTAATGATAAAATCTCATCAAAATCATAAAGCATATCCGCGAGTAACATTTATTCTTGGTTTCATTAAAATCGGTTCATTGTATCAAAAGTTATTATAATTTTAATGACGACGTGACTTAAGTAGGATAGAAAAGTACATAAGTAAGTAGACTAGATAATATGATAGTAGTAGTAGTAGATAAGTAGATAGATAATAGATAATATGACTAGATAATATAGTAATATGGTCAGATGATTTTATTAGTCACTGTTTTTTACATCAGGTTCCACGCAGACGGAGTCGCAGGCACAGCTAGTCTTGTATAAAGTGTAAATACTTTATAACGTCGTTCGTTATAACGAAACACTTTCTATAACTTAGAAATTAGATCACTTTGGTTGGTTTAACACAAAACCCACACATTAATTCACTTTTTAAACGCCTGTTGCGTTCTCTATTACTAAGGAATATTGTCCATATTTAAACATCAACAGCATATTTATTAGTGTAATTGTTTTTATACAGCTACAAGCACTGAATTTTATATCGTAAACCTGGATAGAGGTAACAGACTCTAAGAGGTAACAGACAGGCGACTATGCAGCATTCTATTCGTCACGCGGGAATGTGTAACAGTCAGACTGTAGAAACAGAGCTGTTTGATAGTAAGGACGATCTACCCTTGAGTGATTACATTATACAGTTCAGCATATAATCGAATCGTTTCAGCGAGAATTTACAAACGTACGAAAATATAAATCAGGACCTAGCCACAACCGTTTCTCTTACTGATGAAGACATTATTGATTCAGTGTCAAAAAGTAAAGAGGAAAAAAATGAAGATAATCAAGATGATCAAGTGGATGACTCTGAACCATCACCAACTGTTTAATAAGCACTTGATACCGCCAAAGTTGTAGATAAATTCTTATTGTGTCATGAAGATGATTCAACCACATCCCAAGACATGCACGAAATACTTTAAAAAATACAAAACAAATATTGGAATAGCAAAACACGTCAGGCAAAGTTAACAGAATATATGCGTTTGGAATAATTTACCTATTGATAATAATAAAATTAGTAATTATTGTAATTGGTTAATTTTTTTTTTCTTCTATATTACGGAAAAAAATGCTCGGTCCCTTGAAATTTGTTATAAAAAGCTTACACTGTATGTATACACAATTAAAATGATAGAGGTCTAGTACTGTGCGCATGCCACTCATAAACTAATTTATATCTTTCCAACTTATTCTTTTATATTACTTCTTAAACGCTTGGGTCTTATCTAAAAAGATATGAACACAATAGTTTCATTTAATATATATATATTAAAGTTTCAATAAACCACTATTTTTATAAGCACTATGCATTTAGCGATGTGTGTTTTATTGCCTTGTAGAAGTGGGGTAAGCAGTGTGGTGCTGTTTTTTTCCTCCTCTGTTCATTGAATATATTGTTAAGATAAACAGCGCAGATGAAATCGAGGTATCAGCTAATCTACAATATTTGTACACTCTGAATGTTGATCACTGTACGACCATTAATAAATTGTTACAGATGGTCAGAAGTTTTATTTTCTTATTTGAGTAAAAAAAAACATCTTGACTATTGAATCTCAATAGCAAAGGGTTTGGAAGCGGAGATCTCCTAATGGCTCGAGTACGCCAATCAGTAAGTAGTATTTACATAGTAGGCCACTTGGCAAACATTAGATCATTCAATACCGGATATTGCTACTGCGTTGCGGCTAGACGCTGAGCATTCGATCCCCGTAGCTAATTGGATGAGGCATTCGGTTTTATATAGTCAATTCAACCCGCTTCATAAGAGGGGAGGCAGTAAATCGTGGAGCCCAAATTGAAGTAGGCAACCACTCAGAGCTTGAAGGTTTTACCGGATTCTACTAAAGATTTTATTTGAATCTCAATGTAATTCTATTAGTTTGAAATTTACTTGTATAAGCGAATAAAGAATCCGCATTTTTTTTTCAGGATCGATGTTCATTTTAGAATCAAATAATATTGTGGCTTGCTTTGTCACATTGATATTTATCGGTAAATAATTGCATATAATATATAACAAAATTAGTTATATTTAAAATATCATAATAACATTTTTTTTTTATAATTTGGTATAAAAATATACTTATTATTGATAACAAAAATATAATTAAAAAATAAATTGTCGGTGTGTCAGCCTGTTTGTTCCGGGTAATCTCCAAAACTGGTGAATCGATTTTGACGGGAATTTCACTGGCCGATAGCTAAAATGACAGCGGGTGACATATGCTACTTTATTTTATACTAGCTTTTACCCGCGGCTTTGTCCGCACTGCTATGTCCAAAACCATTAGCCTGAAGTTATATTGCTTTTTGTAAAATTAATATTTTATACAAGTTTTTCGTTTGTTTTTTCGGTCAGATTCTAAATATTCTTTACTTAAAGCTAGAAAGATAACGACCACCGAGCACTTGACCTTGTGAGGCTATGATGATTCGGATTCTGTGTCGTTTGACGTAGGTTCGAATCCTTGCAAATGAGTCAGACTTTTCGTTGAAGGAAAACATCTTGATCATAGTATGATGTTGAGGCTTCTTCTAAGCTGGTTTGGCTAGCTACAATCCTCTACTTGAAAGTATGCCACCAAGCAGATATAGGTGTGTCCCGGCAGCTGCACTTGAGAGACAGTTCCTATGCATAGCGAGTTTATTAATTTATACCACATCGATAATTAACATCATGGTCCAACGAATAGATTATAAAAATAAAATTAAAAGCGTTGAAGATACTCTATATCCTCTAGAAAGGCTGTGAAAGTACTCATCGTTTATTTTCACCCCAGTATACTCGCAGCTCTGCTCGCATGTAGCGCGTAATTATTGTTACTGTGGTAAGTGATATCACATTTCAGTCACAAATCTATAGTAATTAACAATGTCTTGGTAACAATCGTACACCATACAGAAAAGGTAATTATTGTAAAATGATATTCTCGTTTAAAATGTTAATCTGGTTAACCAAAGCAGAAATTTCAATGAAGGCCTCACCCGTAGGTTCAAATTATTTTCTGAATTTGCAAAGTCGTCCGTAATATGAATCCGATTAGTCGGAATAAAATCTACAGATCAATTTGCGTTCGAGTTTGAGTCGGTAATGTATTCATAAACTTTATCGACCTCGTTCCGTTTTTCTTTTTTTTTTCTCCCATATCGGCTGAAAAGTTTTTGTAATTGCTTTTATTATTTTTTATTGTGATTGTTGTTGTTGTTGTTGAGTATGATGATATAAATTTTTCAGTATTAACAATAATAGATATGATTAAGTGAATCTTATAGAGGGACATAAAAATGCAATTTAGGCATAGCTCATATTGTGGTAACTACAAAGCAGATATATTTAACATTTAAAAATAAATTTGACTATTATGCTCTTGGCAAAATCAGGCGCATGTAGAGATCAAACTCACAAACTACGGCTCGATAATATATTGACTCAGTTGTCTGCAGTAGTCTGCACCAAGGATATAAAGCATTTACTGATAAACTCTAGCCTTAAAAAGCAGCCACAGGAGTACCAAGACAGATTCGTTTAGGATAAACTCTGAAGCCATATTCACTAAAAAATCACACAGTGATCCTGCATAGCATCCTTTCTTTTAACCACCTGAAACTGGTTACACATTACTTCCGCTCCTCGAAAGGGTTCAGCTTTGAAAGTTACTCGAAATGAACTTTTCTCATGTTCTTCTGTCGTTTGGAGTCAACTCGCCTCGGATGAACCCTAACAAAACGTGCGTACGGAACAAACACACAGTGTGTCTCTCTAAAGGCCTGTACAAAAATGCATGAGTGACAGACGTCTGAAGTTCTTCGACCTAGAGACCATATCTCCGGCATCTAGAACTCCTCCTGATGCCGTCGTCAACCAGTTTCTTGGCTGCGAGAGGGAACCTAAAGGGGTTTATTAGACATAATCTATCTAATAGAATAGAAAATCTATCAGTAAGTAATAATCACCTCGATTCACGCAAAACATGCAATCTATAAAATTATTTATAGCTTTTTTAATACTTATATATCATAGGTTTTAGCTTTTTATCATAGGCTCACTTGATGTTAAATAACGAGTAGGTCTAAAATGGTAAACACTCTAAACCTAGTGGGGAACTGGCTCTCAAGTGTAGCTGGTGGAACACATATGTGCTTGGTGTCAGATATTCAACATGAGGGTGGTAGCTTATCTAGCTTGCTAAAGCTATGAATGGCTGAGAATATTAGCCTAAATCAGACCTAAAATTAAGACTATTCTAACGACACCGCATGTATTAAAATCAATTAGTCTTTCTGAGCCACAGAGCGGGCTATAGAAGTAGACATATATAGATACCTATACAAGAGCTCACCACTTTGGTTTTAAAATAATGTTACGATTTCGATGATTTTTTATATATATAAATTAATTTATCGTGATGTAACAACACCGGCTCTCGGTTAGGCAAATATCAGTGGCCATTTGTAACAAAGTTCCCGGGTAACAAACAATTAGACGAAGTTAGGCGCAGGGCTCCGGGCTCGGATCTGTTTGCTCTCACTCGATGTTTGTCGACTATAAACATTCCTCACCGGATATTAGCCCTTGTACGGATGTGTGGAAAAATGTACTACGTTCACTTTCTGTTAGTTCTTTACTTTGAACTCTGTTTCTGTATCGATACCCTTACCACTTTATACTTATGTCTTGTACTCTGATAATGGGCATGAGTGTGGTAAAAACGTGATTGCTACCAAGTTTATACTAACTGAATAATTACCTATGTATAATAGTATATTTTATGGGTAACCATCTAATCATTCTGTAGCGGGTCCATTACAGGGCCATAGATCGCTTTCCGAAGGAAGGTATGGACATAATCATCACACTAGGCTACGATGTATTGGAGATTACAAACTATACAAAGTTCTATCTTGTCCCACATATGGTGGTCCTGTAAGAACAATTTTCAGGTTCAGATTTCCTCACGAAGTTTTCGTTCACCATTAAAATTAGGAACTACTTGTTCTTATTCCCAACAAATTTTTTGCAGATCGTGTCTTTGAAACCCAACGAAAAAAAAAATGAGTAGGTACATGTAACCGTCACACGCGATAGAAGTAAAACTTTTTAAATATTTTTGATTTTCTCAATAAACAGTTTATAAAAATTTTGAAAAAAAAATTATAAAAAAAATTATATAGAATAATAAAAGATCATACAATAGAATGAATTACGTATAATTATATGGGCGCGCAACCGTGCTGCCATCTGGTTTCAATGTAAGCAAGTAAGTAGTAACAAGTAGTAGTACGTAGTAACAGTAAGTAAGTAACAAAAGCTTCATCATCTGTAGTGCCATCTATCAGCTAATTCGGAACTTAAATAACACAGAAAGTATTATTAGCAACTCTTGTTTATAAAGTAAATAAAATATAGAAAAGTACGAACAGATTACTATGATAAGTAATGAATTAAATTAATTATGATTTCATAGAAGTTTTAGTTATGTTTAATTTTATATAACCGTATGGTACAGAAACGTGCCGCCATACTTGCCGTAACGGACTTCCGTTGCATTGTCGTAATGTACTTATGTTGCATTGTCATCCAGTTACCTCCAAGTCACGCCTAAAGAAGTTTTACTTCAAAAATTATCCTTAACAGAGTTAGTTCACATGTAGAAATAAATAAACACATAAGTGAAAATATACATGTGACATAAAAAATAGAACTATTTCAAGTATAATGTACTATTATACGTTAATAAAGTTATATGATATAAATAATACCATATAAGTATGTCATTTAAACATATTATAAAAGGGTAATGGAAAGAAAACTGTACCTACATTAAATATTTTAAAGAATTAATTACCTTGGTCTTAAAATCAATAACAGAACACGGTCCATGGTTTTTAAAAATGTTGTCTGCCTGTCGTTTGTCAGCATTCACGCAAAAGCTACTGGACGGATTTTGACGAAATTTGGTATGGCGAAATTTGGTCTTTTACATACATAAATTATTCGTTTATATGTATATCTTACTTATAAGAAATCACAAAAGAGAAAACATTTTCACAAAACTACTGGGTGCATTTTAGAAGAAATCTAGTATAATATTAGATAATAGGCCGAAGTAACATATGATATATAATTTACATGCATAAGGACATTAACATACATGTATAAGATATAAATATATTTTAGTTAAACTGTTAAATATTAGTAAATATGCCATCAAAAACAAAACTTGTAAAAAAAACCAAGTCTCGCAACTCGGTTCTTCTACCGTAAAAAGTTGTGGGATTCAAGTCGGTTATTTTATTAAGTCCCTACTTAATGGACCTTCTGTCTTAAGTTATTACGTAATTAGCTAACCTAGCAACATCTTATAGTGACCATATTAATATTAAAAATCTTTTATATTTTAAATAAAATAGATTGACTTGTCCTTCAAAGTAGTTTATGTAAAGGGCCTAAAGGCATTAACCACGTTGGTAATAATGAAGAATATGTTGCCATTACGAATTTGATTATGAAAAATGTATATATTTTTGTTATAATATATTTTAAAGCCAACTTTTATTATATTTAACCACCCTTGTCCTTCGAAAAATAAACAAAAATTATGTATACCTACCATAAATCAAATTTTTATATTAAAATCTGAGCCCGTTTTTATATAGCCAAAGCAAACTGAAAATGTTTAATGCGTCATAGAAACTTAATCCGATTAAACAATTTCCTAATTATAATTTAATACATTCGTTTTTTGTTACATCTAATATGGTCTTATTATGTAGGTAAAAACAATGTACGAAAAGACACTATAATAAATATTTCGATGTGAAATAGACCATGTGTTGTGTAAAAAATAAAAATAGGAAAACAATTTTAACAGTAAATTTGTAGTTTACGAGAGCAGAAACACGGAGCACATTTTGCTAATAGTATAAAAGAAATACATTTTCTAAATAAACAATGTTGTCCGAAGCTGTCAGTCTGTTAGAAACAATGTAAGTAAATGTGTTTGTCAAAGGAACAAACGTTGAAAGTTCATAATTTATTTGTGGATCTTTGCTTTTCGTAAGTCAGCATTTCTACTGAATTCATTTACGTAATACAGTTGTTCTGTTCAATAACTTTATTTATTAATATGAGATATTTTGTATGTATCAGAATGGTAAATTTTTCTATATTAATAAAAATCAATTACTGACTATATGTACGTGCATCAGATCGAAATGACTTTATCTTGCTGATTTATAATTTTTTTGTGATTATTATATAGACAGAGCAAGTTTAAAAAAAGTATCAAATAGATAAATTGTGTTACATCATAATTTAAAGTACGTAGCTACTTTAAATCGAATAGCCAATTCATGCTAAAGAAACTTTTTGAAACCATCAAGAGTATTCAAAAGTTTCAATATTACTTGAGAAGTAAATTCAGACAATCTATTTCAAATTTCAACATGTTTGAACAGAGGCTTAATTGTAATTTAACTTTCTCAAATATTGTGTTATCATGCTTTTAATTTTAACAGTAATAATGATAGATAAACGAAAATAAGCACTAAATTCGGACCACAATATCATCGTACGAGTGTGTAAAGTTTTATTATGTTGTATGACATTTCAGAAGTAAAACTGTTCTGAAAACATGATCAAATGCTAAGATACAAGAACGTATCGACAATTCTCTTTATCATTTTTGGTTTGCGAATGCCTTTAAAATTGCTGTAAACTTCCATACATACAACGTCTGTACACCGATTCCAAAAGTTGACATGACTTGTCAACCTTCCTTAGCACTGGACCAGGTATCGTGACGAAGGGAGCCGCCTGTGCGCGCGCGCGGGCGCGCCCCCCCCCCGCGCCCCCGCCCCCCCCCCCCCCCCCCCCCCCCCCTCCCCCTCCCCCCCTCCCCCCCGCCCCTCTTGTTTTTTTTTTCCTCTCCTCCCCCCTCCCCCCTCCGCCCCCCCTCTTCTCCCCCCTCCCCCTCCCCCCCCTCTCTCTCTCCCTCTTTTCTCCCCCCCCCCTCTTTCCCATTCTCCCCTTCCTTTCCCTCCCTTTGGAGCCCTGTGTCCTTGTCCTTTTTCATTTGTTTCTTGCCCCCCCCCCCCCCCCCTCCTTTCCCCCTTCCCGAGCTCTCTCCCTTTCCCCCTTCCCCCCCCCTCCCTCTCCTCCTCCCCCATCCCCCCCCCCCCCCTCCCCCCTCTCTCCTTTCTCTTTCTTTTTTCTTCCTTTTCTCCCTCCTCTCTCTTCCTTCCTCCTCTCGGTGCCCCTCCCTTCCCCCCTCCCCCCCCCCCCCCTCTCTTGTGGGGCGTCCGCCCCCCCCCCTCCTCCCCCCCCCCCCCCCCTCCCAACTTCTTGTCTCCCTTCCTCTTTTTGTCTTCCTTGTCTTCTCTGCTTTGCCTATTCCTCTTTCTTCACCTTACCCGACCCCACCCCCCCCTCTCTCTCTCACGGGGGGGCGCGGATATTATGTTTCCCTCCCCCCTCCCCCTCTCCGTGGTGTTTCCCTCCTCTTCTCTCTCTTCCCACCTCTCTCCCCCTCCCCCTCCCCCCCCCCCCCCCCCCCCCCCCCCCCCGCCCCCCCCCCCCTCCCCCCCTCTCTCTCTCTTCCCTTTCTCCCCCCGCCCCCCCCCCCCCCCGTGTCGTTCCCCTCTTTCCTTCCCCTCTTCGGGCTGGGTGCTCCTCCTCTTTCCCTATCTTCAATACCAGGCGGGGGGGGCCCCGGGGAAACCCCAAAACCCCCCCCCCCCCCAAGGGAGGGGGGGCCCCCCCCCCCCCCCCCCCCACCATTTGGGGGCCCCCCCCCCCTCCCCTTAGGGGGGGGGCGTCTTCTCTCTCCTTTTTTTTTATTATTTTCTCCCCTCCCCCCCCCCCGCCCTTCTAAAACCTCTCTCCCCCCCCCCCCCCCCCTTCCCCTTTTTTTCCCTTAGTCGGACATCCCCCCCCCCCCCCCGGGCTCATTAAATTTCCCCCCTAATAAAAAAAAAAAAAAGGTATCGTGACGAATAGCTTCACCCCCTAATTATTGTTTTTTTGTAATAAATAACTAGTTGCCCGTCTCGGCTCCGCGCGTATTTACTGACGAAGAAAATCCCAATCTTCCCTTTACAATACGAGAAGAGACGTACTTCTTAGCACACTATGGATTCATCGTGCAGGTGCCGGGTCCATCGCGTGGTAGTGAGAGAAACTCCGAGTACTTCCCGGGACTTGTGATACGGGTGTAGGTTTAAGGGGCCCCTTTCCAATGTACATTAACACTCACCTTAACTACTCGTGTTTCTCTCCCTGCCTATTCTAATCTGGTATGAACCTGCTAATGCGGTTTTAGAGGCTCGTTCTAGTATAGAACTCGCTGCAGTTCCGGAAAGACCTCGGCTTTCAGCTATAGAAAATTTTGCTGGTTTCTCGCTCCCACTTCTACTGCATATAGATTAACTATATAACAGTTTAGTTATAGAAGTAAAAGTACATTTTAATGATATAAAATCCCAAATGAACATCAATCTGTTTTGTCAATATTTTTGAAAATTTGTCTAATGTTTTACGTCGCAATCGCTCTCTCACTTTTTATGTGAAGATTTTTTAACCATAGTTTTTATTTGTCCCGTACGATTTTTCAAGTATTTTGTTTCATATTAATCTTATCCTAATAATTTCATATACAACAAAAAATAATTAGCCGAATAAGTGGAGCCCCTCTGATGTAATGCGTTTACATACATTCGGTAGTTCATGTTTATTTCTATAGATTATGTAGTTGTAATAAATGCCTTTATTTTGATATATCAGTTTCAGTAACTATAGGAGTTAATCATAAAATAAGAACTACGTAAAAACGAAGATTTATTTAAAAATTAAGAAAGTTACATGACTATTTAAAATACCTAAAATTCATTAAAGATACAATACGGTGGCATCAAAAGAAATTTGTAAAAATAATATTGTTGTGTGTAATAAAAATTATAATTATACAAACTAAACTTATTTATTAAACCATATATAAATATAATTTTAATATTTTAATTAAAATATTTAGTTTTTGTATATTGTCGTTTCCTCTTCTTCTTTCTTCACTGCCTGAATGAGGACCATAGACATAACAGCATTCACCACCTAGATAAAAAGTTGGATTAAATTTTCTCTTTTCGTTGAATATAAAACATTTTAATCTTTAACAAGCTTTCATTTTGTACTGATTCCACTTATATTGGATAATTACGTAATAAGGGGAGACTGTTCATATTACGAACGTATCTCCAGTCCCCCGTTTTTGTTGCTGCAAGTATTAAACTTAATACGATTGTTTATCTAGGGCGACTGTTGCAGTAAGCCCCTAAATCTAATTTAGGGCTGACAGTTGCATATATTTTGTTAAACTAGAATAGAAGTGGAGTTACAGATTATTGTTAATGTTTAATCAAATCGTCTTCAATGTGTTTTAAAGCAATCGGAAATTACTTTAGTAAGCAAAACTAAAATTACACATAAAAGAGGGATACTCATTTGTGATAAATTTACTAACCTTATTTTTAAAACATTTTGTGTTTGAATGTGTTAAAAATGTATTACAAAATTGATAAACAGGTTGATAGATATTACAACAGAACAGTAATTATATAACAATCTCAAGAAATCTTTCTATTATTTCAAGAAAAGACAGATATCAAGTGATCGAAAATAAAAATAAAGCTTTCAACAAATCTGCGCAATAAGAAGTCGTGTGATAGACAGATAATCGAAGATAGCGCGTTTTTTGCAATAAAGTCTAGGCAATCGTAATAAGTTATATAAATGTCATAATTTGTAAACTGAAATTATTAACATTAGCCTACTTTTCACCTATATTGGCACTTCGAACGATAATGATTTACATTTTTTTACTGTTTCTTAATTAATCAAATTATTTGGCTACACAAGCTCAATACAAAATATTAATATTGCAGGCCGCTATATTACGCGTCATATTCAGATCATCAGTGACGCGGACCGACAAGTTTTTATCCTACCAAATATCGCTCAAAGCGACTAAATAAGTTTTCATTTCACATGTACAAAACTTACAGCGATCATGCAAGAAGCGAGCACAATACCAGCCAGCCATGCTGTTTTGCCTTCCAAATACCAGGTAAGCTCGTCGACGCAACCATGGAAATAGGCGTTGCCGGTGACAGAGTCACGGCACTCTGCTGGTAGAGGCTTGTTCAAGTTGATGTAGTCCATAGGACCGTCGGCACCGCAGCAACCAATCTGTATTATTTTGTTAATAATAAAGATTAATCGGTTTAAATAATATCTGACAAATGTAATAGAGTTTAAATTTATGACCAAGTTATAAGACTTTTCTTGAAGATTCGTTTTGTGAGAAATCAAATAATATTATATATTTGTTTTAAAATTGTTAAGAAAGCTTATATGAATAACTTGGTTTCATTTTGCCCTCATTAGTTTATTCATATTCGTATAAGAATAATAAAATGACCTTAATGTTTCTTATTATCCAGAGAGGAATAACTATCAAAGAAAATTCTTGAAGTACAAGTTAAATTAACTAAGCTTCATCAATTATTATTAAGTATCAGAATATAACCAAAAAGCTTAGTAGCTTATCTCGTCCTTATGCATATTTAGGTTCAAATGGTTTCATATTAAAGCCTAGTTTCCGTTCAGAGAAAGTTTATGATTGGGGCTACGTTCAATCGAGCACGGAATGCAGCACACGAGGCCATTTGATTAGCGTCGAGTAGTTCAGCCGGCACTAAACTAGAAACATTCCCGTGCGGTCCTGCGTCATCTGTCCATTGCAAATGCGTTTTGGTGTTTGCTTCGTTAGCAGATACCTTTTTGTACTCGTAGTTTGACGAGGCAAAAAATCAAAATTGACGTACCATCAGAGCGGAACCGTTACAATGAAAAATCGAAAAGAAAATCAATTTTTCTTTCGAGTAAATTATCAGTTTTGTCATAGATATGCATTATTAAAGGCGATTTGTGAATTATTTAGCCGGTAGGAATAGTAATAGTTTTACGTTTGAATTTATATATTTAATATGATGATTTTACAATGATATCCGACTTTGGTATTGCATAACAAATATTACAAGGATTTTGTATAAGAATACAAAAACTTGCTATATTAATCAGTTACAAATTAAACTTATTCATGGTATGTTTATTTTTGACTTACAGTTGAAGGTCGTTAAGAAATAAAAGATATTCTAAATAAGCCAATATTATAAGCGAATGATGTTATATGAAAAAGAGTGTGATGTGTGTAAAAGGGGACGGGAGACTGGGTTATGACGTAGGTATTGAAAGTATTTGAAACACGTAGTGTTACGTCTCAACTCAAATAAAACTGAACTTATAATAAAACAATCAACAGACGAAATTTGTACATTAAAGGTATCTGAGAGAAATACTTAGTTAGGCTTTGAAATGATAAAATAGACTACATCTCCTTGGCTTTCTTTTTACCTCTCTGTCTGGCTTATAATTCACAAACTACTGGAGCGATGATGATGAAATTTGATATGATATTGCACACTAACAGGATCACGAGCATAGATAATATTATAATAAGATGTAAGAATTTTATGACATGGAAAATATAGTAAACTTGGCCGTAGGTGCTAGTTTAAAAAGTTAAGACGCTTCATCCACAATGTTTTGTTAAAATTACATTATACTAGCTTCTGCTCGCGACTTCGTTCAGCTAACGAACACGCAGCGGAAGCTCTCAAAAGGAAAAAAGTACGATTTTGAAACATTCTTCATTAGTGCTCCGCTCCTATTGGTCTTAGCGTGATGATATATAGCCTATAGCCTTCCTCGATAAATGAGTTATGTATCATTGAAAGAGTTTTTACTTCCATACAACGTTTCATCCCCCCTTAAAACCTCTTGCAACCATTACTTCGCATTAAAAATACCTATATATATTAGCCTATACCCTTTCTCGGGCTCTAGACTATATGCGTACCAAATTTCGTTTAAATCAGCTTAGTAGCGCTTTTGGTGTGAAAGCGCGACAAACAGAGTTACTTTCGCATTTATAATATTAGTAAGGATTATTCTGTCATCCATCAAGTAATAATATTTTTCTATGTATACTTTTTAACACGATCCCCGCTAATATATTATAACTGAAATCTAAAACCGGAGTAATATTTGTATACTATAATAATTATACGTCTGATTCGAACTTTGTACTGTAGTATCAATGTCTAGAATAATGCATAATTTTAACTCACTCCCTCTTGGACCATTCTTAAGATTTCCCTGGAGCCTTCGTGTTGCGGGTTGTTCATAAGACGCACTATGATATCTCTGATGAGCGGCTGGATACTTGAGTCGTATGTGGAGAAATCCAGAACAACACAGGCACCAATCAGACCGAAGACGAATACACCGATTTGTGTCGCTATATACTGTAAAAAATAATTGAGTCATAACACAAAGTTAGATTATGTACACTGGATATTCCTCCCATTTAATAGAAAGTGAATAATAATGTGAACTAGATGCATTTATTCAGCTACTATTCGAATTAAGTATAATTTTGCCAGAATGACAAACCAAGGCAGTGTATTCAAGGATTCCATGTAATACATGCTCTCGACAGAACAGGACTAGGCCCAGTTATTGAACCCAAAGGTCGCAATTTGGCCCTCCATATTACTTTTTGTATTGTGAATATGAAAATTGGGTCTGTGTCTTGCTTTTAAAAATCTATCTTGATAGCATGAATTTGCAAACAGACCTGTGGTCTGTCTGATACTAAGCGGTAAGTATGTATATAATATATTTTGTTACTATAGTTCAAGATATGCTTAGTTTTAAATCAAATTCTACCTATTGTTTTTTGAAAATCAAAGATAACACTTTTATTCAAGAGCATTTTAAAATGAGGTTATGTTGAGTTTTGGATTTTATATGCGTTTCTTTATTAATCTTATTGTGGGATATTGTTATAACTCGAACTATTGGGAGCTTTTCGTTTATTTTTAAATAACATACTATGACTACTATACGAGAAAATATTTGACTTTTTGTTTGTAAATTGTTTTACATATTAAGGTACACTATCAGTGAGTAGCATGGCCTTTATTTTATCATCAAAATCTACATTCACGTAAGCAAAGATGCGATAATTAACTAGTTGTTAAATATTGGAAAAATGAAGTATAATAATTTAGAAATAATAAGAGAAAATACTCACAGCTGTAGTTTACTCACCGCATATAAAAGCATAACATTCTCCATTAGTGCAGAGCCGCAACCGAGGAACGCGACAGTCATGATGCCGAGGGATGCGATAAGAATGATATAGATACCAATGAAATACCTTTGTAGTTCAAGTATTCTCATCCACTCGTTAAAGCCGGGCTCAAAACATATCCACAGGCATAGTGCGAATATCGATACTCCGAACAGCTGAAATGGAATACAAATAATCGTTCATAAAAAGAAAAGATAATAAATTTATTAACATTTTAAAAGGGATTTAAATTCCCATACAGATTTCTATATTCTTACAGTTTGTCGTAAAAAATTTTAATTAAAAATTTTTGATTGCGATTTTTTTATTAGCTATGAAAATATAACAAGATTTAAAACAAAATTTGGTGTGGATACAATAGATACCAAATTGTAAAGATAAATAGTTTTTTTTTCATCTGACTATATCTGAAACATAACGCTATATTTACGAGTATCTACTTACTAAGAATAAGTTAAGCGATTTCACCTCTCCTTTCATTTTTTTTAAATTATCATCCATAAATTTCAAATCAATAGCTTATCAGAATGTTAATTGAAAATCGTAGTTTTTGTAATGGTTTTTTTTATTCTGTTGGTTAGGTAGATAGTCTTGTTTAAATTTTCGATTCCTTAACGAATTTACACAGCATGTTCGTATGTACGTCTATATGTTGCATAAATGATAATATCTATGGTTCGTTAGCTTGGTTAGTTAATACGCGATACTTGCATGCAAATCCAAGCCGAGGTTTTGGTTACTTTATTAACCTTGTACTGGTTACCATATCGGCTGATTGCCCTTTACCTGTAATCCCCGTGAACCTATAAAGATCCTTCAAGCCAATAGTGTGTGGTCGGAGAAAAAGAATAATTAAAAGGCAATTAATTACAACATTTCAAACATAAGGCTACGAGTTAATAAAAGCTTGTACAAATACAAAATATACAAAACAAGCGATGTTGTTGTATGAATACTGCTAAATAAACTCGAAAGATTAGATCTTATATATTGATAAGCGTTTGACCAAAGTATTGATTTAGGGCTGCGACTTAAGTGGTAGCGTACTAAGTCTAGATAGAAAAACGACTGTCTCTTTAGCTGGTACAAAATACCAATAATATGCTTCTTTGCTCAAATCTAATATGCTCATATAAATAACTACTTTCCAGTGCCATCACAATTAATAAATTAGTAAATTTAATACATTTTTCTGCACTGTTTCTGAACCAATTTTCTTTGTTTTTATTAATTAGTATTGTATATATATGTATAGTATTGATGAATCGGAAAGCGGATTCTAGCATCATGCCGGTAAAGCGCTAAGCAGAAGAAGAAGTAGATATCTAAGAGCTTTAGTGTTATCAATAGAAAAATTTTGGAAATAGTTTTTTTCATATAGTCAAGTTGAAGCCTTTATTTCTAAGTCTCTATTCGTCATACTTTACAATATTCAATTTAGGTAAAAATCTGTATATAATGCGTGAAGAATAAATTTTGTACCCGTAGACGACGACTAGTAACATTAATTCAAAATAATCCATGCGTGATTTGATGGGTGTGGAGAGGCCTTTATGGAAATAGTCACAGTTGTTATTAAACTGTATCATACTATCCATATCTATAGGTACTGACAAACTATTAAAAAAACAAACACAGTTCTTTAAAAGTTCAAGATTAAATTAAAAAGGAATGCAACGTTAGGAACATAAGAATTCGGTACCGTCTTATAGAAGTTTGACTTCAGTAAGCGGTAATAGTTTGAGAGTTAAAGTTTGAATACTTTTAACGGCCGAATGAAATTGCGCTGGAGGTGTTCTTCTAAATTAAAAATTCCTTTTCAAATTACACTATGAATTCGAAATGATAAATTACATAAATAATTTGAAACTTAGGTAGGTGGTAGGTACCACTGTAGGTGGTAGAGCCACGCTGAAACTATTACTGGTTTCAGCGTAAATGGGTCGGCTCGCCCGGGGTAGTACCACCCTCTCACAGAAAACCGACGTGAAGTAACAGTGCTTGCATTGTTGCGTTTCGTTCGGTCAGTGAGAGCGCCGGAGACCGACCTCCCCTCCCCTTCCACTTTCCTCTTCCCTTCCTCCCCCCCCCCCTCCCTACACAGGCTGGCAACGCACTTGCGACTCCCCTGGTGTTGCAAGTGTCTATGGACGGTGGTGATCACTTACATCAGGTGACCCACCTGTTCGCTTGCCTCCTATGATATAAAAAAAAAAAAAAAAACTTGTCACCTGAACTAAGCTTAACATGTGTCTCAGGTGTGAGTGTATTTCGCAATATTACGATTAGATGTTATTTGAAACTTATATTCATTCATATATAAAAACCCAAGATGATGTCTGTAGTCCGGTGAAACTGTTAAAACCTTGCCAGGTCAGTAGCGTAGTCAATTCAAGAAAAAATCCCAAGATGCACACGTAATATCTCGCAGACGGCACACAAAAATGAGTGCATAATTTTGGAATATGCAGTCATTTCAAATAATCTCCCGTCGCTTGCGTCCTTTATCGCATAACTATAACCACGTATGTATATTGGGGAGTTTTTGCGGCCGATTTTGAACGCTACTTTTATTCGAGACTGTGCGTCTTGGGTTTCTATATGTCAATGCTTATATTACAAATTATTTATAACGTACCTAATACATAATATTATGTGTTCATTATGTCTATTTAAATTATATGATGCATATATCCATGTGTGTTATATGCTTATATGTGTGTCTTGTATTATATACTCAAGGTTATAATAATCTAGAATTAGGTCGTTTTATAGATCTATTTATCGATTCTACTAGCGGCTTTGCTAGCGTTATAATAGATTTGACCTAACTCTCGGAAACAGTATTTCTTATAGATAAAATGTACCCTATGCCCTTTTTTGTACCCCTGACAACGTGTATGCAATTTCATGATGATCGCTTATTTAGTTAAGACGTGAAAGCGTAACAAAGAAACAAACAAACAAACTCACATTCGAATTAATAATATTGGTTAGAAGTAGTTAGGATAAAAGCTTATTCTTTTGTGTTTAATGATGTAATGATGTTTATGAATTTATTTATCTATTTATTCATAACTAGAGAAAACATTACAGTTGGCAGTCAAATAAAAATAGTAAAAGAATAAAGAAAAAAACTCGAGGTAATCATAAGGACTGCTAACGGAAGCGAAAACTCAATACAATGAAATAACTGTATTTTTCTTTGTACCTTTATATCAGTTATAGTCAGAATTATTTACACTTAATAATTTGTAATAGACATTATTAACATCAGTCTGTTTTCACACCTATTGACACTCCGAGCAATAATTATGAATTTTTATACAGTTTATTAATTAATCAAGCAATCTCAATACAGAATATTACATCAATAGTACATATACACTGGCAGCTATACTATGCGTTGCTAATGGGACGCAAACCTAAAACGTCACGTGACGGTTGGTGAAGTGAAAACACGAGATTTATCCATCAAAAAATTCAAACACTCGTATGATACTGTCGAGTGTGTACACTGTCTGGTAAACGTGTAATACGTAGCGAGAAAGTCGAGGTCATCGGTGATACGGACCCATAACTTTTTCACCCTCCAAATAAATTTAACCTAGAAAATCACTTAACGCGTCTAAATAAGTTTTCACTACAAAAACGGTTTTGAACTGGAAGTAATAATTACTTAATTGGGTGTACATATTAATATGCTATAGTAAGCACAAACTAGAAACGAAATAAACAGTGTAACTATATAGTAAGTTTAACAATACCCTTAATGTTGTGTGTCGTCAAGTTTTATTTGGCAACCGAACGACTTTTAGCGATGAATTTCTTATAATGGTCTTGTTTTTGTCTCTCAGACAGCTCGAGATTAAGCAGAACCATTGTGTAAGGGACATGGATATTTACTGCACACATACATTTCTATACAGGACGGCTGTTTACTTAGTTTCTTGTTCAATATACTACAGCGCTATAAAGGCTGATATTGCACGCGTGATCTATGAGTGTGTTAGGAACTTTACTCATAACTGGTATTCATACTGTTTATCTAACATGTCGATGCTATGCGTTCCATTGATAATGCATATAATCGATTTAAATGAGTTCTAGGTTTTACTTATCTCATATTTGACTAGTTTATTACTAGCTTTTGCTCGCAGCTTCACCCGTATTAATGTAATTTTTATTTATCCCACGGGATTATTTTTTTTTCTGGATAAAAATTCTCTTCCCTCTTTTGTACCCTTGAAATGTAATATGCAAAATTGTAACATGATCGGGTTATTAATTAAGGCGTGAAAGTATAACCAACAAACATCTACGCATATAAAATTAGTTAGGATAACGTTTGAATGTATGGATAGTAAATGTCTTGCATTATAATAAAGTAATAAAATGTATGTATAGAAAAATTGATGTTGTGAATTGATTTTTCCGACCGATTATTCCGATCATTTGACCGATTAGTAGGAAAGTTGACACATCTAATTATATACCTGTAGAGAAGATTTTATGCCGTGTATATAGCTTGCCATTAGCAATGTAATCAATAATAACTAACATGTGTAGAGTGGGTACAACTGATAATAAAATAAAGTAAACACCTATAAAGGTATAATAATATAATAACTTCAAATATCCTGAATATATTGTAAAAAAACCAACCGGTGGAGTTATAATTTTTACGACTAAATCAATGTATATTCTCAAAGAGAATTCGAATATGATTTGAATAAAATTAATGTAAATTGGAAATCTATTATACCAATTTCAATTGAACAAATACTTCATTTAATTTAGGCCCTGATAAAGCAGCAACCATTTACGTTGAAACACTATCACTAGTTCGCAAAACATTCCAGTCATCCAGATGAGCCGGCAAAAACATGATTGGGTATATGTTTTTTTGTATATTTATTTATTAGAAGTGTACACACTGTTTATTATTATTGTTAACTGCAACGAGTCACAACTTTCAGTGAATGAAGACCGTGATGATATCATAACATGGTCGTTACGCTTTTTACTACCTCAGACTTCATCGCCATTTCGCATCAGGTGAGATCGTGGTCAAATGATGAAATCTAAAAACTAAAGTAATCCTTGGTTTTATGAACTACGCCTCAAAATATTGAAAACTAGTTTTTGGTTGCGGCTTCGGTCGCGTAAAAATAAAAATATCCTGTCTCTCGGGAACAGTACTTTTTTATATATGAAATGTACCCTCTGTCCTTTTTTGTGCCCCTGACAACGAGTATGAAAAATATCTTGATAATCGGTTGAGTAGTAAAAGTGTGAAAGCGAAACGAACAAACTTACATTCTCATTTATAATAAAGGCAAGGATAGCATATTACTAGATAGAACACAAGCAAACTAGATCTTATATTACATTCAAATATAAACAAATAATGTATACCATAACAATAACTTTAACACATTATTTTCGTATTTCGTCAGATTATGTCACATTACTGTAAGACTTTTAGCAAATTATTTGTTATAATAGCCTTGTTTTTGTCTCCCGGATAGTTGTAGATTGTGCGGAGCTATTGTGTAAGGAGTATTTACCAGACACATACATTTGTATACAGGATTGTTGTTTGCCTTGTGTCTTGTTGACTTAGACAATAGAGACTTGAGATGAGTTGTGTCGGCTGGGATCGATTGGAAATGTTAGGCGAATGTTGAGATTCTATAGGTTATCTGGATAAATTTTATTAGATAGTTTACACACTTGTTATTTGTCAGATCTTTTTGTACGTCAGTTCTAGGTTAAAAGCTTTATCTCGTATGAATATGAGCTATGGCCATAATTAATATCACTGGAGTATATATGATCATAAATAAAGACTGCTGAATATAACTAAAATGTAGCTGTTACTGTGATGGTTTAGTTTCGTACGACTAAATTAAAATGATTTAGAAGAATAACACTTCTTACTACAATCCAATTGTACGCATGACTCGTTTATAGAATGAGCTCGCATCCAAGCACCATTAGACATATTTAACCATCGAGCATTCAAATTCAAAACAGACAATTAAACACATTTATATCCATGACCATTTCAACAACAGTTTGGTATATCATATTTCAATATTCTTAATTATATTTTTCATCTCGTTTTCTTTTCCATACGTTAATTTTAGTTTTTATAAATGAATTCATTTTCACTTTTTCGTTTATTCTTATTCAATTTTTATTTCTATGTCTTATGTTCGTCAATATTTACTGTTATATAATTTAATTTTGAAGTTATACTTCTTTTGGCGCGTTAGGGAAAAATGATGAGAGTAAATTTTTACGATGCGCGCGCATACCGTCACGAAAAACCGACACCCTGAAATTAGCAATAGTCAACATTTTGTTTCTTTGTATATGTTGTTCGTATTTCTTTGTATTAAAACTTTGAATGTATTAAATACCTTTTTTCTATTGTTAGTGTCGTTTTTTCTACAAACGTAGAATAAGGCGAAAGATAAAAATTTTGAAAAAAATTTTTCTTGTTACGCCAAAGAAGTATAACTTCTAACGCGTGTAAATAAGTACACACACACTTTTTTTTGTCTTACTATTATTAATAATGTAAATTGTATCTTTGTAATAAAGCGTTGTAGGTTTTCAGTCTAGTTTACTCCTTTTTATTATTATTATTATATTATTCATCGGACTGTTGACTATTGTTTTATCTACCTTTGTAAATAAATAAATAAAATGTAAATAGTAAAAATCTAATAATCAGTTTATCCAATTAATCAAATGCTTTTAGGTGGAAAAAGGAACGTCTGATCAAAATATTTACCTCAAAGGAACTAAGGAAAATCTGTTCAGTCAACAAATTTGGACGGAGTGTAGCGACTGTAATGTATAAAGACAAGCAGAAATGGATAGAACTAGGCCATACCCACCCGTCATTATACTTTGTGTGAGCAAAAAGCTATGTAGAGACAACAACACTGCTCGCAATCCATTAGGGTCTCGCCAAATGAACCGGAAAGTTGAATCGTACGTTTGTCAGCGGAAATATCATATGATGGTGTCGTTTCAAGATTTGATTGATAATTAAATAGCAATAGCTTTATTATTCGGTTTATTTGTTGTATTTTACCTTATGTAATAATATAAGGAAAACCAAAAAATAAACTCGGTGCATAAGTCAAACCGTATATTTTTTATTATTTAATTTCCGCAAAATAACCAACGGTATTTGTTATTACTTTTGTAAAATTTCAACAATAATTAATAATTTTTTATATTAATTTAGATAACCAATAAGTGAGATTTAATTTGAAAACTAAAAGGATATTTAGATGTTGTTTTATACTAGTAAAAGTTGATAGTCAAAGTTGATTACGATACATTATTATTTAAAATATGTTTATATACATCTTATAAACATGAGTCTTATGCGATAAAGTTATTCATTATCGATCAAATGTTTCTTTTGTATTGTGTGCAAATTGTTTTCAAGTGAAACTTCTTTAGAATCGTTGTGATTTCAAACCGGATGCAACGAAAAAACGACAGGTAAGTGACGTAACAACTTTTCGCTATATTTTCGTTCGTCGGTTACAAAATTAAGGCGGTTATTATTTTCGAACGGATTTTTTATTTACGATGTATAGTAACTAGATTAAAACGTAAAGAAATTTCATCGTAAGTTTATTATTTTATTGAAGTGAAAAAAGACAGGTAAGAGACACAAATACAAAAATGTGTAGGATGAAGCCAGCAAAGAATGAGACAGAAATATACATACTATTTTATATTATCGGTCTCTCCTCTTTGTGCCATGCTTCGTAGCATCCCCACTCTCGTCTTCTAAGCATAGTCGCCTGTAATTAGTGATCCAGAGCGAGAGAGCAAATGTCGGTGTGTATGTATATTGCACACTGTTTAATACTTGCTTGTATTTGAGCATTTAACGTGTGTTAGTATATGTGAAAAGTATGTGAACTAATAATACTGTACACTGTAACATATGTTAAATATAATATAAAATATCTTTTAAAATTAATCAAAATACATTCATTTGTAAACAAATAAACTTTGTAATTATCCTACCCTTGTTATATATATTCATCTCATTCTTTTGTCGATTTACTGATGTTTCACTTCTATCGTGTGTGAATCGCACACACACCTTTTTTTTACATTTTTCTGTTTATGTCAGAAAAAGCGGCTTCAAATTGAAATTTAGAAGTCAAAAAAAATTTTTTTTTATTATTTTTTCATGTAGTAAATACTTTTAAAGGGTAAATTATGAAAATGGAATGACTGATTTTTTTTTGTTTTTTACTGTTTGATGCGGTTGTACAAAAAAACGAGATAGTCTACTTTAATCCTTCAGTGAAAGTGTCTTTATCAAACTATATAAGGTGAATCACTTACGTTGTCAGTACCTCTTGCTTACAGTACACTTAAGTGTCTAAAATAATGTTTCATTCAATTCATAATAACTAGATATACTGCGATGTCCGTTCACGGTCCATCGTATATTTTTTACACATTGCCCTCTTTAAAAAATGGTACAGCATCATGAAACACGGTTTACTTATGTGATGACAAACGCCCAGACATATTAGAACTAAGTAGATTTGTAATTAATCTATTGCGTCATGTGTATTCATTTTTCATTAAAACAGTGTCTGCAGTACAAAAAAAATGGTCGTCAGTGCGTTTGTCGACACGATAAAAATAAAGGCTTATAAATAAATAACGGTAATATTTAAATAAGTGCAATATATACACTTGCAATGCTACACTGAGTCTATACAAAACATAGTTAATATTATCTCATTATTGTAAAAAGTAGTAAGAATATCGTAAATATTGGAACGATGCATTTCTCTCATACAGTAAACGTTATTGTTGTCGAGTGGATCCGAGCAAGCCCGATTCAGCTTCACCAACACTAACGTGACGAATCCCTTTGTATGTATACGCCTAAAGAAATTTTTCACTTCAAAAACATCCAAGGCAGATAGTGGAGAATTATTTACTAATAAAATAAACTAAGAAATGTAGAAAATTATTTAAACTAAACCGTAAAATAAAGAAAGGATTGATATCTATATCTAATATCTGTGTTTTAAAGTCTGTAAAATGGTTTTATAAACTGCAGTAAACCATTTCGTTCGACATTCGGACGCCGCGCCGGTGAATAGTACCATTGTGCTAGATATGGCATTACGACCTTTTTAATGTTTAAAGTTGGAATATGAATCAAAAATATTTTTAATTCGAAATACAAAGAGGTATAATAATGGTGAGATTTATATTATATTGTATAAAAAAGTAATTAGATCGAATATTTTAAAGTTTTACCACATACTCTGTGTACATAATTTTATGTTATACTGTGTTCACGGACCCATATGTGTTTATTACGCAGTAATTATTTTCGTCTCGAAATGTAATTTTTGCTAATACTTTATCTATACTATAATAAAACTGTAGCAAGGTCAAATCTGTACATTAAATATTTTTTGAAAATTTTGATCGGGGTAGACTTTGTTATCGATATAGAAGCCAAAAATAATCTTTTTACAATTTTTGTCTGTCTGTCTGTCTGTCTGTCTTTCTGTCCCTGTGAACACGCATCACGCTGAAAGTACTGAACCGATTTTAACGAAACTTGACGCAGTAATAACTAATATTCCAGGGTTACATTTAGGATACTTTTTGTCCCATAAAACGCAAAAGGCTCTCCAGGAAAACGAAAAACAAAAAATTGTAGGTAACGTAACTAGACATTTTTGCGACACCTTAATACAAGAGCCAGCAACATTGGAAGAACGAGAATTTTAGAAAAGCTGGTTTTTTCATATGAAGACATATTATGCCCTTCCAAACAGGATTCAGGATACCTGGTAGCCGGTTAACGTTGTGTTTTTTAATGCGCATCACACCTTTACAGGTCAAAATTTTGATTTATAATTAATTTTAGGAAAAAAAAAATTCGGTTACATTTTAACGCTATTAAAAACATGAGTTTATCACTGCCAGACAATTTTGTTATTGAAAATAATGTGCCCGATGATATTCTTTATAAATAAAATAATTCATTTCAAACCATTTCAAACCATTTTCCATTGCAAACAACATATTTCATTTTATTAACCATTATGATATTGAGATTCACCGTGAAAACTGAAAAACAACGATAAACGTAGACATACGACTTGAGATTGACGTTATCTTGAATACATGCGTCTATAACAGGCGCTTCCACAATTATCGCTATCTTTATCATACATAAAATGAGCTAAACATATCAATGCAGTTGCAGAATTTAGCTCTAAGTTTCTAAACGTTTTCAAAGCATTAGCCGGTTTTAATTGGGGTGTTCATCCATAACATTTAGTTCGTTTATACTTCAATATTACACGCAGTCGAATTGACTATGCCAGCTTTCTTTATGATAGTAGTGCTCAGGTTAACCTCTATAAACTTGAAAAAGTTCAAAACCAGGCCAAGAGAATTATCTGGGGTATCATTAAAAGTACTCCAATCCATGTTATGGAAAGCGAATTGAGCATATGTCCGTTACATCTTAGGAGACAATATTAAGCTGGCAAAATTATATTTAAATTTAAGTCATTCGAAAAAAACGAACTAACCAATGTATCAGAAGAACTGTCCACCCCTTTCCAATCACTCTATTAGCGTAAAAGAAAAATACCATTATTAGTTTCTATTTTTTTTCAATATAAAAATACTCCAATTCAAATAAGTATAAAACATGAAATGTTCACTTTACACACCTGGGTCGATAACATTGATTTGCACAATATAATTAAAATAAATGTAGATGGTATTTGGAAGCCAAAGCGTCAATATGATGTTCTTAAAATAAAAGATATTTGTCTTCAATATATAAATAAATATTATCAAAATTTTGTTAAAATATACACTGACGGATCTAAAGCTGGGAATTATTTAGGAGCCACATTTTTTGAGTCAAATTCCAAAACTTTTATGAAACTTCAAATTGATGAAAATATTTCAATTATGCACACTGAATTGATAGCAATTGCAGAGGCCTTCTCATCTGCGTAATAAACTGAGTCCATTAAGATTGTTATTTTATCCTATTCAAAAAGTGCTCTTCAACACGTAGCTCGATGTACCTCGACTTTTCGAGAAATACCGATAGCCTACACTATTTTGAAGCAATTACTAGATTTCAAAGTAAAGAACAAAGTAATTGTTTTACAATGGATCCCTTCTCATATAGGTATAACTGGGAATAAAAGAGCTGATCTTTTTGCAAGAGAAGGATCCTCCGAAGGTGCTCTTATTAATATTTTACCAACTTACTTGGATGTATGCTCAGTATTTAAAAATAGCTGTTACTCGCATTGGAAGGAATACTTTGATGAGCGTTCTAAAACAAAAGGAATATGGTACAGAACGATTCAGCCACATCCCTTACAGTCACCATGGATTGATGACAGTACGATTTGCCGTCGGGAAGCAATCACAGGAATGAGATTACGCTCAGGACACATCCCATGTAAAAAGTTCGCCTACCTGATGCGTAAAGTACTATCACCACTCTGCCAGAGTTGTGAGCTCATCGATGATGTGCACCACATCCTGGCAGAATGTGTTCAAAGCGAAGATATTAAATCTTGGCTTAATGCTTCTGGTTCGGTCCACACTGGTTTGTACAATTCGTTATTGTTTGACCCCATTTCGAAAGATGCTAAAGAATTGTACAAATTTAATATAAGCTATTGTTAGGTTTATTGTCATTCTTATTGTTATATAGTTGTATGTCATTTAGGCGATATAGTAGTGCAGGTGACTAAGCCTTCATTCAAAAAATAATAATAATAATAATATTAAAATTACAGCTATCTTAACATGGTTAGAACATACTCATTTTATTTACAAAAAAATAGCATCGGGCAAATTATTGTCTATAACAAAAATGTCTGGCAATAATAATTTCATGTTTTAGTAGGGTTTCAAAGTTAGTAAAAAACAAAACATTCAAAAATTATATAAAAATCAATATGTTTGCCAGTAAAGGTGCGATATGCAGTAATAAACGCAACGTTTACCGGCAGCCAGGTAGCCCGCACGCTGTTCGGAAGAACATAAAGATATATAAAAAACTGTCTTATAGAAAATTTGTCGAAACCGTTACTAGCTCTTAGACAAATAGTTACAGACAAGTGACATTTGACGCGTCGTGCTCATATCTTTTTAATATTTATATTTTTTTTTCAAGACAATGGAGTGTGAAAAAGTTTTAATACAAGTTAAAAATAGTTATGATATCATTCAGTGGTTCATTTATCATTATTTATTTTATGAATATATTTTGTCATTTAATTTACAATTTAACTCATCAACTTGATATTTTATAATGTAAACTCTACTGACTGTATAGTAAACGTCTACAAAAAAGGGAAAGGAACTTCTTTAGAAACTGGGGGTCTACAGACCTCTAAAGCTTTTTTTCACATTATCGCCAATATATGTAGGTTAGTTTTTATTTTTTATTGAACTCAGTAGATGATGCTAGGCTTATTTTAAAAGATTTCTCACATGCCATCTGGGTATATGTTTGAGTGAGTCCCTTGATAGTTTGGATTCACAATTGGAAACCGCAGATGTGGCTGCAATAAGGTTTTAGGTATATTAAAATTTTTCGCGTTTAAAAATACAATTGACACCGGTGATAACCGATTTGGTGCAGACGAAGTTGCACGGGTCAGCTAGTCATTTCTAAAAGCATTGTTGCTATTAGTGTTCGGCCAGTGGTCGAAATACGAACGTAATTCATTATTTTTTAGACGTGATATTATCCTTTGCTAAAGAGTGTTCATACATCGTAGATTAATAAATAAGGATCGTGAAGTAAAATTAATAGAGACTTGTAAATAAAGGCTTTGACTCGTCGATGGTAAATAAA
This sequence comes from Antheraea yamamai, assembly GCA_036509395.1. NCBI lineage: Eukaryota > Metazoa > Arthropoda > Insecta > Lepidoptera > Saturniidae > Antheraea > Antheraea yamamai. The sequence goes on along the minus strand of AP028436.1, from coordinate 16,796,147 downwards.
AAACTGTTTCCATTTTATTTTTTTTATAACATTAAAGCTCGTCAGTAGATATCAAACAAAGAACAGCTATGTCGTAAACAAGCGATAGCAGTGAAACGTTCATATTACAGGGAAACTTTTTAATTAAAAAATACAACAAAAAGCTAACGTCATGTGTCATGTGTTTCCCATAGTTCACCCATCCAAGTACTGATCGCGTCCGACGTTACTTAATTTCGATGATCGGACGAGAACCGGTATTGTCAATATTCTACCCGACATAGTTCTTACCCCACCGCTTTTCGTCACACAAAAAAGTTGCAGATCAGAATTTGTAAGCCCTCTTATAAAAATTTTCACTTCAAAAAATAAAGAAAATCGGTTGACAAGCAGAAGTGCAAAGGATACTGCAAGTATTTGCCTCTTTATGTACAGGGTTTTATCAATTTTAGAATGAAATTTAGTTTTCAAGTTAAATATAGATAATTTTGTTGTAATATCATATTTACGGTCAAATTTAATTCAAATTCGGAAAAGATAATATATTCATATTTATTTATGTGGGCAAGACACGTGAACAAACATTTCTAGTACTCGGTATCGTCTTTGTAAAAACTGTGATTGCTTTGTTCATCATCACTATTCTTGGTTTATAAAATACATAATAATACCCATGGAGTAATAATGAACCTATGGAGTAAAAACCTAATTTCACAACAGTATGTTTTACAATTCCTACCTTACATTAGTTATTAGTGTCTTATATCAATCACATGCTGTAGGAGTGTGAAAATGTTCGAATCAGAATGTCTTGGGAATGATACATTTGAGATTGATACACTTTTATTTAAATTTCCAAAGATCAATTAAACTTGAAAGCTATTTAATATTAAGAGTATGTCATAATTTTTGACATCTAATCACGCTCTTACCGTATATTAAAGATCAATGTGGCCTAATATAAGAAATGATTGACTCTCAAGTGCAGCCTCTGAAACACTTCTTTAGGGGCTTGGCGAAACATTTTCAAATTGGAACTAACCATATGGGTTTTAGAAAAGGCCTTATACCACCAAGCTATTTTATCGCGATGTTTACCTTCATAAACGCTCATTGCAGGATATAAATCTACGTCGATATAGATGACTTAATATAGTATGACTCGATCGTTATGTTGTAGGCGGGGATAAACATATAAAAAAGTGATTTATACATATAAGTAATATTGAAATGTCCATTGTTTGTCCAGGCTAGTTTACGAAGCATCAGAATTGACTTTGCTGAGATTTTTGCAGCCAGATAGAAGACTTTTTAGATACCTCTCTCAGAGGATAAAATAGTAATGATAAAATTTATTAAAGAAAACTTAAAATCGGTAAGAGTGTTGCAGAAATTAAGTTCAGTAGATATTTTTAGAGTATGAATTTAGTTTTAGGAATGCTATACCATAATATTATGAAGCTGGAGGGTTTGTTTGGTTAAACGCGTTAATCTCAGGAACTACTGGTCCGATTTGAAAAATTCTTTTAGTGGCAGATTCAGCTCTTTTGTCGAGATAGACTATAAGTTATATATCGTCACACTAAGACCGATAGGAGCGGAGCACCAGTGAAGAATGTTTCAAAATCGTTTTTTTTCCTTATGAGCTTCCGCTGTGTGTTAGCGTTAGCCCAAAGTAACTATTCCACGCGGACGAAGTCGCGGGTAGAAGCTAGTGTACTAAAAATCAAAATGATATCAAAATGAACTATAATGTTAAAAAACAGGATGATTCATGTGAAATTCAACCGTGCATACGACTAATAAATAAATAAATATTCTTAGTCTACTGTAAACTTTCAAATATAAAAGCTCTATCAAAAGAATCTATTCTTTATCAAATACGAAAAAGATACGTTCATAATATACATTATACATAATGCATTCGCGACAGTATATCGTGCCCGCATAACTGCGTTTCGCTCTTTGGCAGCAAAGAGACACAATTTTTTGAGACGTTAAAAATTTATAGGATCGTAAAAACTCAGTGAGAGCTCGTTTGCCTCTGCCAGGGCGGCACCTAGGTACGAATATGACATTGTATATCTAGGTAATGTGCGAAACATTACTTGCTAGGTACTTTATATTTTTAAGTAAAAAATGATTATTATTGACATGTTAACTAATAGAAATATAAGCTTTAACATAATTATAAACAGTTTTGTAGCCCTTTAACAAAATCTCTTTGCCTACAAATATGTTAAAGAAAATATTGTTGTTTTTTATTTTTATATAATAGGAGGCAAACGAACAGGTGGGTCACCTGATGTTAAGTGATCACCACCGTCCATAGACACTAGCAACAAGAGGGGAGTCACAAGTGCGTTGCCAGCCAGTGTTTAGGGGAGGGGAGGAGGAAGAAGGGAGATGGGCCTCCGGTGCTCTCACTAACCGACCAAAACGCAACAATACAATTGTTTTGCATTGTTACTTCACGTCGGTTTTCTATGAGAGGGTGGTACTACCCTGGGCTAGCCGAACCAAACATGCTGAAACCAGTAATAGTTTCAGCATGGCTCTACCATCTATAAATTTGATATGGGATAGTCTAATGAAGACATTTAAATAATTCAATGAGCGCTAGGTTAAGAACACTTTCATCCTATTTTATGATAACAAAGGACCAAATAGGAGTAAGTTTTCGTTCATTTTTGCTACCAATATACGTATAATAACCTATCATATTGTAATTAGTAATAATACATACAAATATATGTAGGTGGCTTAAAACATTTTAATTTTGTATTATTTCTCATTACTCTTAGCATTCTTTCTTATCATTATTGTAACTTAGAATACTATCTAAAGAATGATATCTGTATTAATGGGCCCGGTGGACGATGTCCCGCCCTGATAATAAAAAAAAATCTTGACAACCTATATACCTAAATCTTACTCATGAATCACTTTATCTTTTGGTGAAAACCGCATGAAACTCCGTTCAGTAGTTTTTGAGTTTATCGCGAACAGACAGACAGACGTGGCAGAGAACTTTGTTTTATAATATGTAGTGATATTTTTTCTAAATACTTATATACTTGTACTACTTTGTAGTAACTTTGTACTAATTTCGTTTTTGCATTAAATGTGAATGAGGTAACTTTGAACCGGTAAACGATTATAGAGTTTATATAGTTTATAACAAAATTATAAAAAAATGAACGAAAGAACAAATGAAGTTCCTTAATGTAAGAGTAATAAAGCATTAAATCAAAAAGTTTAGTTAAATATTCTTGGAAAAATAATCATGTATTAATAATTAGTTATAAATAAATTATGTAAAAAATATCTATACTATAATAAAACTGTAGCAAGGTCAAATCTGTACATTAAATATTTTTTGAAAATTTTGATCGGGGCAGTCTTTGTTATCGATATAGAAGCCAAAACTAATCTTTTTACAATTTTTGTCTGTCTGTCTGTCTGTCTGTCTGTCTTTCTGTCCCTGTGAACACGCATCACGCTGAAAGTACTGAACCGATTTTAACGAAACTTGACACAATAATAACTAATATTCCAAGGTTACATTTAGTGTACTTTTTGTCCCATAAAATGCAAGGGGTTCTCCAGGATAACGAAAGACAATACATTGTAGTTAATGTAACTAGACTTTTTTGCGACACCTTAGTACAAGAGCCAGGAATGTTGGAAGTACGAGAATTTTAGAAAAGCTGGTTCTTTAAAATGAAGATATATTATGCCCTTCCAAACAGAATTCAGGATACCTGGTAGCCGGTTAACGTTATTTTTTTAATGCGCATCACACCTTTACAGGTTAAAATTTTGGGTTATAAATAATTTAAGGAACATTTTTTTTTGAGTAACTTTTAAACGCTATTAAAAACATGAATTTATCACTGCCAGACAATTTTGTTATTGATAATAATATGCCCAATGATATTCTTTATAAATAAAATAATTCATTTCAAACCATTTTATTTTTTCCATTGCAAAGACCATATTTCATTTTATTAACCATTATGATATTGAGATTTCACCGTAAACGAAAAACAACGATAAACGTAGAGATATAACTTGAGACTGACGTCATCTTGAACACATGCGTCTATAACAGGCGCTTCCACAATTATCGCCACAACAATAAAATGAGGTAAACATATCAATGCAGTTGCAGTATCTAACTCTAAGTTTCTAAACGTTTTCAAAGCATTAGCCGGTTTTAATTGGGGTGTTCATCCATAACATTTAGTTCGTTTATACTTCAATATTACACGTAGTCGAATTGACTATGCCAGCTTTCTTTATGATAGTAGTGCTCAGGTTAACCTCTATAAACTTGAAAAAGTCCAAAACCAGGCCATGAGAATTATCGGGGGTTTCATTAAAAGTACTCCAATCATGTTATGGAAAGCGAATTGAGCATATGTCCGTTACATCTTAGGAGACAATATTAAGCTGGCAAAATTCTATTTAAATTTAAGTCATTCGAAAAGAACAAACTAACTAATGTATCAGAAGAACTGTCCACCTCTTTCCAATCACTCTATTGGCGTAAAAGAAAAAGACCACTATTTTTTCTCAATATAAAAATATTTCAAGTCAAACAAGTATAAAACATGAAATGTTCACTTTACACACCTGGGTCGATAACATCGATTTGCACAATATAATTAAAATAAATGTAGATGGTATTTGGAAGCCAAAGCGTCAATATGATGTTGTTAAAATAAAAGATATTTGTCTTGAATATATAAATAAATATTATCAAAATTTTGTTAAAATATACACTGACGGATCTAAAGCTGGTAATTATTTAGGAGCCGCATTTTTTGAGTCAAATTCCAAAACTTTTATGAAATTTCAAATTGATGAAAATATTTCAATTATGCACACTGAATTAATAGCAATTGCAGAGGCCTTATCATTTGCACAATCAACTGAGTCCATTAAGATTGTTATTTTATCCGATTCAAAAAGTGTTCTTCAACACGTAGCGCGATGTACCTCGACTTTTCGAGGAATACCGATAGCCTACATACACTATTTTGAAGCAATTACTTGATTTCAAAGCAAAGAACAAAGTAATTGTTTTACAATGGATGCCTTTTCATATAGGTATAACTGGGAATGAAAGAGCTGATCTTTTAGCTAGAGAAGGATCCTCCGAAGGTGCTCCTATTAATATTTTACCAACTTACTTGGATGTATGCTCAGTATTTAAAAATAGCTGTTACTCGCATTGGAAGGAATACTTTGATGAACGTTCTAAAACAAAACGAATATGGTATAGAACGATTCAGCCACGCCCCTTAAGGTCACCATGGATTGATGACAGTACGATTTGCCGTCGGGAAGCAATCACAGGAATAAGATTACGCTCAGAACACATCCCATGTAAAAAGTTCGCCTACCTGATGCGTAAAGTACTATCACCACTCTGCCAGAGTTGTGAGCTCATCGATGATGTGCACCACATCCTGGCAGAATGTGTTCGAAACGAAGATATTAGATCTCGGCTTAATGCTTCTGGTTCGTTCCACACTGGTTTGTACAATTCGTTATTGTCTGACCCCACTTCGAAAGATGCTAAAGAATTGTACAAAATTAATATAAGCTATTGTTAAGTTTATTGTCATTCTTATTGTTATATAGTATTGTATGTCACTTAGGCGATATAGCCGAGAAGGCGACTAAGCATTCATTAAAAAATAAATAATAATAATATTAAAATTACAGCTATCTTAACATGGTTTGGACATACTTTATTTTATTTACAAAAAAAATAGCATCGCGCACATTATTGTTAATAACAAAAATGTCTGGCAATGATAATTTCATATTTTAGTAGTGTTTCTAAGTTATTAAAAAACAAAACATTCAAAAATTATATAAAAATCAATATTTTTGCCTGTAAAGGTGCGATATGCACTAATAAACGCAACGTTTACCGGCAGCCAGGTAGCCCGCACTCTGTTCGGAAGAACATAAAGATATATAAAAACTGGCTCATTTTCTTTTTCGAAACCGTTGCTAGCTCTTAGACAAATAGTTACAGGCAAGTGACATTTGACACGTCGTGCTCATATCTTTTTAATATTTATATTTTTCTTCAATACAATGTAGTGTGAAAAAGTTTTAATATAAGTTGAAAATAGTTATGATATTATTGAGTGTTTCATTTATCATTATTTTATTTTATGAATACATTTTATCGTTTAATTTACAATTTAACTCTATCAACTTGATATTTTATAATGTAAACTCTACTGACTGTATAGTAAACGTCTACAAAAAAGGGAAAGGAACTTCGTTAGAAACTGGGGGTCCATAGACCTCTAAAGCTTTTTTCACATTACCGCCAATATATGTAGGTTAGTTTTTATTTTAATTGTACCCGGTAGATGATGCTACGAACGGGTTGTAGGCTTATTTTAAAAGATTTCTCACATACCATCTGGGTATATGTTTGATTGAGTCCCTTGATAGTTTGGATTCACAATTGGAAACCGATGGTGTGGCTGCAATAAGGTTTTAGTTACCTATATTAAAATTTTTCGCGTTTAAAAATACAATTGGCACCAGTAATAACCGATTTGGTGCAGACGAAGTTGCACGGGTCAGCTAGTGCTAAATAAATGTACGCTTTAATGAAATTTGCTCGTCCGTTCGACTTCTATACTCGCACGCACACACTCGTAACTCGTATACAATAGAAAGACAGTGAGGAAAATGGTATGAAGAGGGTATAACGCTTTTTTCTCACGGTACGATTTCTACCAGTCCGCCCCTACCGCAAGTCCCGTTAAGAAAATTTATACCAATAGAAAAAATGGACCACAATTAATTTAAGTTAATCACGTAATTTCCATGAGATAAGAGGACCATTTTCATGAAAACAAAGTCGCGTGCATTAGCTAGTATAATAAATAACAATATTTCCACCGTCTATAATTTTTATCATTGTTTTCCTGCAACAAAATCTTCGAGCTTTTTACTTCGTAGTACAGAAATAACTATTATTTTGGTCCGCGTCCCGGTTTCCCGCTTCAACAGCCGTCACTCCCGTCTCCTATTGTATCTCAGGAGACACCTGCAAAGCTGGAATAATAAAGAGTTTTACAACGTTTCAAAATGGGACTTTTCTCGCAATTCAACCGCAACGTGCACTTAAGGGATTTGAATTTCTTATATGGCGGCTTTATCTATCTCACGCAATTCCCGGCCCGAATGAATTCGTCCCGTATTTTAAGTTCTTAAACAATTCCCTGAACGTTTTGACGTCTTGCGTTGAGCCGATCAAATCTACGTCTTTAACGGAAGGATCGGCAAAGTTGCATCTTAAAAAAGGTAGAAATTATTTTCGCCGATAAACTTTTTTATGAACAATTTTATGGAAGTTTTCTCCTTAGTCGTCTATCAGATAAAAAATAAGTTAGGTATACATAACAGCTAGTTTTCTTTGTTTTACTAGATATGGATGTGCTCTTTTATCTGATCTAGGTGCTTTATCTGAATTAGTTTGATTATTGTCTCTTCTTTTAAATACTATGAGTATATAGGTCTTGGCATTATATTAAAGTCTCATCTGATGCTAAATAACGATGTGATTTAAAATGGTAAACACGTTAAACCTCGGGAGACTGGCACTTAAGTACAGTTGGAAAACGTCAACAGGTGCTTGGTGATAGATTTCCAACTCGAGTTAGCTAGCCAGGCTAACTTAAAAAAATCGCTACCACCATGATATGGTTTCAGGACGATATTTTTATTCACTAAAAACTCGTAAAGAATCGAACCTACGTCGATCAACGCAGTGACCGAACACTCAACTGAACCTTTTACCGATTTTAAGTCAAATCTGTCGTTTAGTTACTGTTTAATCCCCTTAGAAAAGTCTAATGGTATGTAGGCCAAATAAAACTGTGTAAAGTTCTATATTTGTTTGTAAAAGTGTCTTGAGAATCGATTCAACGGGTTCGTTTAGGTGGGCAATCAGTACAAACTTCAAGTCTATTTATATATAGTGAAACGGGATAAATTCAGAGAGTTTCGCTGAGATAGACGTATCAATAATAGCGGGAACCTGTACCTTACCAAATTGTGTTTAGTTTGGTATTAAATTGCCGTTTGTCAAATTATGTCCTCACTTTTGGTATTTTGATTTACTTTTGTTGCGAGAAAATCAGTTCAAAGAACTGGCGTAAGGATAATGTAGGCGGAGATGTTTTGACTACGACTCTCGAATGAGCACACCTTTTAGCTTCGTCTCCTATGCTCTATATAAATATAATTAGAATATAGTTCCTTTGTGGCTCAGTCATGTCAAAACTATTGAAAGATATGAGATAGACTATTGGCATAAGACTTGATCATTTGATGTGGAATTTGTCGTAGATGATTATTTTTTTAATTTGATTGACCCTTTGTAATTTTGGAATGCCAAACTAAACGGGCTACAACCAGCTAGTTCACATAATCAATAAATAAGTTTATTCTAATCCTATTTTTAATTAATATTATAAATGCGAATATGAGTTTGTTTATGAGATTCTCATGCCTTAACTACTCAAATGATCATCACGAATTTGTATATACATATCTTGAGACGTACAGGAAAGAACACAAGATACCTTTCATCCAAAAAAGACGTGATTCTTACAGATAGGCCAAATCTATATTAGAACGAAGGCTCAAGCTGAAGCTAGTTTGTTATAAGAAATAGATACTAAAACAATAAAAAATAATAGCAAACACTACAAAAAACGTGTACGAAGCTATGTCTAATACAAACTATATTTCTGAAATTCATCTCTACGCTCCGATTTAGCAGAAAAAGTATTATATTTTCACGTCGCGGAAAAAATTATTTGAGATTTAGCGAAGCGTGTAATTAGTGAAATGAAAGTGCAACAGGGAACTTTAGAACTTTTTATGCTGTTAAAATGAGTCGAGAACTTTCAAGGAAACCAGATTTTATTTTAAATTTTACGAGCTATTTGTTGCTTTAAGTTTGGTCGCAAAGATTTACCGTAATATTGGATCTCGGTGAATACATATGATGAAAGTACAATTTTGTTGAAGCCCATTAAAACTACAGAACATATTTTCATAGGACTATGATCATCCGGTACAGAATTTTACGCAATAATTAAAGCAGCCAACAGTATATTATACATTTAAATGCTATCACACTTATTATTAGTAAGCACATTAAAATACTACAAAATACAGAACCCGGCATTCGATGTGGCACGTCGGAGAGAAGGGCGAGACGTCCGGCTAAGATCGACTTGTATCGATTTTGTAAATCATTGTCAACAAATACAGAACAAATACTGCGATAGACAAAGATAACGCTTTACCAAACCGAACTTATCCGACAAGCTGTCTGTCTCCTGACATACCAAATCAAATGTAAGCTAACTGTATCTAAGTATTTTAATTTTCTCAATTTACCAGTGTTTCTTACAAAATTTAGCTTGTTTTTCGTTTTTTATAGATTTAAGTGTTTCACACGATCTCATCTGATGACGACGATGACGTGGACTGAGATGATAGACACGCCAAACGTAGAGGTGAACCGGGCTCTTAAATGCAGCTGCCGGAATACATCCGCAGGTGCTTAGCGACAGATTTTCAATTTGAGGGTGGTAACTAGCCACGCGGACTTTGAAAATACCCTATTACCGCTAGTATGACTTCATTACAATGTTTTCCTTCACTGGAAGCTTCGACTCAGTTGCTGAAATTCGAACGTACGTTCAAGAACGATGTATCCTAACATCAACCAAGCGTTCATCGCTTCAGATTTTTTTCATTACATTTATATCTATTTACCCATTTAATAAATATTATTCATATATTTATGTATATATATATATTTTAAATATTATGAACAACTATAAGCTCTCCACACGGTAACAACAAATCAGTGCTTGCCGCGATGTGGTTAACAGAAATCTGAAACTCGACGCCAAGTTAAATTGTTGTGGATTCGTTTGATTGAGCCCTTAGTTAAGTGTTCGCTTAACCAGAACTTTGTTTTATTACGAAACTTCTTATATCTGTTATCTTTCTAACAGTTCTTTTTATATGTTCTGGTAATTTTATATCTATATAATTACTTTCGGACTCCATTACTTGTTTTATATGAGATTGAAGGAACTTTCTTAGTATGTTTTTTATTATCGTAAATATTGTATGATGTGATGTAAAATGCTATAGTGGCTATATCTAGAAACACTAATATTTGTGTCTATCATACCGATGTGACCAGTGATGCAATTGGTAGGTATATCCATCGCACCTTGAGCGACGTAGATCGCAGATGTTTTAAATACTTGCCTAAAAATATAGCACAACGCGACTAAAAAATGGTCAAATATGTGCAGCTGTTCTGAAGTGTTGTGAGTCGATTATATTTCTTCCAAGAAATAATAAACAATAGTATCCCAACTCGCTCAAGTTTATATGCTACAAATATAAACAGTCTTTGTAGCATGCGATTATTAGTTTTCAAATTAGATTTTATTCTGTAGAAAATCAGTATTGATAGGAATGTTTACGTACATATTATATTATGAAATGGTAGAACATTTGTGCTCAAACGAATTCTAAAAACCGTTAACGTTATGAAATAACATATATTCTGACTCGTATTTATAAGCAAAATGACAATTGTCAAAGTTCCTTACCCTCCTCGGGTTTAATTGTTTCTATTGTAGTTTACTTATCGTCGTTTTACACATCATTATAGTATTATCTCATATTTTTTTAAATATACAATATTGTTTGAATACAAATGCTATAAAAAGACTACGACATAAATAAATGTTCTCTTTAACGAATATAAACAGACCTACTAATTAAATAAATATTATACCTGTAAGCAAAAGGTCTGCTGAATGGTTTATTCTTACATTTTAATTAATATTTCTCATTCATTTCGTAAGAGGAAGACTGCTATCTCACAGGAGATAATTTAATATACTACGACGATAGCTAAATTGATCCATTCAATAAATTCGGAGTTTGCTCTTCAAATTACGGTATTCTGTTAATATTTGCATTAAAATTATAATCTACTATAATATTATATTATTATATTTTGATAAGGAAAACATTGATGTGTATGTTGTTTGTCCGTGGAGATTTCCTTTACTATGATTTTTCAAGATAGAACATATATTACGCTTTTTCATATAGGCTCAGTAGTAGTAATAATAACTTACATCAAATATAATTTATTAATCGTTGAAAGTTGTAAGGGTAAGTAGTAGTAATAAAAAGATGCACAATTAATACACATATAAAACCTCGTTTCCAATATATTTTCCAACAACAAATTCTTTATAATGAAGACGAAGTCGCGGGCAACAGTTAGCGAACAATAGTTTCCTAATGAATATAGTGTTGATACAGTAGTAGAGAGCAGTCGAGTTATTATTTATCAGTTTCATTTTGCTGTATTGAGTTTCAACCTTAGCAAGAGTCAGGAAAGAAGTGGAAAAACTTTGTTTTCTAAGCCGAAGTTAATGAAAACTAAAGACACAGGATCCATTCATCTTGGCGCAAATCCAAAAGTCAATTATCGATATAGAACCGTTAACTTCGGCAATTATTTTTCATTTGGCGCGGGAACACCTTAACGAGTGTTCAGAACTACTCAGGTGCGGTTTGAATGACACTTGAAGCTCGCAGCTCAGCATTTTTGGCGCAGGCTACAAGCTCTCCGCCATGTTTCTCCAATTTATAGCGAACGGCTCCGGTGATTAACGGCCGAACTGCTGGCAGTTGTTATTTTAAATGATGGTTGTTTGTTTCTTGTAATGACGTATTTTATCTTGTTAAACGAAAAATCGTGTGGTCCTCAATCATTACACTCACAGGGATATTAGCGATTGAACTACGTTGTCCTCGCGTTATGGTATCATTTTTCTTAAGCGATTGTGATACTACAAAATTAATTTAATTAAAAAAAAACAATTATATTTATTAATTTAAATAATGTTAATATGTGGCACCCACTGAAGTATATTTCTTTGATATAATTGTGATACCTATAAAGTTACTTGAATTATTTATACGTAGCCAAAAGGGAGAAATAGAATTTTTAAAACAAAATTTGGTTTTATTTAAATTTGATTAACCCTATTCAGTAACACATAATAACCGTTTATTAAGCTCATGTAAAATCATTCATAATTTAAGGATTTTTGGAATTAATAAAAATATTGTAACTATAGTAAATAAGAAATACTGAAATGAATTGTAATGAAATGAAACATAGTATAAATTTTGAGGTAATGGTTACTTTGATAGTAAATGAATAAAATATGTTTATATTATAATTTAAAACCTTTGTTTATATATTAGATAGAGTCAGTTGAAATGCCTCCCAAGGGAATATTTCTTGATTTAATTAATTAACCAAACTTAATAACCGTTGCGAAGGCCGGCAAGTTGCGGGTTGCAAACTGCGATTTACTGCCGACGCCATGTGCTTCTAATGTCTGTTACTTGACGTAGACTTTACTCGTCAGATAATTTATATTCCTCACAACGACCTAAGACCAAGTGAATAGGTTCTATACACGACAATTCACTGACTAATGTTTCTACAAACCGCTTACTCGCTCATTAATATTCGGTGATACCTTTGTATATATCTTTAGAAGATTATGTGATGTAGTTATGTTACTGTTACTATTAATCTTCTTTACAGATTTGACGTAAAACAGTATAAAGGGAAGCACTCTTTACTCATATTTTACACTAGCTTCTGCCCGTGACTTCGTCCGTGTGGAATAGTTAGTTTGGGCTAACGCTAACATACAGAGGAAGTTCTCAGAAGGAGAAATATACCCCGATTTTAAAACATTATTCATTGGTGCTCCGCTCCTATTGGTCATAGTGTGATAATATACAGCCTTCCCTGATAAATGAGCCATCTAACACTTCTAACACACAAAAGAATTTTTCAAATCGGATTAGTAGTACCTGGGATTAGCGCGAACAACCAAACCAAAGGAGGGGCCCAGCTTTATAATATTGGTATAGACATGTTTTGATAACAATGGAATATTGAACACGATAACACTGCTAGCCACGGCATAGATATTGTAAGAAATTAAATGGGAAGCGATTTCTAAAAGCAAATTTATGCCTACATTAACAAAAAATCAAATTTAGTACCAGAAGTAGAATTTGTAAAGATAGCATTCATTAAAAGAATGTAGGCTTCAATCTTTATTTTTCTTTTACCTTTTTTATATACTCCTGTATATATAGGATCGTAACTAATATTATAAATGCGGAAGTGAGTTTGTTTGTTCGCTTTCATATGTTAACTACTCACCCAGTTATCGTGAAACTTTACGTACACGTTATTAGCGACACAAAAAGGAATATAGAAATGAAAAAAAAGTACTGTTTTCGAGAGACAAGTCAAACTTATATTAACGCAAGCAAAGCGGGGTTTAAAGGTTACAATATAGTAAACGTTGTATTGACAACGTATAAATCTATGTAATTGAAGCAAGTTACTCATCACAAGCTGAATAAATAATTCGATATAGGAAGTTAAGACGGAAGCGAAATAGTTTAATAAATATGAAGCATGTATATTTATTTTCACACGTGACTCATGGCATGATTGTTGTGTACTTGGAAAACAGGACAGGCAGTTTATCTATTGGACGCTGATAACACGATGTACTAGAATAATTTATTTGAGGTTATTACAATACATGCATTCCGAATATATTGAATATACTTTATCATACATTACTATTTATAATTAAGTTTGATGCTACTATATAAAATTCGTATGAGTAATGAATGAAGGAAAGAACTAATAGCGGCTTTTTGAAAATTAATGCCCTGTGTGATAAATATAAGTTTCTAAGTTATGTCGACAGGAAATTTCGTCGGACACACGGTTATTATTTAGACAAATCACTTTATGAATGATACTATTTCTATTCATATTATCTTAAATTTGTTATATGTTTAAAAATGGTTGTTGTTTTTTTTTATTTTTTTATACCACGACGGTAGCAAACAAGCATGCGGGCCGCCTGATATAAAGCGGTCACCGCAGTCTATGGACGCTTGTAGCATCAGAAGTGTTACATGCGCGTTGCCGACCCTTAAGTAACCTATTTATTTTCGCCTTGTAGCACTCCATACTGTAGTCCTCAGGAAAGACTTCAGCAGGAATGTTGTTGTTAATTAACTAAACGTTTTATGGTTAATGTATCTTTATATACGAATAGTAAGTGCTTGTAAACACATTTTGTACTCTATTTTTGGGTATAAATGTTATTGTTTTATGGCAAAAATTTTAAAAGGAAGGACATACTTATTTTTGTTTTACTTATTAATGATGTATTGTAATTTGATTTATTCACCGTTCTTAATAAGTTATCCCAGTAAACATAGCCAAGGTATAATTAATTAATATTAATAACATATTTGTTGTATAGTATTTACTGCATCTAATCCGTTATTAATACTAAAACCAACAGATAAAAATACACAAAGAAGAGAACAGGATGTTAGTATTACTGTAAAAACGAATACCATACTCTGATATAGTAGTGATATTTGGGTCAAGAACATCGTTAGATATAAACAAGCATCTGTTCATGTGGAAACACCTCTCATATTTTATGGAAAATACGTGTCTCATCTGGTTTTATTGTAACATATCTTTTATGTGATTCAATCGTACTTTCTTATAACATTTTAAGGTCCTGCACAAAAGCGACACAGTCTACGACACATTCCTTCTCAATCCTTACTTCAAAAATTATATTTAAAATAATTAAAACTATATAAAATACTCTCATGTGTTGAAACGACTTGCGTGCCATCTATGGTACATTGATGATAAACTTCCATCCAAATCTCAACAATAATAATCACGTTCAGTTTAAGTGGATAAATGATACATGGAGTTTTTGGCGGGATCTTGGTCTGTCATGTAGTGGAGTTTATTTTTTATTCATAATCTTGTGTTACTTGACTCTATATTGTGTAAAATTGGTGGTGTATTGTGTAATATAGTTTGTTTATTGTGCATAAGTGAAGTGAATGGAAAATAATGCCACGGACCATGAATTCTGAGATGCCACAAAAATTCCATGGACGGTTCTAACAAGATGACCACCATCTTGTTAGTTCATTGAAATTATATCAAGAAACTTGTAATATTGATACTCACTTGACAATGGCAGTAATGGTCTACTAGAAGACTGGTTGCCGAAAATGGAATAGAAGAAGAATTTGTAATACTATTAACTACTCGACAATGGCAGTAATAATCTAAAAGAATGGTTCCCAAAAATAAAGTTAAAAAAAAAAATGATACATGAACTCTACAATACGCACATACACTCATCTATACTTATATTATAAAGAGGTAAAGTTTGTGAGTTTGTGACGTTGTAAGGGGTAATCTCAGGAACTACTGATCCTGATATATCATCACGTTAGACTAATAGGAGCGGAGCACCAATGAAGAATGTTTCAAAATCGGGGTTTTTTTTCTTCTTGAGAGATTCCGCTGCGTGTTAGCGTCAGCCCAAAGTAACTATTCCACGCGAACGAAGTCGCGGGCAGAGGCTAGTGTTTTTATAAAAGAAGAATTCTATAATATACAAAACGAATCTCTCGGTATGAGGTGGATAAAAGTTTCAATAGCGTTTACAATCTTATACCCAGATATCTACTGAACGTAAATGTATTTTCCTATTATTTATTCCTCTGTTATAATGATATTATAGTTACCCGTTTCTTTACGGGTGAATTAATTAATTTTACATACCATGGGGTGATAGTAAACGCTTGAGTCATACGTTGTTATGTTAACATTGAGTAAATCGCTGATGAGTAAGATTTCTTATAATGCCATTCCGCTAGATGGCGTAGATCGATACTCAATTTCTTTATTCAACTGTTTAAAATAACAATACTGTGACAGTTCATATCGGGGATGTTCCTTATGTACTAAATTAATATATTTCTAGGCATCAAATAAACTTGCTTCCAATAAAACAAAATTTCCAAACAGATTCAAGACCTGCAATATATACAAGTACAAATATTTTTATATTATAATTTCCATATTTTAAACAAATAGTGATGCATCTAATATTGTGTTGTTCATTTGATATTTGAAAAAGGAACTAAAGAATCAACGACAAACTAAAATTAGGAGTCAAACAGAAAAATGATGAACGAAACTATTCTTAACTATGTAAAAAGTAATTTGGATTACAAATAATCAAAATATGTTATGTATCTACAGATATTAACTACCTTGAGATGTTACGAAACACGTGTATCCGTTTAATTAGGTCTTCTTATATAATAACAGAAAGAACAGAAAGAAATAAACATACCTTTTACGTACGGTGGTCTTACTTGGATTGACTTTCAAGATTGATAAAAAAAATATATTCGTCAAGCAAAAGTTCAAATACAAGAAAAGTTTGTGTTGCATTGTAACATAAAATATGTACCAGAAATGAGCAACCCCAAAAAGTATGAACATGCCGACATTTTAATGAACAAATATTATACAATACAAAACTGTTGTAAAATTGACAACCGAACGTTCCGTACAACTTAACTGAAGTCACAGACAATGACAAATAGTCCAAACGATTTCAATTCACAAAATACTCACCCATAGTACGACGTTGAAGCAAAACAACGTGTATTTGATACAATAGATTTGGGATTCGAGTTTCCCGACCGCAGATCCCTTTCCCCCAGCCATTTCACTTCACTTTAAAATAAAACAATATTTGAAAACGTATAGGGATTGTCCATTCACGGTCTCGATCGAACTGTGACTGGTTATCGGGTAGATAAGAGATATACATAGCTAGGTTATCAGCTATGTTTGCTAAGATAAAATACGTACGAAAAGATAATGCGCCATGAATTGCCACACCTGTACGCATTGTCGACGGGCTCGCTAATTGTGAAGGGTCTAATGAATTGACCCAAATATATCTTGACATCTTAGTAATTAATTCCTTTTTATTTCCATTACTTCAATGTAATCAATTTCGTTTGCCTTCCCATTCATTTTATTATTTCTTTTCTTTTATCTGTTAAAGTTATTAGTAAGCGAATACTATATATTACTGAAGCTATATACTTCGCACATTGTTCTAGGTCTACCTTTCCATTCCCTAATTTTTTCCAGTTACTACGTACTACATGTTCGTACACGCTCGTTTTCGTAGTTGCGTAGGAAATCCTTTTGTCATTACTAAAAGTCTGCGCGTGGCCCGAATGGCGTTATACGTTCTATTGTTATAAGATTTTGGGATGACATTTTAAATTAAAAGAAATAGAATACTAAATTAATATTTAAGACAACCGTTGTATCTGAATGTCGGATTTACTGTGATGGGACGGATGGTAAACTGAGGTGCCGTGGTATATTAGGCGGGAAAAAGAATGAATCTGTAATAAATGATTATAATAATACGTAATACTGTCACTCCAATAACGAACAACGAAGAGAGAGAGACGAACTTTTTAGCCTTCCATGGATTCACCGTGCGGGTGCCGGGTCTATCGTGTGGCAGAGGAAAAAACTCAGAGCAGTTCCCAGGACTTGCAACCCAGGTGTAGGTTTAAGGAGGCCCCCTTTGACATGCGCATCAACGCTCACCTCCACTGCTCGAGTTTCCCGCCCTGCCTAGCCAAATTTGGTAGGAACCTGTTAGTGCAGCCTTTGATACTCGTTCTAAAATAGAACTTACTGCAGTTCTCGACAGGCCAAGGTCCTTCAGAAGGTTGTAGAGAGATTTTGCTGGTATACCTCTCGCTCCTACTTCTACCGCGTATAACTTAACCACATAGCCATTTTTATTTAGTTCATTAGTTAGATCGTAATATTTATTTAATTTGATTGTGTGGTCTTTAGGAATGTTGGTTTCCCACGGTACAGTAAGCTCTACTAGTATTATATGTCTTATTTTCATAGAAACTCCGAAAACGTACATGTGTTGTATATATGACAGTATTTGGAAATACTTACGCCAGAACCAATATACCAGAACACGTAAATGACTATTTACAGTTAAAGAATAGACTTTTTAATCAATATCAAAGTCCTTACTGTTGTTATACTTGAATGTGAAAGCAAGGGCTGTATTAAAAGTTAGAAAAACCCGTACCAACAATTCACACATTAATACAACTATAAAAATACACAATATTGATGATTATCGGAGAATATTATATATTTACACGATAATGTAAGTCAGTAATGTATTAAATACAATAGGGTAATAATTCAATAATCCATTTGTATTCTTCTTAAGTATATTTCCAATTTGAATATCCATATTGTATCCTCATTCGTTGGAATCATTGCGATTCTTTTCCCAGGCAGTAATTTTATAAGGGTAACCGACCACGTTTATATATCAGGTCCACCGATATGGGATTCGACCGAAACGTGTTCGAAATCCGATAAACGGATTCAAACTATATACGAAATGGATGCCCGCGGTATAAGCTGTAAACATAAATAAGGAAGACGTACGACGTTTTAGAAAACCCCCACGCATATACCGTTCGTTATAAATCTTGCTTTTGCAATGGTATAAATTTTATCAGCCAGCGAGTGTTCGGTTTGTGTGGAAATTCTTAAAATAGTAGAATGCTGAACGTAGCTTTGTTAATTGATGGTTGGAGAACTATTATTTTTATTTAATCTAAATAATATAATATGTATAAGGTTTTTTTTAATACTTTAAGCGAGCATAGTCTCATCTGATATTAAATGATGACGTACTCTAACATGGTAAATACGCTAGAACTAAAGGCAGATTGGCTCTCAAGTGCAACACAGGTGCCGGAACACAGGTGCTTAGCGACAGATTTTCAACTTAAGAGTGGTAGCTAGACAGACGGATTTGGAAAAAACCCTACCACTATACTATGGTTTCGTCACCATATTTTCCTTCTCCGAAATTTCTAGCTCATTAGAAAGATTCGAACTTAACTTGTTCGACACTATATCCGCGTAGTGTTGGACGAAACTTACTTATACGATACAAAACTACTGTACCCATAACTTGTTCCGATTATAAAGTCAATAGAACTTTGAAAAGGTTACAAGTTGGAGTTCATCGGGTAGAAAAGTTACAATCTGATGTTCTTAAATTTGTTAATCACTTTTCTTGGTAAAAGGATGGAAGTTTAAAACATTCTATGTCGTCTACCAGGCCAGAGCTTTTTAAATCTTGAATGATTACTCAACAAATATTTTATTATTTGATTTTATGAATATATTCATTAAATAAGATTAAAATATTGACAGTGTCATTTGAATCTTTTGGCTCCTCAGAATACACTTTAGGAATCACTGATTAAGACACATAATTATGTAGTGATACTATTTAATTGGTATTATTAATTATCTTAAGTATTACGGAGTGATTCCACCGAATATTTGGAAATTTTAGTGATGAAAAATGGAAAGTAGATTTATGAGATTTATTTGCTGTTTTTTGTTTTTATTATAATACTCACTTTTACATTGCCTGATCTAGATATCCCTAAACATCAGGAATACTATATTTTTCTGGATAAAATTTGCATCTTGTGTACTCTTCACAACTTGTATGCAAAATTTCATAACGGTGGGCTAGGTACTTAAGTCATATAAGAGTGACAAACGAACAAAAGCACATTCGTATTTATAATGCTAGTTAGAATGTCCAGAAAAGTAATAATATCCAGTTCAGCAATTTGTGGATCTGACATGGATTATTCTCAATCTACCCTGGTTTTCATTACATAGTACAAAACAAAGTCCCCTACCGCGTCTGTCTGTCTGTCCGCGATAAACTCAAAAACTACTGAACGGATTTTCATACGGTTTTCACCAGTAGATAAAGTGATTCATGTGGGAGATTTTAGTGTATAATTTGTCAAGGATTTTTTATAATCAGGGCTGGACAACGTCTGCCGGGCCCGCTAGTTATTTTATAAAAGCACCTCTATGAATAATTAACTTATGTAATGTAAACAAGAATTTTTGTATACATAAAAATACAAATATAATAAAAAATGCAGAAATGTTAATAATGTTATCAGAATATTACCCGTATACATTATATATTCTCAACATTAGCTTAATTTATGTACAAAGCAAAATTTCTCGTACAATATATTATAATCTTTTCTGTATCTTGTCATCTTTTTTCTTTACTGTACAATCATCAATCATCCCGTGTATTGTGTACTCCTCCAGCACTATCCGAGCTTAAAAGTCTATTCTATTTTTATACAATACATAAGGCCGTGTTACACTGAAATATTACATTGACATTTTGAAGGTTTTATAAAGAAGAACAATATGTTTGTAGTATAAAGGAAATATATTCTTAAAGTGTGTATCCACAATCACTAAAAAGTGAGCTATTTTGGAACGGGCCTCGGTTGTAAATTTACGTTTAAATACATTTTTAAATAAATATTATTATATATAATGTTACGTAAGTGGTAATGTTTATATCACACCTTCATATTACAGTTAATTAGTTAGTTTTACAACCAATTGAGAGGCGAAATAATACTATTAAAACATTCACAGTTTAAAAATGTAGTTCGAAAATTATGCTTATAGATGGCGTTTAAAACAATGGGTATTGTTACGGTATGTACAGTACCCGGCATTTGACTTGGCAAGCTTTTTTTATAAAAGTGTCGTTTTATAAAACGTTCTTTCTATGATGTAATGACTATGACAAACAGAGATATCACTATAGAAAACCGAACTTAGCCGACTATCTCGATCATTTCCTCGACGTGTCAAATGAAAAACCGGGTACTGTAAAATCGGCTTTGTCTGGACGTGTTTGATATCAATAATCATTTATGACATGTTTAACAAAGGTTATTAGTTACTCAATCGAATAACTCCTTGTAGCTGTGTGCCATTCTCTCTTCAAAGTATTCTATTATAATTTTGATAAGCTATTTCGCATTCATAACATAAAACAACATATTACTTAATAGTAATACTAGAAACTTCTCGCGGCACGACGCGGTCGTTTTCAATACTGAGTCAGGGTGCACTCTCACTTGAAATTAATCTGCGAGAAGCCATTGCGGTGACTATTTACAAAACGTTCCCGAAGCGTATTTCCCCTTGCCTCTTCATTCTGACCGCGAAACATCATAGGGTTGTCTGCACATTAGTTTGATAATGAAATCTACCGCTCACAGACAAAATTGCTTTAAAAAGTCTTTCATGCTGCCAGTTTGAAGTATGAACTCAAATAAACTCGTTTTTGAGGGACGTCATTCTTGTCGCCAATGATATTATAATTAAAAAGCTGTTAGTTATAATAATCATTGCTTGTCACTAATGAGATAGATGTTTTGAGTTTTTCTCAAAAAAATAAATTACAAATTAGTTAAAATATTGATACTGGTATGTAATACAATAGTTTGTTTTATAAAAATACTAGTAATTGCCTGCGACGACGTTCGCGTTAAATTACAATACGAATCTTACTAATGTCGAGTTATAGTAAAACTAGTTTTAACCTGTGGCTTCACTCAAATCAATATAGATTTTATTTATTTCTCGGGAACAGCACATAATTTCTAGATGAAGGTCATGATGATCGGCTTAGTATTTATGGCAAAGCATAAGAAACAAACAGACAAACTCACATTCGCATTTATAATATTAGTTACGATGAATAGCATAAATATTTTTTCCATGAAGTAACAGTTAAATGTAATAATTTTCCGATACTAATATATGATGGTGTTTAAGTTTGTCAGTATCAAATATATACATATATCGACTCCTATATCTGAAATACAGGGTTTGTATAATTTTTTCATTAAAAATATATAAAAACGTATAAAATTTTGAAAAAAATAATATATAATTTTGTTATTTTCATTTCACAGCAATGCAATTATGTAGTGAGTATGAAAAAATATTGTTAAATTAATATGAATTCAATATTGCTAGTTTGTTTTCAACTCTAAGCAGATTGCGGTTAGAGTAGAGAGTCACAAAGTCACTCCCCCTAATTATTTATTTTGCCAGAACAAAACGATAGGATCTGAAAATATCAACTGCATAATTACAATTTTCGAGAGTGTACCAGGCATTATTACCAAATCTTAGCAAAGCGCTGTAGGTGCAAATAGTGCTTGCTGTATTTGTGTACCCAATAACAAGATCTACGTGTAATAATAGAAGAGCATACAGAATGAGTCTATACAGTATATATTATGGTTGATACATAATTCTATTTGGCCATTTTGAAATAGATATTTAGCTATTTCTGCTGTCGCATTGCTCTTGGAAAATTCGTTATAAATGGTTCGATTATTATAAAACAAGATAAGCCTATTCATTTTTCCACCTAATCTTCGAGATGGAAGAATCTTGGCAAAGTTGTCTGTTTTTACGTGAGAAATAAACGGATATCTAATTTATATATTCTATATACGTATATCCGATGTAAACGACTATCAACCATTACATACTGAGAGAAACACATAAGGATACACAGGAAAAAGCTTTGTACATGAACAAATTTGTAGCACAAAGGAAATGAAACCGTTCAACTTGCTCGAGAAAATTACGATAAGTAAACTTGAAACGCCACGCAGAGGACAAGAAAAGACATATTTTTCTATCACATCCTTAATTCAAATTAATGAGACCCTAAAGTAAATAAGTATATAAGTACACTATAATAGCAGGACTAAGAATTTTGGCTTCACTGACACTAAAGTTTCATAGAATATAAAGTTCGTCATGACTGATGACGTAGTGGCAACCATATAACAGATAAATATCCTTAATAATTACTTGTGCGTGTCATGTTCCAGGATCAGGTATGTTCAGTATTCTAGCGGGGTGGTATGGTAACTCCGTCTTCACACAGCACACATCGTCTGAATGTGCTCCGTGGGAGGAGCAACGCCGCGCTCTGACTGCGGCGGTAGGTTAGGATCTCTCGCTGCCGAAAGTGGTAAAAGAAATGGCAGCTAGTTTGTTTGGGATGTCGTGGCCTTTTTCTGCGAAAAAGTCGTCTCGCAGAAGGAGGCGGTGGAGAGTGCTCGCGAAGGGGACCCTCTGAGCGACTTTCTCCACCAACGGAGATCCGGCGGGAGGATTTTGTTTTTATATATCATAGGAGGCAAACGAACAGACGGGTCCCCTGATGTTAAGTGATCACCGCCGTCCATAGACGACGCCAACCTGTGTTTGGTGGGAAGGAGTAGGGGTAGTGGAGAGAGGAGGGGAGAAGAGAGGGAAGGGGAAGTGGTCCTCCGGCGCTTTCACTGACCGAACGAAACGTAACAACGCTGTACTGCACGTCGGTTTTCTGTAAGAGGGTGGTAGTACCCGGGGCGAGCCGACCCATTCATGCTAAAATCAATAATAACTTCAGCGTGGCTCTATCGCCTTAAAATTTACCCGCCTTCTCCCGCCACCGTAGCCGGATCTAGGGAAGATGGGCCGGGCAGCCATCTTCTCATTGAAAAGGTCCGGCGGATGGAGGAGATGGCCAGTGTGTACATTTTTTTCTGACCCCAAGCCAACCGCTGGGGCTCCATAATGAAGTCTATAGAGATCTGGTGTCACCGCAACTATAGCGGCGGATGTACGTCGTGAGGTTTTACTCCGTGCGATCCAGAAATAACTCTCTCCCCCGAGAGGGTGGAAATCCATAATGGATTTCCCCACTTAAAAAAAATGGTAACCATGTCATAGTGACTTTTCTTATTAGTAACAATACCAGTGACGTCGTAGTTGGCGTCGCTTAAAATGAAATTTAAATCTCTTAGAGAGTCTTCCAGAATTTTCTATACACTGCAATATTTAAGAGCAGTTCTTGATAATGTTATTAACGAGTCAACCCTAAGTGTATTTTCTGCGAGACCCGCAGACATGAGTAAATAATTTTCCTGATTACCGTGCAACATCTTGCAAACCGTGGGGAGACTTGTCGTCTTGCACCCTACAAAAATATTAAAACTCTCAGCGCTCACCGCCGCGCCGAGCCGCGCCCATAGAGTCTCGGCAATTGGAATCGTCTAGAATGTATGTACTCGTCGAACAAATTGATTTCTCGTTACCTATTTCCAGTGACGTAGTTTATTTAATGTGAATCGAAGGTGAGTTTGCGCGACGTCTTCGATTTATTTTGAACTTATAAATATAATGTTTTCTAATAACTCTATTTAAAGTGATAAATTTAATGCAAGAAATATCAAGGGAATGTTTGTATATTAATGGAAATAAATATGGTCTTTATTCTGTTAATATATAATAATATCACATTTCATTTATATTTAACATCAAATCACAGTCAAAGTATTGCCGTTAAAATTCCTCATTTACATGTTTATAGTAACATTTAAAAATAGTTTTATGCTTTACTTAAGATATCGTTATTCAGGACATTCATTCAATAACGAGTTGAGATGTAGTACGAATTATATAAATGAATTTGTTACTGTGTAGTCGTAGTATAAACTGTAAAGAGTTACCTTAATTAAAAAAATAACAAACTTATTTTTGTTTATCATTTCACAGATGGAAAAGATCGGTTATTGGACTGATAATTCACTTAGACAGCAGAGTTCTATTATAACTATAAATGTATTAAGTTATCGACATTAAAATATTGAAATTATGTGTTAGTTAATATTATAATACTTAACAGAAATATAATGCAGTAAGAACATTATATAAATCGAATAGTTAAAAAGGTTGATGAAAGAACATCGCATTCACGGCCAGTTTGAAAGATAATGTATATGTCAGACTCTAGACTATTGGAGTACAGGTAAGGGGGGAATGGGGGACGATACAATTAAATTGTGTACGTTGGGAACGTTCCTCGGCGAAACGTAATAAACGACACACCCCAGACTAAATATTTAGAGACCAGACTGCGGCCACTTCAGCTGCGAAAACTATTAAACGCTCTAGTTTTCTGCTGACAGTGTTTTCGAAATATCTTGTTTCTTTTGAACAAACTCAGTGTTTCATAGAATTAGTCTTTATTTTTTATTAGCTCTTATCCGCGGCTTCGATTAGTTTAATGATATTTTTTGGATGATAGGCTTTCTGTACCCCTAGTAACTTGTATGCAACATTTCATGTTAAGGTTAAGGTGTGATAGTATAATAAACAAGTCCACGTTTATAATATTTGTTAGGATGATGAATTAAGTAATTATAATCTTTATGAAAGCGGACAAAGATACTTTGAGACTTACTTTCAAGGTACACACATAATCTTCGGTAGAGAAATGTGCTCAAAAGTGCATACACAAGTATGCCATAGCTACCTATTCATTAGCTACTACGAAACAATGCGATCACTGTTACTTCACGTCGGTTTTCTGTGAGAGTGTGGTACTACCCCGGACGAGCCGACCCATTCAAGCTGAAACCAGTAATAGCTTCAGCGTGACTCTACCACCTACCAATACCTACTGATTTTAAGTTACATCTATCAAATGTTATTATTACTATTTATCCTCTCTACAACGCTTTATCACATCGATATAACTTACACTATTAATAATAATAAAAAAATAAATTATGTAATATTACATATTGATAAACATTTGACAAAAGAAATAAGTTGAATAAGAAAGTGAAAATGATTTCATCGATAAAAACTAAAATTAACCTATAGAAAGGAAAACAAGTATTGATATTAAATTGTTAAAAAAATATCATATGCTTAATAATTTAGTAAACGTCTAGAAATGACACGAATTGCATATAGTAATTTATGTTATTATACTTTAAACTCACTGAATATATCAAGGTGCGGTACAATGCGGTAATAAATTCTGTGAAAATATCTGAGTTACATAACCTATTATTGTAATTGCAAAACATTAAACGTAGATAATAATATGAAAATTCTTCTACCTGTCACTTGTATACTCTTGTCGAAATCGGTTCAACCGTTTCAGAGATTGACCTGGGAACTACACAGCAAATTTCATTTTATTTATATGTAAAAACACTTTATAGTTTGGTTTTAATCAACACGAGGATTTCTACTCACAATTTAAATTTTAATCTAACATTTCATACAATGTTGTGTATTCGGTTTATTTCGCCCGAGTGTTGGGAGTCCTGATGTTACATTTACTTCTTTCAACGAATGCCAACCCGTGACGCGTGGTTGACCGCGGAATAGTAAACGCTCTAACACTCCCCACTCCACGCTACGTCGCGGTACACTCCTGATTCCATTAACACAACAATTTCTGTGTGCTCATACTATACAATAGTTCAGGTATATTACGGCTTAATCCATTTACGTGGGCAGCAGTATGAGAATTTAGCAGCTTGAAAAACACATTCTTTAGAAATTGTGTTTAAAATTATTCCAATAATTTATTGTGTTTGTTTTATTATTTTATAATTCATTAATTAATTAAATATATTTCCAAAGTTGATTACTAATGACTCAATGGTTTTAAGACACTAACATGCTGGGTTCAATTTTGAACAGATTGGACTTGTTCAATGAAAATGTTTGTTAGTTCTATCTGTATGTGAGTCGTTACATTTCAAAACAAGCTAAATTAAAGTTTTAGCCGTTCATAATATTTTGCGTTATTTGTCGAGATCTTCAAATTTTTTATATATAAAATATGAAAGTCATAAAAAAACCGTATGAATGGCAAAATTTGAACTTCGTTCTCGGTGTATAGAAACTGCATATCCTAAAAAAATTAAACATGTAATATGAACGATTAAAATGAATTTAGCTCATTTTGGAATGTAACGACTCATATAATAGCAGTTCCTTTATGAACATTGCGTCTTTGTTATTCCCAGCTAAAAATCAAATAGACTTACCTCAAAGTTACGTAAATATTTATTCATTTAATACAATTACTCGTTGTCAAAAACACAGAAAAAAGTGTAGTCTTTTTTTTTGTACAAGAGAAAGTAGTGTTCCCGAGTGATAGGTCAAAGCTATATTAATATGAGCGAAGCCGTGAGCAAACGCTACTAATATTATATTTCAAGATATAACGATATCTATAATTATTTTTAATAAACAAATAAAAATAAAGTTTTAATTTCTTGCAAAATACTACGAACTATAAAACAGTGCCGTCTGGTAAATTTTTTAGCGAAGCAATTTTATAGTCAACATACTCAATATCATACAAAAACAATTTTATTACATTTTTGTGTGCACCCTAGTAATAATGGTTGTTGAAAACAGTAAATATTTCTGTTTTTACTATTATATTTGATATCTTATGTAGTTTTGTGAACCTTACACTAGTTATACTTTTGTATTGGAATAATATAGAGTTATATACATTTTCGACTATGTTTTAGAGTTAACATATAACTTTGCAAGTTAACACAAAGAGATGCTTTTACGTAATCCAATTAATTGTACCTTCGTTATTTATAAAATTATTTCACTATGCGTTGTTTCAATGGTTCATTAAAACAGTCGTATATTGTCAGTGAGACAGCTGTACTGCGGTCGTGCACATAACCGCATAGTGTTCACATTTTATAGGGAGTTCGACGCAAACATTATTGAATTTATATTGAATTATTTGGTCGTATTATTAAGCCCACTAGATAATTGATAAATAAATGTGAATAGTTGATTAAATGTGCTGAGAGATGAGAAAATATTACATGTGACAAAGATGAGAAGGTTAAGATGGATGTGTGGTGAAACTAAAATAGATAAAATTAAGAATTAGTATGTCAGAGGAAGTTTGATAATAGCACCAATAACGGAGAAGTTG
Organism: Antheraea yamamai; assembly: GCA_036509395.1. Taxonomy (NCBI): domain Eukaryota; kingdom Metazoa; phylum Arthropoda; class Insecta; order Lepidoptera; family Saturniidae; genus Antheraea; species Antheraea yamamai. Next base: position 16,768,332 of record AP028436.1, on the reverse strand, counting down.
AGGAACAATCGGTTAGCATGGTACGGGCACATTATGAGAAGAAAGTCATGTAACTAGAAAAGTTTTGACTATAAAGGTAGACGGATATATGAGTAAAGGAAAATTTAAAACACGTATGGATGCATTGTGTGAAGGCGTGAATGTCTATAAAAGGTGTGAATAGTAAGATGACATCTGATAGGGGAAAGTGGAAAAGGAAAACATGTTGTGCCGACACTACTTAGGTGAGATAAGAGTAAGAAGCAGAAGAAGAAGTGAATAGTAGATTATTATATATTTCTATTTTATATTATATATACTTATTGATTTTATAGATAGTATATCAATTGATAGTAGGTCAAGTTAACACAACTATATATTTCGACTACAATATTTACGCTGCTCTGTTTCGGTTGAACGGTGTGAGTAGCAACTTGTACTGAGACATGATGGCTTCTACCTCAGTACTCGTGAGTAGTAACTACTGACTAGTTTCAGGCCTGTAATTCTATTTTATCTCCTAACTCAATACTATAAATACGAATGTGTGTTGGTTTATTTGTTATACTTACGCATCAACTACTGAATCGTTATAATTTTGTATATTTTTATATATAAATTTCTTCTGTACGTGTATATGTCACTGAACTTCTCCAAAACGGCTGGACCGATTTTGATGAAATTTTGTGTGCGTGTTTGAGTGGATCCGAGAATGGTTTAGATTCACAATGAGACCCGTTGGATGGCGCTGTGGTTGAATTTCAGTTTTTTTTATTATCAAGACAGGACAACGTCCGTCAGGATCGCTAGTTATATTATATTTTGTAATATTAGTGGCATTTTACGTAATATAGTTTAGTTATTTTGCATAAGTAATGTAGATGGAGAATAATACCGCGGAGCATGAATTTTGAGATGCCACATAAACTCCCTGGAAAGTTATAACATGAGGGCCCATTGTCTTATCAAAACATTGTACTTATCGAAGATACTTGTAATCTTATTGCCTACTCGACAATGGGAGTAATAATTTAGAAGATTATTAGCCAAAAAAAAAACATAAATAAAACAAGAACAATAAATAGATGGACAATATTTTATTTACATAAAAAAATATCGTACAATAATTTTGGATATAATGAATGTCTATAATATTTACAAAAAACAATCATACAGAGAAAATTATTTCTAAGACTAATCATAACTTTTTTATGAATTCTATATGGGTAACAGATTTATAAAACGATTCTTTATTGATAATAATGTAATGAAGGTGGTTTATAGTAATTTACTTGTTAATTTTCTTTTATAATTTTAGATCTTCAGAAATTACTATAATCCGTATACAATTAAATTAGATATAGTTAACCGATGTCACATTATAATCCGTGTATTACTTTATACTTGTTTCAAATTTGGTATAGAATTGTTCAATTATTTTTACTCCGCTAAATTGATATAAATATTGTATGAAAGATCCCTTTTGCTACTTTTGTGACAGTCTCTAAACAACTCCCAGACAGTAGCGCCGACGTAGAATTAATAATGTCAGAATGTTTGATGTGTTTGCTCTAAATTACCAAGGAAATATATATGACTAATATTACCATTTACGTATTAAACATGTATTCTGTAGTAATACGTTCATATGCAACGTCGAATATAGTAGCATTTTACAATATACCTCAACTTTTAGGGAAGGAATATAACGTAGTCAAAATGAAATTTCATACACAATATACCACAACACTGTTTTTTGACGAACGTACATAATTATAGACATAGACAGTTACATTTGTTTTTGCTGGATGCACAGAGGGGGCCTCATTTCCAAACATCGCATCACCGTCGTTCACATATTGATGCACCCCATAATAAATAACCTTTAGACATTAAAACCCACTTGACATGGTGCTTGAACTTACCTTTTTTTTATATTATAGGAGGCAAACGAACAGGCGGGTCACCTGATGTTAAGTGATCACCGCCGTCCATAGACACTAATAACACCAGGGGAATCGCTAATGTGTTGCGAGGCCTATGTTTGGGGAAGGGGACGAGGAGAGAACGAAGCGCAACAATGCAAGCACTGTTACTTCATGTCGGTTTTCTATGAAAGGATGGTACTACCCCGAGCAAGCCGACCCATTCATGCTGAAGTTATTAATAGCTTCAGCGTGGCTCTACCACCTTACCTAATGATAAAATACTGTATCGGTAGGATATTTTATATAGTGGAAGAAAAATACATAAATAATACACTTTCATTGAACCGGCTATAAATATCATAAGAAGGGAACTAAACTCAAGAATACGTGAACAAAATCGGAAAAATCTTATAATGGTAGTAACCCGCGTAGGTGTATTTTTATTTACATCCCTACAAGGAATTGGGAAGGTGTTAAAGAAACTCCGAGGTTACACGTACCGAGTCTGGCGGATCGAAACCTATACATTTTACATTAGTAAAACGAAACAAATCCTCAATTCGAATATATAAGCCTTCAGTCTTTGAAATTCTACTTTGATTGCCCGAATTATTTACTCACGTATTACGATTGCCGAGTTACATTGGGTAACTATTTATTATTTTCTTCTAAATTTTTCCTATTTACATGCTATGAGTTATATAGAATACAAGAAATATTCAGTTTTCTTACCTTACCTAGTTTTCTATTTTTGAAGTGATGTTTCTTTGACACGGTGAGAATAAAATTCTAATGTTGACTCTCGTACATCGATTTAGATGTTTGTTTTTTTTTGCAACGTAATATTTCGAACGTAAACAGATGCCTAGTAAGAATTAGAGAGGAACGATGCTATAAATCGAGAGAAAGACGAACACCATAGAATAGGGAATATTTACGCACGGCCGATATTATGCACTAAAGATGACTGAAATATATTATAAAAAGGTGTGGTATTACCTAATTAGTGATTATTTATATACTAAGTAATTATTTATATTGAATAACATTTATAATCACCAAAAAAGATTCACTTCTATCGTGATAATAAATTTTACGCGCTGTTCTTATTTGGTTTTGGTTTTAAGAGGAAAGTCATGCAGTCTGTTAATTACAATTAGCCTGTAACTATGTTTTAAAGACTTCAAATTGGACTGTAAAAAAGAGTCAACTAATGCTAAGGAGAACTGAATCTAAACCTGTCGTATTGTATGTACTACGCGATGCAGACTGAATATGTTCGGTTATTGAGATTCCACACAAATTTAAATCATTAAAATATAATATTTAAAGTTTATATATTCAAAAAGAATCCTTTGCGTTTATAAGCAAAAGCAGAAAACTTAAAAGTACTCAGTAGTAATTAAAACCGGAGCTTAGCATAAAGTGTGGCAATTGCTCAATGTCCGTTAGTCGACTTTTGAGAATTTATTTCGTTCCTAAAACTTCACGTTTGCTACAGTTAATTACGCTGAAGTTTTTTTTTATATTTAGTTCGAATACAAAGTTTCAATACTACAAAGTTTATATGGCCAGTTACTGTTAAAATAAATAGTACGATGACTTGGTGGTAATTATTATTTCTGTCCTTGTATTAAAATGATCCCACGATGTCAAGAAGACAGAAAAAGTATTAATTGTTGGAAAAAATCACAAACAAGATAAATAAAGCTAACATGTACATAGCTTATTAGAATAACCAACAATGCCACCCCCTTTCAACAACGTGCTGCAGTACAACTGGGTGTGACGTGTAGTCGGTGTCTTGACAAAAATATTACAGGACTTGTAATATGTAAATAATAATAATAAAATATATACATTGAAAAAGGATAAAAATATTACAAATGTGCCTGTCGAAAAAGCCACTCACTATCTCGGCTGCACAGTGGGCACCATAAGCCTGAGCAAGACTGGAAAACATCGTATGCATTCGACGCGCAGTTCCATTTCAGACGTACTGTGGCCATCGTACGGCCACATACTCACTTCACGTTAAATTAGGTAATTTTCAATGCCTAATTTGAAATAATATTCAAATTAACGTGATCTATAGGATCTCGATCTTCTAATGGAATCTGTTGTCACATACTTGCCCGAGTAATCAAAGAGTCGTGTGCGTGTACATAAAACCAATCGATAAAGACCTAATAAATCGAGGACATTATTAAAAAAAAAATCAACTGGAAGTCGCTTAAAACTGTGTCGTACCATTTCTTATTTATTTCTGAAGAAATTCATGCTCCAGGAGCGTAGATCTTGCTGAGAAAGAAGCTTCTAACTCGGATACCATATGCAAGTCATGTTTTCGTTTAAGTGATACAAATCATACGAAATATATATAATATTATAAATCATACGAGGTAGTAAATACATTTGATCTCTTCATTAAAAAAAACCGGCAACTTGTTTTACCCGTTATTATAAAAATATGAAAAGTAATTTTAGTATTCAGCAATAAACTGAAAACAAAAATAAAATGAACATCACATCTGAATCCTATAATAGGTAGCCATCGAATATTTTCGACAATAACATAGTTTTGCTATCTGTGCCCGCATATCGCATGCCTTTATTATTTATCGCTATTATTTTTTGTGGTTATCATTTATTTTGTTGTAACTATTTAAGTCGAATGAAAGCAAAATTGTACCATGCAAACTTTTTCCCAGAATAGACAATTGTGACAATTTTCAAATTCGATTGGTGCTAATGGTATTAGAGTTTATCAGTTCAAGATATTTACACTAACCCCCATTTATATATTGTGTAGATGTGTAAACGAAAAGCGCAGGATAAACCTTGAAATAAGTTAAACGTATCGCTAATAACAGATCTATGCACATAAATATAACAGTATCTGTTTATAATGGCAAAGTAACAGAATTTTATTAAATGGATATGAAAGTATATACCGTCCGTATAATAACAAAATGATTTAAAAAAATTGCCTGTCTGCTCGTTCTGGTTATTCTCCGAAGCGTTTGAGCCGATTTTGATGAAACTGTCACTGGCTGGAAGGATTATATGGTGTAACTAAAGTGATTTTTTTTTCTAAATTGCACGCGGTCGAAGTCTCGAGTAACAACTAGTATTAAAATAAAATCGTATGAATCACAACTTCGATGAACTTATTTCACTACACACGGGAGTCAGTTGTAACCTCTTCCCTTATATTCTACAATATTGTATTACCCGAGATGTGTTATTGAGACAGACAAATTACAAACGCATCTTAACACCCATAAGTTTTTCATTAATATTCTCCGCGTATTCAAATCTGATTCGACTGTCGTTATCTCAATCCGTGGAGTCTGATCACGTGCCGTGCCATCTCTCTTTGCAAACCGCAGCACGGACCCACGAGACACCGAAACTCGTGATTGCCTACATTATGAACATTAAACACCTTCTTGATACGATTTCAAAGGCTTGTTTTTGAGCAATTTGTGATGGTTGCTATTGAAAGGAGTAATTAGAGCTCCGGTAACTAGATTTAGCGTTTGCCTCGCTGCTGTGAATTTCGAATATTTCGTGATGTTTATATCAAATAATTGTGTTTAATTTAATATTTTCCGGGCGACTTCAATTTGAATTTATATTTATCAAAACTTTGATCGCTATACAAAAGTATGATTTAACAGTTATAACTTAAATTTTCTATTCGTTCAACATAGGTGGATTAGTAATAAAATCATTTAAGGCTCTTGTAATACATACAAAAGACAACATTTCTGATTAGCTACTTTCTTACATATTATACATATATTATCAGTACATTTCATTATTTTATATCTCGTGAGTGTTTATTGTTCACTAAAGCAACTTTTTACATTTAAGTAAACAATTACTTTAAATTGAGTTATTGATAATTTAAATTTCATTTTATACCTGCCGCTGCATTCCGCTATCGTACAACACGCCTGAAACTGAAATTTCATCCACACCACCGCGATGGGTGGAGGTCTTCTACGGTGAGGTTCTTAAGATCATCTTTACCTGATACTTCGACCTTGTGAAATCGACTTCCAGCGGCGGTGTTTCCAATACACTACGAGTTACAAACCTGAACGTACACCTATTTAAAAGACCAGCATCGCACTTACGACTCCCCTGATGTTGCTAGTGTCTATGGATGGCGGTGATCTCTTACCATTACCATAAACTCTTACCTGTTAGTTTGCTCCCTATGATATATATATATATATATATATATATATATATAAATTTCTTCACTGAAAAATGTTCTCCGTATTTAAATACCTATGCATACTAATTTTCAATAAACATCGGTTTAACACAGCAGCATCACTTAGTGCAGAGTTAAGCAAAACTAATAGCATAAATCTTTTCCATGAAAAATCACTTAAGTATATAAATTTTAATCGGTCCAACGGCGTGGAATTTTGTCAATATCATTAACACCAGAGAAGTAACAATCAAAGTTACCTAATTCAGATTTGTTACGTCGTTTCCTAAATAATAAAAATAAAAAGGGATACCCCCACGTTAATAAAAAAAAAGTGTCTACAAAGCAATTCATTAAAAGTTATTCTAATATAAAGATAGATGCACGGATATATCTAATAAATATTGCCATTCATGCAAATGGGTCACAATATATTGCGCCGACCCTACTTAGCGTGGGATAACAGGAACAGAAGAATAAGCAAGAACAGTCTACGTTTATTTATCTGTCAACCATTAGTTGTTCGTCAGCCTATCTCGACCAGCGTAGTTCATAATCTTTTGTGCTCTCAGTGTATAATAACTGACATAAATATCATGCATAGAATCACTGCATGGCTTAACTTGACCAACGATCAAACAAAGAAATGGTGAATTGCAGGGAACATTAACATCATTCACTCATTGATACCTACAGGATCATTAAAATCGAAGCCGAATCCGTTTAGTAGACCTAATGTTATACAGAAAGATAACAGAATATAAACCATATATTTTATAAATGTAAATCTTGTTAAAAATACGTTAGAATGGCAATAAAGAACGTGTATCTCTATATACATATTTTATTACTTTAGTAATTCCTCAATTATTTTGTACCATTACTAATTAATTATTCATGTTATAGAGATATCGTTTAAAGCTCATTACTTATCGGTTTTAAGTCTATGGTTATGCTACATAGCTCTTGTGGGTGTTAAAGCTTTGAATACTGACAGAGTCGACGCGCAAAATGTGATTGTAATAAGTATATTGTAAATTAAACATTATAGTTTTAACAATCCCCATCAGAATATATGTTACAGTGCCTGCACTTCTAAGACTGCAGTCTAATGATGAAACAGGTATCTATTTCGTTCCATGATACACTTATTTATTGAATGTCATTGTATATTTTATGTAAATTATATTTGTTAGCATGTGTTTTTTATATCAAACTAGCTGTATCCGCAGCTCCACACTCGTTTTTTTAAATCGTATTAAAGTATTATAAAATTGTGAGACCATGTACAATTATAGAAATGCTCTTTAAAGACAATTGTAAGTAGACGCGCACGCCACTTAATGTAACGTGTAATGTGTACATTAGATATATAAATACTAACAGCGTGCCAAATGAGGTTTATCACCAGCAACATATTTTGAACCTAACACCCACCATATAACTAACTCAGTGCTCACTTACACTGTATAAGGAACTAATGAAACAATAACTTAAAATATTTTTTAAAGATTTACATTTATATTATATTTAATATACATTGCCAATATTATAATTAAGATTTTGTGACTATACAAAAAATAAACGCTTGTCTGTTCCGCAAGAAATTGTATTATGAAACTCTTTACGTAATACGTTTATAATCTAAGATATTATTAGGAAGACCTCTATATCATTAAAGTTATTAATAATTATAATTTAAAATTATAAACAATAAGCTGATAATTATTTCTCTTATTCAAAATAAAGAATGAGTTGAAATCTTGCTAAATTTCATACAGACAAAGCCACGGGTAACAGCTAGTCTAAAATAGAATACCCTCAATTACTTTTTATAAATTTCGCTACCAGTGAAACTTACGTGAAGACCAGTCTAATCGTTTTGGAGATAGCACTGCGGACGAAGCCATGGTTGACAGCTAGTATAAACTAAAATTGCTTGAATTACTTTCTATAAGGTCAGATATCTCTCAATGAAAGTTTCGTGAAGACCAGTCTAATCGTTTTGGAGATAGCACTGCGGACAAAGCTATGGTTAACGGTTAGTATAAACTGAAATTATTTGAATTACTTTTTATAAGGTCTGCCAGTGCCATCTGCCAGTGAAAGTTTCGTGAAGATCGGTCGAACCGTTTTGGTAGATAGTACTGCGGGCGAAGACACAGTTAACAGCTAGTCTAAATTAAAATAGACTAAACTACTTGTTATGGTGTCCGCTATCTGCTGGTGAAAATTCCGTGAAAATTGGTCCAACTGTTTTAGAGATAGCATTGCAGACGAAGTCGCGGTTAATAGCTAGACTAATTTAGAGTAGCCTAAGTAACCCGCTGTAATTTCAGTTATCTGCCACTGAAATTCCCGTCAAAATCGATCCAGCGGTTTCGGAGATTACCCGGAACAAACAGACAGACCGACAAAAATTTAAAAAATTGCATTTATCAGTAGCGTGTGTACTTTCGTACTCAATCAGTAAAAAAAATATTTTGATATTACATACAGACACTACATTTTTATTATATGTATAGATAAATATTGTCATAATAACTACTTGTTTTAATAATAACTAGTTGTTTGCACTTCGAATACTTTGTGCGGAATAATGTTATTTATGTTTCAGGTTACACTAAAGTATAATTCGCGGGGTGGTAGGGTGTCTGTACCCGACTGGATCGCGACCACCGTACACCAGGTGGAACACCCGCCATAGTGACACGTTTGGGCGTGTTGCGTTCCGGGATCAGCCGGTGTATATCCAGCAACCTGGGGGGGGTTTTGGGCTGTCCCTGACTGGGTCGCTTTCAGGCCGGCATGACAGCGGCGACCGGCGATAGATAGTATGTCTTTCGGTGGTCGCCATTGTTTTTGGATTGTACTGTGCTTACCATCAGGCACAGTACAGTCACTTTGCCGAGCTACAATAAAAAAAATAATAATAATTAGTCTTTTGCAATTTAAATTTGAAAATATGTTTGTAAATCGTTCTTCAACTGTAACTAAATTATAATGTGGCATATTTATGATAGAAATCTAACCTCATACTAATGTAAATAGTTGTAAAGTTTTAGTAGTTCAAAATCTACAACTTTAATAATAATTGCACTCGTAAAAATTGATTTGTACAACAACATGAAAGCTTCAAACTCAAAATAAATATGTATCTTACTAACGAGGAACGCCATAACTTTACGTATGGAGAGAGAGAACTAGCTGAGATAAATGAAATTAATATCAGTCTAGGGGCTGTAGTTGACAGAAACGAAATTATTGCAGACGCTACATTTGGTGGCAAAGTATTTGCGAAATGTCTTTAGAAGGTCACACACAAGAAGGTCGGTCGTGTGTTTGACTTATGATTAATTAATAATAATGGGATGTTATTATTTCTGTTCATTTAATAGATATTATGACATAGAGTTTTAGTATTAAAAGTTGATTTCCTTGGGGAAAGGAATACCTTGTTATTTGAAACGTTATTTTAGTGTATAATAAAATATTTGGATTATTAATGACAACTATATATAAAAAGGTAAAAATATTAAAAAGACTTCATTAAACATCAATAATATACACGGTTAGGTATTAGTAATGTGGTCTTGGTCGAATTTCGATCGTGATTAAGTAAATTTTTCAATTTAGACGTTATTGAGGATTCCATAGGGACAATCACTACTATGTACGGCCGTTTTATCATAGACAAGTACGTGTTTAATATTGACATATATTAATCAAGTGCATTTTGTATTTCATTCCGGATAGTTTTTTTTAATAAATAATTCATTCTGCATTAATTTCAAATTTGCTCGGTTAATTCTTTACAGTATATGAACGTAAACATTTTTTGAAATTATACTTCTTTTGGCGTGTTAGGGAGCAATGATGAGAGTAAATTTTTACGATGCGCGCGCACACCGTCACGAAAAACCGACATCCTGAAGTTAGCTATAGTCAACATTTTGTTTCTTTGTATTTGTTGTTTGTATTTCTTTGTATTAAAACTTTCAATGTATTAAATACCTGTTTTCTATTGTTAGTGTCGTTTTTTCTACAAACGTACAATAAGGCGAAAGATAACATTTTTGAAAATATTTTTATCTTGTTACGCCAAAGAAATATAACTTCTAACGCGTGTACATAAGTACACAGACACTTTTTTTTTAATTTAATTGTTTTATAACAGATATTATACATATATTTTTTAATTTTTACATTCCTGCTTTTTATGAACTTTGCTGGTGTCAAATCTCAGAGTTCTCTGTGCGCGCAATGTGTTTAAAATGGGGTACAAAGTTTCCGTACGTAACTATAAATCTATACATAACTTTTGTATCGTAACAGTTTATATACTAAAACCTTTTTGAAAGTATTTAGAATAAAAGACCTAACTTTTTTGAAGTATATTAGAAATCCCTATCTTTTGGATTATATGGAATTAAAAACGATAAATAGTATATCGTCTGTACTAAAAATTTTAAGTATTATGGAAATCCCTGGCCTATGTGCTAAGTGGAATTAAAAACGATGAAAAATCTATCGCCTGTACTAAAACAATGGTTTAACAGCAAACTATGTTTCCAACGTGATGCTTGCATATACTGAACATTAACATGTAGAGTATGATTTGTATTCACGTCTCTGGATGCTTGGAAATAAATTCTCAACTTGAATATTGTTAGTTAGGCCTGTACCAGAAAATGTTTGACCACCATGCTATGATAATATGGTACCATTAAGATGATCCTCCTTACTCATAGTATTATAGCATAAAATTACATAGAATCTCAGCATAATATTGCTGAGTCCCGTCGCTTTAATTTGAGAAATTTGTACTTATGAATAATGATATAATAGATTGATGAAATATAATTTTCTGGTATCAAATGCTTTGATCCCAAAGTCTTTGAACGGTCGTTTGAGGGTCATACCCAAAGAGGTCCCTGTTAACACTCGATTAATTATAAACAATTTGTATGATTCGCAAATGTATAGACTAAACTTAATGTAATGGGTACTCAAAGTAATTAAGCATCGATCTTTGAAACCATAATCGAAATGTTATAGTTTAAGATACCTCCTGTCATATTTGATCGTGGCTAGAATTACAATTTCATTAAATTTTTATCCTCTAACTAAATATTCTCGCAAACTATCTACTTTATAATAAAATTTAGAAAGATCGGGGTTTTTGCTAAGATCAATCAATAATAATAAATAATGGCCTTTACGTCTACAGAAGACGATTTAAACAGCGTTAGGGGAGACATATCTTTTCATGGCTATATAATCCAATTCGGGAGCGACAGCCTCGCCCACAAGATTGACAAGTAAATATCAAGTCTGGTGCCGATTGGTCATTTCGTAAATACAGGTGACGCTTAGTACGTTTATCGAAGTTGGTTGAACGCGTTTTATCGTGGGTCACGACACCTTCATGAACGCACCGCTTCCACCAGTTTCTATTCTGAGCGAGCTCCAGCCAGCTTCTACAGTCAATGCCAAAAGAAGAGTTTGGCGCAGTTTGGCGCAGTCTTTAATACGTAACAATGACCCTTAATATTCTTTTACTAATCTTCTGAAATGACTTGGTACGCTTTCTATGCTAGTTCGGGTTACACGTTATGAACCTGAACACAACAAATACAGGAACTGTAATCACTTTTTCTCTTGTCTAGTTCTATAATAAGAACTTTTATCGTGTTATTACAAAAAAGTTAATTACGCATTGAACTCTTACTTAAAAAAAAGTTTTATCACAAAAGAATATCTAACCTTGTTTACAGGTGCATATTATTTCAATTTAAATATTCTGTAACACTTGTCTAAATTGACAGTATTTATTTTATTGAAACCACATGTTTAGCAAAATACCACTTAGGCAGGCTTTCGTAATAAAGTATTTTAAATATGTGTTCAACTAGGTTTAAAAGTTTAGGCACTGCTTAGTAAAATACGTGTTAAACCCGCGTTCATGTTTCTTTTTGTAATAAGACTTTAGACTTTATTAGTTATCTTCTCTCAACGTCACACAATGGAAAATCTATAGGCAAAGTTATTTATGATACACATATCTGTTTTATAATGAATACATGGTAAAGTTTCCGAGTTACATTTATCATAGATACTGCAGTTAGTGGAAATAATTGGCAAGGGAGGCGATATGGCTGCCGATCGCGACATAGCCTGGAGCTATAATATTTTACAACGTTCTAAATCGAATAGCATTATCGTAAGACCGAACTCCCATGAGCTTGTGCCGCGTACAACATAATACTTTGCATGATTTTAGTCGTCTGAGATAACTTTACGGCGAATATTTACAGCGAGGTTGTTATTAAAAATATATAAAATTTAAAAAGTTTGAGAAGCTGTCCGTAATTATTATTAATACTAGTTAATACGTCTAGTTTAATATTGTAATCTATCTTTTCTTACAACTATAGCTTTTCTATTGTATTTATTTTTCCCAATATGGTGCGGTGATTAATACCAAATCAATTACCTTCCTCGAAATAAAAACTAAACAGTGACAGCATTTGTATTGTATACGCTAATGATTTATTGCCAAACATCTTTTGGTAGTCTAGCGTACGTTAGTAGTCGACATTATTTTATTAGTTCAGTTTTTTTATTGTGTGGCTAAATATCGTATCCATCTTTTATTATCTTTGCTTGATCGATTACACCCTTTTCGCTGCGAGGTTCAATATACGTGTAACAGTGCAGTGGTCAAAATTGTGTTACTTTTTAGCACCACCCGGGGAGTACACGCAGGGGAATAAGAGGTACACTTCTTACGGACGCGAGTGACATCAACGTAGTTCAGTATGATAACAGATAATAATAATAGGCGATGAACAACTCCTTCCATAACTTTTGACGCCATACAAAAAGTGATAGAAAAGTGAACCAACTGATGAGTATGGTTATTACAGTTATGATTGTTGGTTTTTCATACACATATATGTATGTATCTGTTTCTTTTAGAAAGTATTGTAGCTTAAATTTTTTACGGGCTACTAACAGATGTTGTCATTATATTCGCCTCGGTTATGTGAGTGGCATATTATATTTAAGGTTTACTTTTGTGAATAGAAAAAGAGAATATATAAAAATATATTTTTAAAATTTCAACCATTAACGAGTTAACACCGCGAGAGATTTTGCGATTAGCTTTATATTTTTCTTTACTTCTACTTATTAACTTTGTAAGCTTTGCGTTTTCTATTGCTAGTTAATTTTTATCTGGTTCTTTTCCTTAACAAGTTCTATTTTTAGCATATCACTTCGATACTTTGAAGGTGAAATGCTAACGTAGTTACGGTTTAGAAAGTGACTTACAAAACATTGATATTTAATACTAGATGCTTATTCTATACATAAAAATATAATATAATATCGGTAATTTTAATAATTGAACTGTATAAAATACAGTGTATTAAGTCTTTAATATTCATGTTATACCTATATATCACTGTTGTAATTTATAACAAAATCGTTATTTAATTATTCAAATTTAGTTGCACTCGCGGCTCTTTACGCTTTTGTTATTATTTACTGTAATTACTATTTCTTGTAATATATACTTGAGTTGAAATAAAATTTATATTTTCATATTTTTATGGCAAACAGATGAACGTGCATGCAAGGCTATTTAGTACCTAGTTATAGTAATAACTTCCTCTAAGTAAATACTCAAATGTGACAATCTTTATGGCAACCATTCAAATTATGGTGGGGCTTATCATATTCAGATATGTATAAATGTGGAAGGAGATAATTTTATAACTTGAGAGAAAAACAACGTTAAGAAGTTATATTAGGTGAGGGAATAACCTCGCTGGTTAATAAATGGGTTCCTCAGGGTGGAGGGAAGAAAAAACCTTGTTAAATAGTCACATAAAGGTAGGAGACAACCTCGTTAAAAACATGGACGGGTTTTTCAGGGGGAGGGCAGGAGAATACTTTGTTAAAAATATACATAGAGTGAGGAGACAACCTCGTTAAAATCATGGATAGGTTTCTCAGGGCGATGGGAAAGAGAAAAACTTGTTAAATATATACATAGAGTGATGAGACAACCTCGTTAAAAACATGGACGGGTTTCTCAAGGGAGAAGGAAGGAGAAAAACTTGTTAAATATATACATAGAGTGATGAGGCAACCTCGTTAAAAACATGGACGGGTTTCTCATGGGGGAGGGAAGGAGAAAAACTTGTTAAATATATACATAGAGTGATGAGACAACCTCGTTAAAACATGGACGGGTTTCTCAGGGGGGAGAGAAGGAGAAAAACTTGTTAAATATATGAATAGAGTCATGAGACAACCTCGTTAAAAACATGGACGAGTTTTTCAGGGGGGAGAGAAGGAGAAAAACTTGTTAAATATATACATAGAGTGATGAGATAACCTCGTTAAAAACATGGACGGGTTTCTCAGGGGGGAGGGAAGGAGAAAAAGTTGTTAAATATATACATAGAGTGATGAGACAACCTCGTTAAAACATGGACGGGTTTCTCAGGGGGGAGAGAAGGAGAAAAACTTGTTAAATATATGAATAGAGTCATGAGACAACCTCGTTAAAAACATGGACGAGTTTTTCAGGGGGGAGAGAAGGAGAAAAACTTGTTAAATATATACATAGAGTGATGAGACAACCTCGTTAAAACATGGACGGGTTTCTCAGGGGGGAGAGAAGGAGAAAAAGTTGTTAAATATATACATAGAGTGATGAGACAACCTCGTTAAAACATGGACGGGTTTCTCAGGGGGGAGAGAAGGAGAAAAACATGTTAAATATATACATAGAGTGATGAAACAACCTCGTTAAAAACATGGACGGGTTTCTCAGGGGGGAGGGAAGGAGAAAAACTTGTTAAATATATACATAGAGTGATGAGACAACCTCGTTAAAACATGGACGGGTTTCTCAGGTGGGAGAGAAGGAGAAAAACTTGTTAAATATATACATAGAGTGATGAGACAACCTCGTTAAAACATGGACGAGTTTTTCAGGGGGGAGAGAAGAAGAAAAAGTTGTTAAATATATACATAGAGTGATGAGACAACCTCGTTAAAACATGGACGGGTTTCTCAGTTGGGAGAAAAGGAGAAAAACTTGTTAAATATATACATAGAGTGATGAGACAACCTCGTTAAAAACATGGATAGATTTTTTAGGGCGGAGGGAAGGTGAAAATCTGTTAAATAGTTACGTAGAGTAAGGAAACAACCTCGTTACAAACATAGACGGGTTTCTCAGGTGGGAGAGAAGGAGAAAAACTTGTTAAAAATATACATAGAGTGATGAGACAACCTCGTTAAAACATGGACAGATTTTTTAGGGCGGAGGGAAGGTGAAAAACTGTTAAATAGTTACGTAGAGTAAGGAAACAACCTCGTTACAAACATGGAAGGTTTCGTCAGGACGGAGGGAAGAAGAAAACCTTGTTAAATACTTTGAAAGTGTGAGGGTTAGGAAACCCGGACTTTTAATGCAGTAGTTCGACGGACAAGGAGGCAGCTAGATTGACCAGGTTTTGTCCGTCATAGGGGGACTTGGCGTTTACGCTAGGCCATGTGCAGTGCACGATCGCGTGACCTGCATTAACGCAATACACAAGTACACCGTGGGGTTTTAGTCGGTAGGAGTTCGACGCTACTCACTCTATCTCCCAGGATGGTGTAATGTATAAATACAACCGGAAAATGTATAAATACCATCCATTTTTATATTTAAAATATAGCAAAGGAATTACAAAATTATTACCACTATATATATACGTTAATCGCATTAGACAAGTTTTCTACGCTGTTGATCTTCACAAGGAGACGGATAAATCTGAAATCAGCATGCGGGCTCCGCCGCGTATAGACGCGAATGTGAGACGTTAAACTTGAAATATACCCTGCGATATATGTATTTGTATGCGTGTCGTGCGGCCTAAGCGCTCGTTTATCAATACGCCCTTTGGATCTCAGCTGACGGCTTACGAAAATATCTGACAAATAAAATAGTATGTTTGCGGGGATGAAATAAATTATTATATATATATATATATATATATATTAACCTATATTCTATCAAATAATAATGGTAAATAGCCACCAGTAACAGAAAAGCTAAGGAAGAGTAAATTAGCGTAGTACCGGCATGTGATGAGGAATAAAAGTCTTAAAATCAGAAGAATTTTAAGTACGAATGTAGACCGATATAAGAATAAAAGAAAGCCGAATTAGATATGGATTAACTGAGTGGAGAATGATATGTGTAAGAATACGAAGCTTACAATAAATGGAGGAGAATGGAAGAGTAAACATGTTGTGCTGACCCTACTTATGTGGTGTAAGGATTAGAAATTAATGAACTCTACTGATATGATATTTGAAATTGATATCAAACTTTCTGTTTGAAAACGAATTAACGCAATCAATTAAGGTACAAAACTAAGGTTCTATATAACTTATTCACATTATTTATGAAATGTAAATATTTTTTAAAATCATCCCCAAACCCAATAAGTTGTTTTTATTGTTATGTTTTTACTTAAAAAAATAATGTTTTATTCATAATCGTTTTCCTAGTTATACGTTAAAATAAATAATTAGTTCCCATCTGTAAATTAATTCATAGTTGCCTGAATTCGTATACATACGCGGGTATAAACTTCGAATAAAATAAACTTTCCTTAGTTATGTATATCAATATTATAATCATGATATTTACTTTTTTTTATTACATAATATTATAAAGCTGAAGAGTTTGATATGAACGCGCTAAATCTCAGGAACTATTGGTCCGATTTGAAAAATTATTTATCGATTAAAGCTATAGGCTACATATAATCACGCTAAGACCAATAGGGGCGGAGCGCGAATGAAGAATGTTTCAATATCCTGTTTTTTTTCCTTTTAAGAGCTTCAGCTGCGTATTAGCGTTAGTCCAAAATATCTATTCCACGCTGACGAAATCTCTGGCAGAAGCTAGTGGTATATAAAAACAACTGTAATAATGCTTAAAGATGTAACACGTAACTAAGAGAGATTAAATAACAACGCCAGACGTTATCTAAGAAGATTTGATTTAGTAACGTTGTTACAGATTATTTACGTTCCAAGAATATAGAGAACTGAGACTAAACACGGCATAAGCCTGTTAATAAAGCGTTTTCGATGAAAATGTAAATTTTACATCATTTGAGTGAATCGAACAAAGTTCTACTCAGTTTTAAATTTTTAACAATTCGAAATGACACATTTGTGTTGTTACTATTACATATAAGCTAAGCATTAGTAAATATAAACATGTTTTTCCTGAGTAATGGTTACACGCTATAGTAATATGAAAATATCATAACGTTATACCCAGTAAAAGAAGTTAGACTTAAGCAACTGCGACTTTATTGGTGATGCTAAACATGATTTTGCCACGTTCTACAAAATCAGTCAACAACAAACTTGGAATTGTTGAGATGCGAATCCTTAGACCCTCGTCGCGTACCTGATTGCGGAATGTAAATTTTCCCACGGGACCATAGTCTTAAATGAAATAGGAATAAAGTGGTTTATCGCCTGTTTCTGAAAACGGCGCAAACGGTAACAGAGACGTAAATAGCTGAAACAGTTTTGAATAGTTTATTGTGCTTTATTTTGCAGGAAGTTTTATTATTTACAAACTTTCCGAGTGAAGGCTTACAAGCCTTACTCTTAAATCAGTATTTTTATAGAATTTCCAAAGGTATTTTAGAATACTATTTTTAAATTTATTTTAGATTTGCCAGATAATTAGCATGTTGTTTGTTTTGCTTGTACTAAAACTGTTGCTTTATTTTCTCCTCTTCTGTTTATATTTCAAAATGGTTTTTATGCTGATACTGATAACCTTCAACAACTTTTGATGGATGACGCCTTGTTGCACATTTACATGGCCTATTAATTGAGATAATTTTCATATATTTTACTATACAACTTCACTAGATGACGCTAGATTATGTTTTATCGTTATTGAATGATATATTATACTTCAATGTGGACGAAGTCACGGGCAACTTTGAGTCTTTATACATCATAATATTTATTACGTAATAATACAATAAAGAATACAAGTAGAAGTTAATTTTTAAAAATCCGTCACCCTTACTTATGTTTTAATTAAAACTTATTTGATGTTGTGGTAAGTATTAAGATTAAATTAAAAGACAAAAAAACATTGTAAAAATTGCTAGTATTTATTGTTAATATAATTTAAATATATACCGTGCGTTACGAGTAAATGAATTTAATTTCTATCGAAATTTTCCTATGAAACTATAGGTTTACGATACGAATATGAGAAACATAAAATCTATTTTACAAAGAATAAACCGTATCTATTGTCACTCGAAATTAGTAAGTATATATACACAAGAGAATTATTAAGTGGGTTTTTTTTAATTGACACACATATCTTTGTACACTGATCGTTAATTATTCTAAGTTTTTCTAAATTCACTTGGCTAGCTACTACCCTAAATTGAACGTCTGTCACCGAGCACTTGTTGGTGTCTTCAATCCTCTGTAGGTTTAGCGTGTTTACCATCTTAAACTACAGTTCAAATCAGATAACATTGTAGTCAAATGCTATATCCTATATTGTGTTAAAAAAGGTGTGTAAAATTCTCGTTCTGAGGTTATATATCACCCTTTCAAGTCTTAGAACAGCTGGGCTGGTGGACTACCTAGAAATCGTTTTGCTTTTCTTGGTTACCACTCTGAAACCTCTTTCTTGTATCTCCTCTCATATTGTCAGCTGCCAGCAAATTAGTATGATTAGCCGTCTTTAGTGACCAGTTATATAGCTGTCTCGAGGTATAGTCATACGGTTATAGCAGTCCTTGGACCCATCGTCAAGTCCATTGTACTTACCACGAGATTAATGAAGGAGGCGCATTTTGTCTATGATTAATAAAATAGTAGATAGCCAATATTAAGACAGAAAATGAAGTGATAATTCAGATATTTTAGGTAGCGTCGCAGCTCTCAATACAGCTCGCAGAAATTGAATTTGAATCCAGCAGCTGCTGAGCCTGCCCGGAAATTATGTTATGAGTTGAGAATACTAAGTTATTAAGGTTTTATTGAATATTTGATGATGAAATTATTAGATTTTGTATTCATTTTAAAACTAATTCATCATGATGAAATACTAGTCGATAATTGAGAAAAACTGAAATAATTGTTACTTATTTATATAACAAACAGCCATACTTAAACATGATAATAATTATAATATAATGTAAATGTCTTAAAGTACCATTATTTAAAAGAAAAACATCTGTAGACTAGTTTTAACAAATCGTAGCATTAATTTCGTAAATATTTAGTTATACATCGTTTAAATTAATTGCAAATTATCATTTTTTTATATCTCGGAAAGTAAATTCATTCTTTTAATATACACAAAAAAGTATAAATAACTGAAATAAATACACATGAAGTATACTTTACATACCAGTCTTATACAGCAAATCAGACACTGTCTTTTTATAACATATTTAATATCTTAATATATATCTATTATGTGTGGAATATCTATAAATATAATCGAACGAAAATATGTCAAAGCTGCTAAGGAATTTATTATAGTGATCGTTAAATCGTTAAAAAAAGGAATTCCTAAAACAATTGGTGCTACAAAAGGAGATGTGAAAAGTGTTCTTATATCGAGTATTATGTCATGGAATTTAAAAAAAACATTTGTTCCTGAAGCGGGGATTAATCAATATAGTTATTAATTATTTTATATAAGAGAATATTTTTACTAATTCTACAATATTTATATTTTTCATTATTTATAATAAAATTTAAAATAATCTTCTGAGATATATACTATCGCGTAGTCTAGTTTACTACAAGATATTTTTACCATTCGGAAACGTATTTTTAGGTTTTAAAAGTTCGAATTGTAAAAAAGATTACGTTCCGTTTTTCTACGGGAATTCTGAAACAAGGATTCATTTGGTCATGTTCAGAGAGTTGGCAAACGTGAAAAGTTTAAAATGTTATTATACGTAGTAGCTACCTCTCATACGTTATCGGCTTAGCTAGTCGCCTTTTAGGCCACAGCTGTTAAGCTCCACGTTGAAATTAGGGGGCTCGTAACTCGACAGCTTATTTGCCTCGTCTGATGACCGATGCCCGCTGTATTTCAATGTTTTCGACTTATTTAATAATTTCTGAAATATAAAAGAGTGCTAGGAGACAAACTTTTTTTGAAAGATTTCGAAAGACCCTTTCAAATTTTTTCTTTATACATTTTAAGTGAAAAAGTTTACCTTTACTAAAGGTTTATCTAGGTATACTTGTAATAAGAATGTAAATCTAACGTGTTTGTGCTTTTTAGATTTTAGTAAAAAAGATAGTTGCAGGAATCTTGCAGGTTCTAGGAATAAATAATAAAATATTTCAATCTGTTTTAGAAATGTCTGTCTGTATGTATGAGCACGCATCACTGCTAAAATACTGCATTCATGATAAAACCTATTCAGGAAAATCATATCTTCGAGTAACATGTAGTCTTTGTTTCATTAAAATCGGTTCAGTCTATGAAAAGTTATTGTACTTTTAATGACAACGCGACTTAATACATTCAGATAACTTGTAAGGTTTCATGTGGATGAAGTCGCGGGCACAGCAACTACGTAACTAAAACTATAAATCAATATGTATCTATGTATTGAGTAAAATGTACATATATACCAAATAATATTTATACATAAATTTCGTTCTCTTTAAAGAAAGAAAAGAAATAACAATTGTTAACATTGAGTTAGAATTATTTAGAATACTGTAAATAAAATATGCGCCAATGTTCTGAAAGACCTTCTTTCATTTCTCCGTATTCAAATCACGTATTTACATATTTTAAATGTGTTATTCTCTTATATAGATCAAATGCTACAACGGCATTTACATGTTTTTGAAGATAAGATTGCGTATTTTGATGAAGCAAACCGAAACTTGTAAATATTTATATGTCATTGAATCTTCAAAGAAGGTGTTTTTTCGTTTGTCGTTGTCGGCTGTCATGTGTTCAAAATAATTATCTATGACAGAACATCTATCTAGTCTATGTTATTTACAACTCAATGGATAGATCTTAAAGATGCCTTATAAGTTTGCTTTGAACTTTCTCTTTTTATACCATAACACGGTACATGCTTGATGACACATGACGCTAAAATGTACATATAGGACAGCAGCGATCCTTGTAAAGATGGAGGTGATGCACGATTTAATTGTGGCACTCCATATGTAGAATAACTTATTCACAACTGAAGTGGACGACTTCTATTGTTACTGACGGTAGCAAAGTATATTTAGGTTAGGACTTTTCTTTTAGAAATTTACTGTATCTGTTTTAGTGTTTGAAAACTATTTTCTTTAATATGTCATATGCTTTAGCATTTCATTACAATCTCATTTGGTATTAAACGACGATATGTCTTAAGGTAGTAATAGCCTAAGCCTACAGGAGCGCTGAGTCGCAGGTGCAGCTGCCGGAGTATACCTATGGATGCTTTGAAACAGATGTTGTACTGGAGATTGGCAGAAAAAGCCATATTACCATATCATAATTTCACCATGATACTTTGTCTCACCGAAAACTCTGATTTATAAGAGGATTCGAGCCAGGACTGAGTCATCATTGCTTCAAGTTTGATCTATAGTTACAAATTTTGGACTTCCCCTAATAATTGTGTCATTTGCTGTGGGCGCGACTTTAATTTCGAAGTACGTTTTAATCAATTACTAACAAACACTTTAATTCTTACTGAATAGATAATCTTCAAAGTGAAAATAAAGAGGTGTCTTCGGAATAATTATTTTTAATTCTTAGCCTTGTTTATCCGACCTAAATTTTACTTTTGTTTCAAAGTCATTAATATGACAGAGTTATTAACGCTAGGCTGATTAAATTTATATAAGCCGTTAGGGGATGACGTCACTTACTAGGCTCGACCAATATGACCGCCCACACCGTCTAGTTGAATTAAAATGTTTGTTTATTAGAGTAAAAAGGTCACGAGTTCGTATTTACCTTGTTAAGGTTGTCTGGAGCACTTATTAAATATAAATTATGTAAACTAAATGTAAAAAAATACTGATATCAAGTTTCGTTTTTTTAAAATAAATGTGATAATAATATTTTTTTTTGATAAAGAAATGTATAATTGATCAAAGAAAGGTACATAATTGAAATAATCATATTAACATTGGTAATATTAGTGAAGAAAAAATATCACGAGCAAATCTGAGCATTATCTATACATATAATAAGAATGTAAATCTAACGTGTCTGTACTTTTTAGATTTTTGTGAAAAAAAAGTTGCAGGTGTCTTGGAATAAGTAGTAAAATACATTTTTAGAAATGTCTGTCTATCTGTGTGTTTGTATGAAAACGCATCACTGCTAAAGTACTGTTTTCACGAAATAACCTCACAAGAAAATCATAAAACATATCCTCGAGTAACATTTAGTTTTGGTTTTATTAAAATCGGTTCACACTATCAAAAGTTATTGTACATTTAATGACGACGCGACTTAAGTTCGAGATAATAGTAGATAAGTAAATGGACTTAATACATTCAGATGATTTTATTAGTCACTGTTGTTAACATTAATTTCCAAGCGGACGGAGTTGCGGGCACAGTTCGTTTTAAATATGTAATTTTAAGCGTTATGTAGTTGAAAAATATAGAACTAGCCATTACTTTACATTGGAAGTCAGCTTAAGGAACCGATTTGGGTAAAACTCGCGTTATGGAAAAATGCCTGCGCCCATGTCTGAGACGATATTTTTACGCGTAAAAAAACACGTGACTTACGTTTTTCCATTCTTATAAACGTGATTGTAAATAATAACCTTTGTTTTTAGAATTGCTTAGTTTTCTCTCGAAACAGCTCACGTGGCTCTTCTGTACTCAGTTTGTCTGTTTTAATTAACTAGTGGCCGCCTAGTGGTCGACATTCGACCATAGTTAATTGAATTTTTAAAGTTTGAACTTTATTAGGGTTCTTTTATCAAAGGGTACCTCTATAATCAAAGGCTTTCATCATGCCTACTCAGTTATTTGCCACTTTTTTTTAAATTATATAAACATAACAAAAAAATCGATGTCTAAATGAAAATTGAAATTAATTATAAATTTGAAACAAAAAACAGGCGGTTACATAAGGTGGTAAGGCTCTCAAATTCTAAGTAAACATAACTTTACGAAAATAAAGAAATTTATCGCAACTCATGACACAATTTTCAATTAATTTTACACGACACCATAGGTGAGTGGTATTTCTGGGTGATATTGAATTAAATATAGTCTGTAAATTATGAGGAATAGTGATATGCCCAGTATCATCATTTGGAAAAGTAATGGATACACAATAGAATTAAATGGTGAATCCAAAACAAAGATGTTTTTAAAACTACCATTAACTTTTGAAAATGAATTCATTTTTATTCATAATTCATCATCAGTTGTATTAAATACTAGCTGTACCCGCAGCTCCGCACGCGTTTTTTTTAAATTGTATTAAAGAAATATAAAATTGTGAGATCATGTACAATTATAGAAATACTCTTTAAAAACAACTGTAAGTACGACACGCACGCCACCTGCAGTGACATGTAACGTATACATTAGATATATAAATGCTAACTGTGTCAAATGAGGTTTATCATCAGCAACATACACTCATCAAAAAAGTCTAAGCAACATGTACTAATTTAAATTTTAGGATGGTTCTTCACATTATAACGTTGTATTTTATTTTTAAAATAATATCTTTAGGGTTCTATGATGTAAAAATAACAGCTGTTGTCTTTATAAGTTCTTTTAATAACAGAAATGAACAATATTAGAATATACTGTAGAAACTAAGATACATAAGAAACTAAACTTTTTTCTTACAAAATGAAATTTCTAAAGAAAATGTATTTATTGTGAAAGAATAGAACAATTTAATACAAAGTATGGGCTCCTCTGCTATTCAGAACTTGTCGGCAACAATTATTCATTGAATTAATGAGACTGTTTATGTCATCTTGCGGTATTCGCTCCCAATGGAATTGTAGCAAATCCTTCAGCTGTTGGGTTGTTATCGCTCCGTCCAAGTCCCTCAAAACACGTCTCTGGAGCATGTCCCATGCGTGCTCGATGGGGTTGAGATCTGGCGATTGTGCAGGCCAGGGCAATACCCGGATGTTCTCCGTTGCAAAGTATTCACTGGTTCGCCGAGCTGTATGTGAACGCGCATTGTCATGCATTAACCTAAAATCGGAGCCAAAGGTTTGTGCAAATGGGTAGACATAAGGTCTGAGAATATCCTCAATGTAATTTTCAGCATTCATGTTTCCATTTACAAAAACGAGCTCAGTTCGCCTGTTCTTCATAATACCCGCCCATAACATAACTGTTGAGCCGCTGTATGGATGAACTTCCTGAACGCATCTGAGCCTTTCAGTATTTCCGGGCCGACGATACACTCGCACCCTTCTTGTATCAGGCTTAAACCCGAATCGCGACTCATCGGAAAACATAATTTTATCCCATTCTTCCTGGGTCCATGTTATGCGTTCTCTACACCATTCATAGCGACGAGCGCGATTCCCGTGACGTATCGGTGGGCACCTGATTGGGCGTCGAGCTCGTAGGCCGTACTCATGCAGTCGATTTCGCACAGTTTGAGGACTTACATCAACACCACTTGAAATTTGTAGCTTCAAACTTATCTCTCGAGCGGTTAACATCGGCTGGCGTCTTGCAGTCAGTTGTATGTACCGGTCTTGCCGAGTGGTTGTACTCCTTTTACGGCCTGGATGCTGTTCAGCGGGTTCTCCTGTATTATTGTGGCGCTGCCAAAGACGAAAAATAACACTTCTATAAATGCCAAAATGTCGAGATACCTGAGATTGATTACTTCCCGCTTGCAACATCCCTACAGCTCTTTTCATTTCATCTGCCATCAAATGACGTCGCTTCATGACGTAAAGAATATCTAACAATTCAATTTTGTCGCTAACTTTATTTAAATGGTTGGTAAAATTATAAAATCAAGACTAAACGTAGCAATTAAAACGCACTTAAATTCAAACAAATTCGCAGTCATTTGAAGTTTATGAAAAAACAAAACATAATCAATTTTTTTTTTACAACCAGCCAGTATGTCATCAATAACAAAAAAGTTTACTTACCTACGCACTTTGTTTGAGTAAATACTTAGAAATTAATTAATTTAAATGGTAAAATTTGTAATATCACACATGTTGCTTAGACTTTTTTGATGTGTGTATTTAGAACCTTAACCCACCATATAACTACCTCAGTGCTCACTTACACTGTATAAGGAACTAATGAAACAATGACTTAATGATGTTATTATGATGATATAATATGCCCATATTGTCAATAAATAATACGTTTATGGTCTTTTTATCTTATCGTTTTAGAAAGACCTCTTTTATCTTCAAATTTCCTATTAATAATTATAATGTTGAATTGTATACAATGAATAAGCTGACGTCTTGAAATCTCGCATAAATATAAATCAAGGTATAAAACTTTATATCTGTCTAAGGAGTTTTTAATATTCGACAATACAAATATTGCTCATTGAACTCGATACAATATTCTTATGTGTTACTATGGTTACTGAGTTAAATAGACGAAAGCGCGGTAAATAAAACAAAATAGCCGCCAAAATGACCAAAAAGACAATATATTTCAAATTACATACATAGATACAGATATATGAATTTCAATTATATTTATTCTTGGAGTCCAGTAAAACGCACATGTTTACAGTGAACAACATATTTTTGCTAAATTTCATGCGGACAAAGTCGCGGGTAATGGATAGTCTAAAATAGAATAACTTAAATTACTTCCTATAAGGTCAGATATCTGCCAGTGAAAGTCCCGTGAAAAATTGGTCAAACCGTTTTGGACATAGCACTGCGGGCGAAGCTACGGTTAATAGCTAGTATAAATTAAAATTGCCTAAATTACTTTTTATAAGATCAGCTATCTGTCAGTGAAAGTCTCGTGAAGATCGGTCAAACCGTTTTGGAGATAGCGCTGTGGGCAAAGCCACGGTCAACAGCTAGTATAAATTAAAATTGCTGGAATTACTTTTTATAGGGCCAGCTATCTGCTAGTGAAAGTTTTGTAAAGATCACTCTAACCGTTTTGGAGACAACGTTGCAGGCGAAGTTAACAGCTAGTATAAATTAAAATTGCTTTAATTACTTTTTATAAGATCGGCTATCTGCTAGTGAAAATTCCGTGGAAATCGGTCCAACCGTTTAGAAGATAGCATCGCAGACAAAGCCGCGATTAACAGCTAGTCTAACTTAAAGTACCCTAAGTAACCCGCTGTAATTTTTTCTATCTGCTAATGAAATTTTTGTCAAAATCGGTCTAGCCGTTTCGGAGATTAGCCGGAACAAACAGACAGACAGACAGACCGACAAAAATTTTAAAAATTGCATTTTTGTTATCAGATGCGTGTATACTTTCGTACCCAATCAGTAAAAAAAAATTATTTTGATATTACATACAGACACTTCATTTTTATTATATGTATAGAAGATAGATATAGATAGATAATTGCTACATCAGGTTGAACTGCACCATTATAACCGCGAAGACGTAAGTCATGGATTACTTTCATGACCAAACAAATTTTCTTATTTTGATTTTACAAAGTAGTTTTTCGCTCTTTTTTTATTGAATCATCATTTGAAGTGAGTTCACCATAAAGAAATACTAAACATTAAAATATTCACATTGACTTTGGAAATATTGCTTTACTCTTATGATAACATGAAGCAAAGTGACATGAAGTGAAAGCAGTCCTGTCACCTAAAAATTTTGACATGCAATAAAACCAAAGAGAATGATAATTATTTCAGTGGTTCCATAAATTTACTAAAAATAAATAACTTTTCAATTAATTATTAATGTATATTATGATATACAATTTATACAATTATATTACAATTATATATATACAATTTGACCAGTTGATTTCATAGGGCATGTAAAGCATGCAACGTCAGTCATATAAAAAATATTGAAGATGTAATTGGAACGTAAGAGTAAAATGACGGATGTTCAAATGTCTTTTTCATTTACATGTGTGTATATGTTGTGTGAAATTCAATCAGTTGTGTGAGTAATGCATATTTTAATTAAATTTATGTATTTCTAATTAATTTTATATAAAAAAATAGTTTTCTGCACTTCTCTGCCATATAAACTTTAACTATGCTAAATTTCAAGTTCATTCGTTCGCGCAATTCGCTTAAAAAGGGATACAAAGTTTTGGCTTCACGTATTAATATATAAGATAATATAAATTGAAGGAATTTTGGGAAAGAGTGTACGCCTATGTTATGTCGCGCTATATATGTTGAATATTGTGATATATTATATAGTTTGTGCTCACAGTTGCACCGACGTGTGTCATAGAATTACTGTATATATATAATAACTAGTGGGTCCGGCAGACGTTGCCTCGCCCTGATTATGAAATATCCTGTACAAATTATATACTAAAACGTTCCTCATCAATCACTCTATCTACCGGTGAAAAGTGCATGAGAATCCGTACGGTAGTTTTTGAGTTTATCGCGAACAGACAGACAGACAGACGCGGTAGGGGACTTTGTTTTATACACATATAATATAATGTTTATCATTACATAATGATAAACATTAGTTCTTGAGAATCTGTATTAATATCATTTATATCAGATCGAGTGAGAATTTCAATATCCTTAAGATTACTGTGGTGGCTTTCTTCAACTACATGTCTGATTTCTGCTGTTGTCTTTTTTATTCACTTCATTCTCGATATAACATAGACATTTTTATTGTTTGATTAACTGACTAATCGAAGATCATCTTTGAAATGTTCTATGTTTATTTTTTGATGAGTTTTACCTGAACTAAATTCCTCTAGTCCTACTACAATTGTTTCTATCGTAGCAGGGAATCATAAAATGGAATAAATAGTTTATTTTTTGATGTAATTAAATCTATTATCAATATGTAGGTACTTTCTGCATATATATCTATATATGTACACGTATCTTCTTTATTTATCTGCACTAAAGATAGAATATTTGTAACTAACGGCAAGAACATCATGTCTCAGCAAGAATTGAAGCTATATTAGCATATATTACAAACATTTGTATTTTCCTCTCTTATATCAGTTTAAATGTGTTTTTATATGTACGTAACGATTGTGGATAAGGGAAACCTACGAATTTCTTGCAATATCTCATTTCTTTAATATATTTAACCAGAACCGGATTAATTTGATTCGAAATAAAATGTAACAAAACTTCAAAGAAAAAAGGTTCCTTTTAATTTTTATACCTGACATCTTTAAACTAATTTCTGATTTCACGAAAAGGAGCGAATTATCGATGGGTATTAATAGCGATAACTTATTACTATGTTTATATTGTTAATACATTTTTTTGTATATAAGACTTGCGATCTATAAATTTTGCTTTATATTGCCGCAATTAACAACAAACGCACATACGATGGTATAGAAACTTAGTAATAATTATACTGACTCATATTTCGACCACATTGTCATGAAGATGTGTAAGAGATGTGACCCACGTTTATCCATCAGAAGCAATCTGCTTAGAGTCTACCCGTCTGTGTGTGTTGTCTCATCCAATTCAGTTAATTTTGTCCATTGCAAGGTTAACGTTCCGGTTTTTGCTACAATATACTTAATTTCTTTTAGATAAATACCACATTATTTAGTTATTTTTATTTCATTTTTTATGGGAAGATAAATTAGCGCTGTAGCGCGTATGAAATGTTAAGTTAAAACGCCGTTAATTTTATTTTATTTATTCACAATACAACAAGGAGTCGTTACATAAATATTAACAATATACTTAAAAAATATTAGCTAATTAGTTAAAATAAAAATTAAATGTAATAGAAGTATGACTTAATCAAGGTTGTAACAAAAATAAAATGCCGCATCGTATCATAATGGATTAGAGAAGAAAGTGAAAAATAATTCTTTACAGATTTTTTTATTGTAAAACTAGATGACTCCTACCCTCTACTTCGTCTGCGTCGAATTGTCTCAACAATATATTCTAAACATAGAGGAAAACCGCACTACACCGCTTGCCCTACTTTTTTAGGATAACAAAGCACAAATCAGTGAACTTTATATGTACTAAATGTATCGTGATAATTATTATTTAGACAAGAACCAAATGCCTAAGAAGTTAAATGAGAAAAAAATCTAAATATATCTACTCGTTTTTGTGTGATGCGGGCACAACATCACACCTCGTATCGTTTTATTTATATCTAAGAAAGTTAGACAAGATGACAAAGTAACGAGACTATACGTAATAAAAGGTGTAACGCAATCTAAAAATAAAGGCGATTCCCAGTTGTTGCTGTCATGCCAGCCTATAAGCCTGGTTGGTCTCGAAATGCGCTAAACTAAAGAAGTATAATTATGACGGATGTATCAGACGTATACACGTTATTGTGCATAGCGGTAGTGATATAAAAATAAATAAATAAAAAAGCCTTTTATTTACTAAAATTCAATCTATATACTATAACTACTACTATAGTTTTTTACTAATTTCTTTTATTTAAGAACTCTCTCATTCTGCCTATTTGTGTCCCAATTATCGTATTCTCTATCTTAAATTGTAGCACTCGCCTCAGTGGCGTAAGCCTCCGCCAAACTTCTCCATTCGGCCTTTCTTGACGCTACTCTAGACATTTCCCAACCACACCTTTCTTTAAAAATATCACTCCACCTCTTTTTGGGCCTCATAAGTATGACAGATGGATGTATCAAATGTATACAATTAATGTGTATAGCTGCAGCGATATAGTCTAGTACAAATACTCTAACAATCCGGTTGTTTATTGGATTAAAGGTGTTGGTTACCATTAAATGTAGCGGACGATGCTATTGTTTAATTATAGGGTTTTCGTTCACAATTTGAAGTGATAATAGAAC
Organism: Antheraea yamamai; assembly: GCA_036509395.1. Lineage (NCBI taxonomy): Eukaryota > Metazoa > Arthropoda > Insecta > Lepidoptera > Saturniidae > Antheraea > Antheraea yamamai. The sequence continues at coordinate 16,738,130 of AP028436.1, read as the reverse complement.
AGCGTGTAGTATGTTCGAGGACCGAGTTAATCGATGTATGTTCAAATACAAATGAGTCAGGGTTTTAGTTGACAGGAATCACAATATTATAAAAAGTCTAAGCCCGCTTGTCAGTTAACAGCCTTAAATTAAAAATCTGTCGCCATGCACTTCTGGGTGTGTTTAGCTGTACTTTAGAGCATTTAGAGCCAGTCTAGGTTTAGCGCTTTTAACATCTTGGACTATATTGTTATTAAACATTAGGGAAGATTGTCAAATGCTATAGCTTTATAAAGTATATTAGAAAAAACTTAAACAATTCTTTATATTCCTTTTATGAATTAATCAAGTAAAAGCAAATTTATCTAATCTCACCCAATCCAAACTATCCCAACAAAGGTTCTTCATTGGTAGGTAGGATGTAAACATAATAATTATTTTCAAACATTTACTTTCTTATTCAATCTCTAACGGAATATTGTCTTTCAGAACGTCCTTAGTTAGTACCTACGGTGGAAATAATCGACGTCTGCCCCGTAATGAAATAACGAACTCAAGGATTTCCATGTAAAATTGTGCGGTGTAATCTTATACAAGTTGATTGAATGCTCTCAGTTTTGATTGCCTTTCCTTGAAGTAAGGGTATACACGATAATATTAAATTGGAGAGGAAAATGCTAAAATAATTTTCGATATTTTATTGGCTTGTTTAATAACATTAAATACTGTTCAATTTGAAACCAAAATGGTGTGCGTATATTAAGTACTTCGTAGAATTTTTTTATATTGGTTCTCGCTACAAATGTGTACTGGTATATATTCGTATAACAATTATATGATCATTTTTGTACTTTATAGGTGTTTTAGCGTATGACCACAATTTCATGGGATGTTAAATGTGGTCTAACATATTAAACACGCTAAATCAACATAGATGAAGGCTGGCTCTCCAGTGCAGCAGCCGGAATATACCAATAGGTGCTTGGCTATAGATTTTAAACATGAGGTTGGTAGCTAGCCAGACGGACTTACAAAAAACCCTACCACGCTATGATTTCATCACGATCTTTTCCTTCACCGAAAGCTCCGAATCAGTTACTAGGATTCGAACTTACGTACATCGATGCGTTCATAATTATAGCATGTCCGTCCCTGCTTCGCACGAATGTACCTACTAGCGAAGAAAATAACTCCAAATCTTTCCTTAAGAGTACGATTATGTAATGATATAAAATGTCAACTGAACGTCAATCTGTCAATTCTGACAATATTTTTGAACATCTCTCTGCTGTTTTCTGTCTCATCGACTTTTTTATATGCAGATATTTTAACCCAAATTTATCACTTTTCCATACGATTTCGCAAACATTATCATACAAATCTCGTAATACAAGAAAAGACGATTAGACAAATAGGTGCAGCCGTTCTGCGTGTGTGATGTGATGCGCTTATATACATCCGGCTATAAATTTAATATACCGTGTGAATGTTTAGTCAGTCGCAATATTTACACAGGTTATGCAGTACTCTCTCTCCTTCTAAAACAATTTAAAAAATAGGTGCTTAATATTTGACCTAATTATCTGGAGAAAAACAAAACTGATATACACTCCTAACACTTAGTTTACGTCATGCGCTAGTGTGCGTACTAACAAGCCCCTCCTGCTAACCACACCTACGCGCCGCCGCAAAACCGTGCCTTAGTTAATTGTTCGTTGAAAGTAATAGTTTACGCGCTACGTTGTGTTAAGATTAATTACTCCGGATGCGCCCTGATGATTCACCTTCATTTTCGTTCATTTCGTGCCTTTCACTTTTATACCCATACTTTTAAAAGTCTTTAAAAGTCTCTAAAAGAACAAACTTTAACTTAGGTTCTCTTTGTTGTTTATTAGTATTTTTTTATATTATTATTTTATATGTTAAATGTGACCATAAACTATCATTTCATGGAATATTGCTACTTTTTAAACTTTCACCCAGTATAAATTCGCAACTCTATATAGATTTGCTCTAGTCTCATTATGCGAGGATAAAACGAAGGCATATGTTTCTATGGAACAAATGCTGCCCGTGTTTCTTCTTAGTATAAGTTTCATTATAGCATACAGAGGTAATATATCTTTATTTTATTTGATGGAATACCAACAATACAAGGGCGGAAGCTTCGTAGACATCAACTGGTGTAACAAAATAAACCTTGTGATTGTTGAAGTGAAACTTCTAACGCGACTTCCAACAAGGTTGTGTTAAACGTTTAACGCTACCATGGAGGGGATATGAAAATATGAAAGCACTGTTGCGTTAAACGTTCAACGCTCCTGGGGAGGGAGAATAGAAAGAGACAGACCAAGAAAAATAATCAAACATTTCGTATCTTACTTTAGTTATCGTAATCCCATTGTAAATGTTATAGATTTGGATATTTCTCCACTCGCAAAATGATAATTAAAAAATACGATCAATTGTGAATTGTAAGCAATGGTAATAAAGTTTGTCTTAAAGAAACAACATGATTTCACTAAAAATCAATTTCTACCCCATCCTATTTTCATTTCCACATACGAAGTTTCACTTCTTCCGCGCGGAGGGACTCCACGCACTACTTTTTTCTCCAGTTGTTTATAATTATGAAAAATCTCTTAAAGAACAGTAGATAATAACTGAAAAACTTAGTTACAGTCAGTTTTAAATACACTTTAAAAACTTGTGAAATTTGTCTTACAAAAGAAATCATTTAAGACGATTCTTAAAACAGTTTAAAATTAAACTGATACATTAAGAATTAAATAAGTTAGTGAAGTTTCAAATAAATATACGAATTTCTTAATGAAGAGTATTGAAATATAATTTAAGCATGTAATAAAAATTGTAAGAAAAGCTGTATTAGAAACGAATTAATCGAATTTTCTTTCTAGCAATCAGACGAGAAGATCGAACTTACTAATTTAATATTTCGAATTTAAACATACTAGCAAATCTTTTTATCTATTTTGGTAAAACAATTAAATAGACGCGTTATGGTAATATTTTTATACGTGTCTTGTTTAAAATAGAATAATTTTTAGATTACAATAGTCATTAGTTGTTCTAAAGCAATCTAGAATAGATTAAAAGTATAAAAACGTAAATCAGAACAAAACTTTTATTAGCTTATACTTCTAAGGCACATACGATGAGTTATATATATTTCTTATTTTACATTGTTTCAAAAATGTAGTTTTTACTAAAGTAAACTTTTATTAAACAAAATTTATCGCTACAGGTAAGCAAAACTACTCAAAGTCGTAACATCTGTACGAAATGAGAGCCCTCTAAAACAAAACACAAAACCGCAAATCCGTTCGCAGCGGATACAATTCCGGAAATAATTCCGAAAACACGATCCGGAGATTTGGTCCGATATTCGAGTAAAGTCAACGCCGACGGTGAGAGATTTGTGTTCGGAAATGTATTGAAGTCGGCCATTGTTGCTGAAACCGGTGACTGGGAACCAAAACTCGTACCGTTGCCGTCTACAGATCCGACGATGCCTTGGAGATAATCTGAACGTGGTAAACAACCAATCAGAGTGACTTTCGTTTTTTCTGCTCCATTAAAATTATTCTTGCTGCATTCTCTGAATTCCCTAATTTATGCCTATGGTTAGTTATTCGCGGATCGGTAAACTTGAGTCCTTGGGGCTGTGCTCGCGTGGTTGGAACATAGGCTAATGATAAATTTCATATACATGGTAACAATTATATTCATTGTAAACAAACTATGGTTTTCACAACAATAAGAATAACAATAGCATTTACTTATTTGTACAATGGTATATACTGAAATATAAGTATGTATAAATATGTATTTAAATCAAGTTATTTATTGATCAAGAAAATGACTAAGCCTTAAGTCTTAAACAAGGTTTTATCAAACTGTTTCTCAATTATTAAGTAACAGTTTGATAGAACCTTTTTTAAGATTTAAGGCTTAGTCATTTTTAATAACTGAATACATTAATTTTAGTATTTAATAGTTGAATGATTAGTAAGAAATAATTTGTCACCAATTAATGTTTTGAACAGTTTTGATATACGCATTCTTTTAAGGAATCACATACAGGGTGCGTATATTTGGTGGATGGAAATATGAACATACTAGCAGATTCCCGTCCGCTTATTTAGGCATTAAAAAATGGCAAAGGGCCAATGGACTCCAAAAATTTAGGCTAGAACCATGTACGAAAAATTCCGTATGGAATGGTCTACCGAAAGTCTTATATATTTAGTAATTTTAACGTGAAGGAGCCTCAAAGGAACTGTATTTTCATTATACACAAATGACTACCTTTTGCTCGTGGTTTTACCCGCACTAACGTAGATTTACCCTATTCATCGAGGACAGCACATTTTTCTGAATAAATTATTTTTATCCATTTCTATACCTCTGACATTGTGTGTGCAAAATCACACGATGATCAGTTGAAAAGCGTAAATGTGTAACACACAAATAGACAAATGATCGAACGAATAAATATACTACAACATAACTATTCATAAATACATATATTTTTTTAAATTAAAAGCAAACATTACACGTTTTCTTTATTCTACGTTAATAAATATTACAAAGTTTATTAAGGTTGCAAAATAATATTTAGATTTATAGTTCTGCTGTTGTTTTCTCTTAATTTGTGTTCTAAACAACGTCGACTAAATTACATAACATATTTAATATTGCAAGAAAACTTGTCGACAGCAAATGTCTGTCGATTTAATTTTCTTTTATCCTTTAAATTTTTCCATATATTATTTAATACAACGATATTAGCAAAGAGTAGTATAAGCATACTAACTAACAGGCAACCCGAAAATTAAACTTTGCCATTTATAATTTACTAGTATGAAAGTTAAAAGTTTTATTGATTTAACGCTTTAAACGACTATTTATTTCTCATTCATATAAATATAGATTATCACAACAAGATCAACAAGACATTAGTTAAAGCCAACCCCTTGTTGAATGCGTGGACAATTTTCATGAAGACGTCTCTGCAGACACAGCGGGGGCCAGCTCTCCCTAGCTGTTTGTTTTACCTCTCGACTTTTATACAGGGAATAAATTCAGTTCTTTATGCGTTGGGTCATGTTGTCACCTACATGTTTTTACGAGCTAGGCAATATTGAGGTTGGGCTTGTCATGTTTATAAATATTTTCGTATGAACATCGATAAATTAGGATGTTTGTCAATTAAGAACAAATTTTTCGGCCTTTTTCTTTTTTTTAAGGATGTTATAATTTTTATTTTTGGTTAAATATTTTATTATGCGCATGAATTACACTAAATAATTATAACAATTCAAATAAAAATAATATTTTCTATCATAAATGTTGACAGTCACTACAGTGGTCCCCTGTAGATTGCTTCCGGCTGTCGCTTCTTGTATTTGTTTTGATATTAAATATAGAATTGACACCATTTTGTTTTAAATTGACTCTCCGTTATTGGTCTGACGGGCCTTCAAAGGTTTATCGGGCGATTTATCAGTTTTTGCGCGGGTGTTTAAGGCACACAGCGACATGGTAACAAGCCCAAGGGTGCTAAATTGGTGGAATCTCGGCTTGGGCTGTCTATTTGGATGCAACATTACGATTCAAACTAAGCTAACCGTATGATCTATTGAATACAGAGTCACTGTATTGCACTAGTAGCGTGCTTGACAGCTCCACTCTGGGGTATTGAACCTAGGCTTGCGTTGACACCGTTTATAGTGTAGTTCACCTATGCTATAGTCGATAGAAACGTTTGGGGTTGAACTTTCCGGAATTCAGTAAAACATTAATTATGACAGACCACTAAGTTTCAAAGGTGTTTTAGATCTTATTTGTTTATTTATGATACTCGAACTTAGAAGAGTAAAAATGTGCGCAGAGTTTATAGATGACGTTTGCATGGAATTTGAAATTATCCCTGATAGTTGTTTGTTGTTCAAAAGAGGTAGTTTATTTTATTTTACAGGTCGTAACCATATTTTTAAACCTACATCGCTTGAACTTCTCTTTGAAATATTATGATATGGGTACGGTAGTTTCTTTCGTTATAATTATAATGTGTTTTATACGTAATAGTCTTATAAATACGTATCAACAAAATGCGATAAAAGGGCAAACAAAAGTGTTTTGCATCAAGTAAACATTTCATGCACGTTCCAACCGATCGTATTCTGTCTCGTACCATAATCCCCGGATAAACGAGATATGCAATGATATGCAGCAAACGATGAAAAAAAAACATCGAGCTTCTATCATCAACTACTAGTTTATCTTAATTTTAAATTATAATGATTTCAATAAATATTATTTACCTGAATAACCATAATAAAATTCTTTTTTCTCCTCCTACCTCCTTTTTTTTATTTTTTTTTTTTTTTTTCCCGTGGTTCCCAGAATTGTTTTTATTTTTTATTTGGCCCCGTTGGTGGCCCCTCCGTTTTTTTTTTTTTTTTTTGCCAAGGCAGGACAACGTCCGCCCGGCCCGCTAGTTTTATTATAAAGTCATTTATACTAGTCCATGCATATTTTGCAATTGAAATCGTGTTTGGGATCAGAATAAACCTTTTGAAAATAAAATTGACAATAAAGAGTGAGTCCGCCTAATAATAAGGGCCGTTGAATTATGGAGATGAAATAGTTAATACAAAAAATGCAAGTTTGCTTCCAGTACAAAAATATTGTATCTATATAACAGAACGTTATGTAATGATATTAAAGAAAAACATACGCGTATAACATGATTTTATTAATGGTAGAAGTAATTAAATCTTACAGCAGGTTTGCGCTAATAGTGAAAATAAACGTGACTTGGGCGGACCGCACTGAAACTAATTAAGAATTTCATTTCCCAACCGCATCTGTAAATGAACACGATACTGAAGTAGAAAATTAAAAAAAAATACTTCTTACATATCGTAGAAACATAATATTCGTATTAGATAACTTATTAATACTATAAGTAAATGATAGACTCATTGGGTGCATATTCGGAAACTGCGACAAGAAACGTAGAGTCGAGTCCCATAACGAGCCGTTCGGTGTATGAGGACATCAGGATGGGGATATTACTGTGGTAGCCCATTTTCTAATTTCTGCTATCCAAAAGTTGTAAGTTTGTCTCCAATACTGCGTTCCGATAGCTGCCCTTAAAAGCCAGTTCGTCTTACAATATATACTTCTATATAATATTATAAAGAGGTAAAGTTTGTGAGTTTGTGACGTTGTAGAGGGTAATCTCAGGAACTACTAATCCGATTTGAAAAATTCTTTCAGTGTTATATAGCTCACTTATCGAGAAAGGTTATATGCTATATATCATCACGCTAAGACCAATAGGATTGGAGCACCAATGGAAAATGTTACAAAATCGGGCTGTTTTTTGCTTTTAGCTGCGTGTAAGCGTTAGTAATGTTAGTATTATATACGTTGCCATGGTAACGTGGTAACTTTCTATCGCAAACATTTTAAAGTTTATTTTGTGTTTCTATTCAAAATGTTTATTCTGCTTTTGTTTTGTTTCCAATTTTTTATTTATAATTTATTACGTATTATAAAAATAAAGTGTGTGTATGTGAGATTAAAATAACAACTTTTTGGTGAATGGATATGGCTACAAATAACAAAAAAATATTTTTTTTAAATCTTGTCGGTATTTTATATGAAAAAGCATCTCTGTAATGTACACATCTACTCATAATATTACATTTCTTTAATACATTTTAAAAAAGCGCGTGCGCATCAGTGGGTAGCAACTAGTTAAATATAAGACGGTGATTTGAAGAGGTATGTAAGTAAAATATGTATATTAACAGAATGTATTTAAATAAAGAAAACATCCGTCTACATATATATAGACACTAGCTTCTGCTTGCGACTTCATTTGCGTGGAATAGTTACTTTGGGCTAACGCTAACACGCAGCGGAAGCTCTCAAAAGGAAAAAAGAAACGATTTAGAAACATTCTTCATTGATTCTCCGCTCCTATTGATTGTAGCATATATATCCTATAGCTTTCCTCGATAAATGAGCTATCTAACACTGAAAGAATTTTTCAAATCGGACCTGTAGTTCCAGAGATTAGCGCGTTCAACTATAAAAACAAACAAATAAACTCTTCAGCTTTATATATTAGTATAGATTAATACAGCTCGAGGAATTTTAAAAGGCCCTATGTTTTACTATTATTTTACTAAATATCTATTTATATACGTTGTAAAAAAATTAATTGCTATCTCCAGTGTTATGGTAGACGTCACTTTGCACTCCCGCCTGGAATTGATTGGCCGCTACCACGTCTTACTGAAACAGAAAACGTTTGTTTTTATTTGCATGACGTGTACTTGAAAAAGTTAAATCTGAAGCTTTTAGACGGACGTGCTCCCAAGAGCAGCTCATAAGTGCTTGGCGACAGCTTCTCAACTTGAAGGTTAACCGGAGTGACTTAGAAAAAGCCCTACCATCGTGCTATGACTTCATCACGTTGTTTGCCTTTACCGAAAGCTACGACTCACGCCTGGTGTCCAAACTGAGCCACTGAGCCATCACCTCTCATTATTAATTATGTTATTATTATTCATCTTCTAATTTAATCATACTTTTGATTTTCAAATTGAATAAAAAATGTTACACTTTCAAAATAAACTCGATATGTAATATTAAAAAAGAAACTTTACATTATATTCAAGTTGTAAAATAGAAATACCAGTTACAAAGAATGCTTGTGACATTTCAATTACGGTTTATCTTGAACTTGCTTCTATCGCAGGCGAGTTCTCAACCGACCGAGAACCGAGACAGTTCTGATTTAAAATTATTTTTGAGATTTTATATTAATTTGAAGTTATCACAGTGATAATCATAATTTGGTGTTAGCATTTACGGATACCGCATCGATCGATATTGATTATAATTGTATAATGTGCCTGAGCTTTCCAAGAACGAAATTACGTTGTTAAAACCATACTACTGTAGCTACCGAGTATGTCATCCTCTTTGGCAGACTGGCTGAAACTCTTGTGTATATTGTAAATAGAATTTCGTTCAAACAAATGAATGATCGCGTCTCTATAAATACCTTATATGGTCATATTAATATACAGTCTATTTCACACAGTGACCGTGTCACTATAGAATCTTATAGTAGTGAGCCCGAAGCTCCTACACTACAAAGGTAGGAAGAATATTGCTTTTTATCGAGATGAAAATCCGTTGACATTAATGTACAGGTATATTACGTCAGATAAGTTTGAAAACTTGTCACGTTAAGAGTGTTTCCATCTTGGGCCACTTTATCTTTTAACATTTGGTAGGACTCTGGTCAAAGGATAAAACTTTAAATTAGAATGCAAAAATTTATTAATGCAATAAGAACAGTATTGCATATACTAAGTCGAAATGCTCTACATGAATTGTTCTGTTATATCTCAAAGGGTAGGCAGCGTTTTCGACGAAAGCTCCGAGGCGGCTTGACTTTTTTCAACATTTATGGTTATACTTAATTACAATATTATTTACAATAAATCTTGACAAATTATATATTATCTTTCTTTATATATAAATTTCTTCTGTACGTGTGTATGTCACTGAACTCCTCCTAAACGGCTGGAACGATTTTGACGAAATTTTGTGTGCGTGTTCGAGTAGATCCGAGAATGGTTTAGATTGACAATTGGACCCGGTAGGTGGTGCAGTGGTTGAATTTTAGAATTTTTTTACTATCGAGACAGGACAACGTCCGCCGGGACCGCTAGTATTTATATACTTATAAATATATAAACTTTCCTTGTCAAACACTCTGTCTATTACTGAAACCCTCATGAAAATCCGCCTAATAGTTTTTGAGTTTATCGCGAACAGACAGACAAACGTGGTGGAGGACTTTGTTTTATAACATGTAGTGATAATTAAATTAGAAACATAAATCCAAGGGCTTACTCTAAACAAAATAATGAAATCGCGGTAACGGGAAAATGTTAATTCTATTCTCTGGGAAGCTGAAAAGGTATTTTGTAAAAATTATGCGTACATCCCTATGGGCACATTAATGTTTGACAATATTTAAGCTGACGTACCCATGTTCCTTGAGTTCACTAATTGAAGTCCCTTTCTATTGTTTATGCATGGACTTTGAGATTTCCACGTCAATCCGCATTAAAAGGGTTGAAAGTGTAAGTAAACTCCGATCAAGAAATTATTTATTATTATTAAATTATTGACTAAGAAAGTCAAAGATTTCATCCTATATTAGAGCATATATTTGTCTATAAACAGGGTATATCCCTGCAGGAATAGACAAAACAGATGGAGCAACATTTATATTACATTTTGCGAATATTTTGATATTCGCTTATTCTTTCAGTCCGACCAGCCATTTTAGATATCTTTTTATTCCTAATATGATCTATTATTATAAGGTCATACATAGACAAGAGATTGATTTTCTGCTTCGTGTAGCTTATTTTTATTTTTATCGACCTATCCCAGCTTCACTGCCGTATAGATATCAGCCTATATACTACTAAAAGTGTTTTTAATATATCTTATACATTATTATTACTAGCTGAAAGCATTTTTTTTTATCTCATAGGAGGCAAGCGGACTGGTGGGTCACCTGATGTTAAGTGATCACCACCGTTCATAGACACTTGCAACACCAGGGGAGTCTCAAGTGCGTTGCTAACCTGTCTTGGGGGAGAGAGGGAGTAAGGGAAGGGGGAATGAAAGGGAGAGGGGATGGGGGAAGGGGGAGGGGAAGGTGGCCCTCCGGTGCTCTCACTGACCGAACGAAACGCAACAATGCAAGCACTGTTACTTCACGTCGGTTTTCTGTGAGAGGGTGGTACTACCCCGGGTGAGCCGACCCATTCATGCTGAAACCATTAATAGCTTCATCGTAGCTCTACCACCTACCAAAGCATACTTTGACTAAATCTATGACGTGCATTATATATACCAGATGACTGTTTAGACAGTAGAAATATTTCTGGAGGACACTATGCACTCGATCCTCGTTCTACATCAATTTAAAAAAATAGGTGCTTAATATTTGACCTAGTTATCTAGAAAAATACAAAAATTATACACAATCCTTTACGCGTCTATGTTAAAGCACAGTGTCAATGACCGTCGGGTGATTTCACTTTCATTTGAAAGGGAACGTCAGAACTAAACAAAAGGGTTTATTGCCCGTTTTACTATCAAAAGTTATTAACTCCGGCTCGCCCATTGTAGCTTTTGGCACCGGTCATTGCTCTTAGATTTATTATTTTATTTACACGTTTATGGCTATAATTTTGAAAATATTAGAACAAACTTTAACTTAGATTTTCTTGGTTGTTTATTAGTATTTGTTTTAATATTATTATTTTATGTTAAATGTGACCATGAAGTGTCATATCCCAGAACACTGTGAGTATCTAAACAATCACCTGGTATATGTGTTACATACAAAATAATTATTAGTTGAATAGTTATATTATCAAAAAATTCGTTCATTATAAATCTCATTTAATCTCATAGGAGGAATCAGGGAAGCATGGGAACACAAACAATGGCGACAAAGAAAGGAATTTTATTTGTTTTTGTGTATTCGTTATCTAATCCCACTCATTGTTCGGTGGTTTCAAGCGAGAGCCTCTGGCAAATTTGGTTTGCTTTATTAGCCTTTGGTATTAGGACGAAAAATAAGAGCTGATTGTGGAGTCCTTTTTAAAATTGGGTTCGCTTTTATAACAGTAAAATATTATGATCCAAAAAGGACGGAGGATAATTTTAATATTAAACGAAGCTCTCGAGTCTTTTGTACAGAAGACTTACATATTACGTTTCAATGAGATATTATTAATTAATTATCCTAAATAAGAATACTTATTTTTTATTTGGGTTTATTCATTTATGTTCATGATTGGTATATGTATTAACTGGACATATCAAAGAGTTAACAGTATTGAAAGGTCTCGTTTGGGAACATCATGCATGCATAGGAAATTATCAACAATAGCAATCTAAATCTAGTAGTATGTACATATAGTAAGAATGTAAATCTAGCGTGTCTGTACTTTTTAGATTTTTGTGAAAAAAAATGTTGCAGGTGCCTAGGAATAAGTAATAAAATACATTTCAATCATTTTTAGAAATATTTGTCTGTCTGTCTGTCTGTTTTTATCAACACGCATAACTGCTAAAGTATTGGGCTCACAATATAATCAGAAAGCTTATCTTCAGGAGTAACTTAGTTTTTGTTTAATTAAAATCGGTCCACTCTATCCTAAGTTATTGTAATCTGAATGACGGCTCGAGTTAAGTACAAGAGAAGAGTAGTAATCTTTAACTAATCGTAGTCCGATGAAGCTGTTAAGACCTTGCTAGGTCAATAACGTAAGCAGTTCCAGAAAAAAAAATCTTTAACTAATTTGGTTGAACGCGCTAACCTTAGGAACTACTGGTCTGTTTTGAAAAATTCCTTCAATGTTAGATTAATCATATACCGCGGAAAGCTATTAGCTATATATCATCACGCTAAGATCAGTGGGAGCGGAGCACCAATTAAAAATGTTTTAAAATCGTTTCTTTCTTGAGAGCTTCCGTTACATGTTAGCCTTAGTCCAAAGTAACTATTCCATGCGGACGAAGTCGCGGGCAGAAGCTAGTTTATATATATAAAATTCCGGTTTATGTGTATTCATTATGTTTCTCTTTCTAAACGGGTTTCTCATTAAGATATAATTTAGATTGATCTATCGCTCGGGAACGTTATAATTTTGCTACATTAAAAGTACCCTATATACTCCGTACTCCTCAGAATATGTTTGCAAAATTTCAAGATGATTGGTTGAGTAGTTAAGGCGTGACAAACAAACAAACTCTCATTTGCATTTATAGTAATAATAACAATTGTTTGAGATTAAAAAAAATAAATATACAGTTCCCTTTCTTCGTCTTTGTTTCAGTATACAATCTTCATTGTTAAAGTTTATTACTGCCATTATCAAGTGGGTAATTGCTTTGTGTTATAAGGATCGCATCTTTTGGTGACTTCAGTGATACAACAAAAGAGTGGCCCCTTATTAAAATTTTTAATGACATCGTGAAATTAACATTCTATATTATTCTTTCTAGCCCAGCTTACTTGTACATAATAACCAAATTATATAACGCATAATGCCACCATTTTTTTCATGATACATAGGTTTGATCGCGGCTGTGTTTACACTAATGTATATTTTGAAAACAAATTACATATTATTCACAGACATTGTAGCTTTCTATAGTAGAATGATATTTTTAAAATCGGTTGGGTATTTTTTGAGTTTGTTCGTTACAAACAAAAAATCATTTTTTTTCTTTTTGTAACAGTAAATGCAAATTAATGCCCAAAAACTTTATGCTTCCCTTTATATTGGTAATGGAATCGATTATAAACTTGATTGATTTTTACTTTAGTAAACTGCTACTTATTCAATATGAATTCGTACGATTTATAAACGATAAGAAATAAACTCTCCTGCGTTTGACAACCGAGTGAAGGGCAATACCCGTAGGGAGACTCGAAGACATATCGACCTTGTCAAGTACAGCGGGACTCTAATTATAGAGAGCAGTACCATTGCTCGGAAAGATATTACTGTGAACAACACAGTCTTTATTATTATTAATCTCTAAATATAAATAAAATTGAAGTATCCTTTCTTTATCCGGGTTTACTTTTACTGGGAAAATATACTACATATATACATATACCGACTATATATTATTATGTGTTTACGACGAAGCTAAGCTGTAATGATAAAATGTCACAGTAGTATTATAAAATTTTTTTTTCTTTTTTTTTTTTTTTTTTTTTTTCCCCCCCCCCTCCCTCCAAACCCCCCTTAACTCCTTCCAAACCCACCAAGGTATAAATATTATAGGCGTGAAGCAGTAATATTAAAAAGTAAGTTAATAGAACAAAATACAATCCACTATTGGCTAAGATAAAATATATGGTTTCTGTCTATGAGTTTACAAAACGATTTTCATGAGAAAGTATTGGCCGGCATCAGCCAATAAATATATCATCTACTATGATCTGATTGGTTGCTTATCTTTATATATAAATTTCTTCTGTACGTGTGTATGTCACTGAACTCCTCCTAAACGGCTGGACTGATTTTGATGAAATTTTGTGTGCGTGTTCCAGTGGATACGAGAGTGGTTTAGATTCACAAATGAACCCAGTAGGTGGCGCTGCGGTTGAAATTTAGATTTTTGTATTATCACGGCAGGACAACGTCCGCCCGGCACGCTAGTGAAATATATTTCTTCAAAAATTTCATTCCAACAGACCATTTATCGAAAATCTTTAATCGAAGTTATTTCTACTACTTGTCAATAAAAGTTATTGTCATGACGAGCTAGTCACTCCTTCAATTTGTTTTATTCTGTATATGTCTTAGCATTGACCACAATCTCACTTGATGTTAGATCACGATGTGGTCCAAGAATTAGAAGGTTAAACACGTTAAACTTAGAAGTGTGCTTGCAGATTTTCAACTCATTTTCAATTGTATAGACGAGAAATGCGACATTAAAAGTCTAAAATTCTATAAATGGCTGAATGTTTCTGATACAACTACTTGATAATATAATCAGTAGCAATTAGTCTTCGTTGTACAACAAATAAAAACATAACCTAAATGACTAATACATCTGTGCAAAACTTTGAACATTTGCTTCAAGAATGCCCCAGGTTTAGCACGAAGAGACTATAGTGCTTTGTGATAATCTTCGTACATGTCCATTCGATCTTTTGGGCTTGATGGAGAAGAACTCTTATATTAAATCGTTCGATAATTTTGTCAAGTATGTGATTGTTAATCTTAAGACATTTAACGGACTTTGAAATTACTACGACTCTCTAACTGTATCTGAATCATGACTGACAAATCTTGATGACTTTTATGTTACGCTCCTGCAACACGTCAAGGGAGTGAGTAGTGAATTGTATCAAATTGTGATCACCCCTCTCTCCCTTTATATTGGCAATTATATTGCCAATTCCAAAGGATGTCTCTGCGAAACCAACAAAACTGAAGAAAACAAAATAGATTAGTGATCTTCCGATGACCCAAGTTCAACCATAATAAGGAATATAAAATTCTTTTTTTAATTGTCAACGTTTCTGGATTGTAATAACTGTAGTGATATAGTTAGAATAGTTATATAGCCATATTAGTACATTGGGTATACATATATATACTAATATGAATATATATGTGCACATGAAAAAATCGTTGTACCCTTTATTATTGTCGACTAGACTACCAGTAATAAATATGTATTATGTATACAATTAGCAAACTGTAATGCAATAACTCGATGCCGGTACAAGACAGAACTTGCTATTAATCAGGAAACTTTAAATTTCGGGCAACCACGAGAACTGTTTACCGAGATCGGAGAGCTTAACCGGGTTCCAGTGAGGCCATTTACTTTAATTGAATCCCCGAAGACTGCTATTGTTAAGCGTAGTAATTGCATTTTAACTACCACTATGCAATAATAGGAGAATCTACATACAACCATTTACATTATTACATTATCCGTCTCAAACTATTAAGAATGTAGTTTTTATTTCAGTTCACGCGTTAACGCACCTTCTTTGTATTTTAGTTTCTTTTTCAAATATGACTTATTTTTATTTGCGTAAAATAATCTATGCGTATAATAAGAATGTAAATCTAACGTGTCTCTACTTTATCGGTTTTCGTTAACAAAATTGTTGCTGGTGTCAAGGAATAAGTAATAATATACATTTCAGTCATTTTTAGAAATGTCTGTCTGTCTATGTGTCAGTCTGTTTGTATGAACACGTATCACTGCTAAAGTACTGGGTTCACAATCAAACCTCACCACATCACCTCGAAAACCATAAAGCATATCTTCGAGAGTAACGTAGTCTTTGTTTCATTCAAATCAGTCCACTCTATCAAAAGTTATTGTGATTTGAATGACGGCTCGAGTTAAGTACGAGAGAAGAGTAGTAATCTATACTAATATATAAAGCTGAAGAGTTTGTTTGTTTGTTTGGTTGAACGCTATGATCTCAGGGATTACCAGTCCGATTTGAGAAAACCCTTCTGTTTTCGATAGCTCATTTATCGAGGAAGGCTTTAGGCTATATATCATCACGCAAAGATGAATAGGAGCGGAGCACCAATAAATAATGTTTCAAAATCGGGCACTTTTTTCCTTTTGAGAGATGTCGTTAGCGTTAATATTATATACGTTGCCATGGTAACGTGGTAAGTTTCTATCGCAAACATTTTCAAAGTTTATTTTGTTTTCCTATTCAAAATTTGTTATCTATTACGTATTATAAAAATAAAGTTCGTGTATGTACAATTAAAATAATAACTTTTTGATGAATGTATATGGCTACAAATGACCAAAACATTTTTTTTTATATTTTGTCTACATTTTTATATTATTATATTTTGTCTGTTTGTTTGTTTGTTCCGGGTAATCTCCAGAACGGCTGGACCTATTTTAACGGGAATTTTACTTTTTACTGCCAGATAGCCGAAATTATAGCGGTTGACATATTGTACTTTATTTGTCCGCGGCTTCGTCCGCAGTGCTATTTCCAAAATGGTGGGATCGATTTTCATGGGGTGTTCACTGGTGGATAGCAGACCTCATAAAAAGTAATTTAGGTTTTTTTATTCGCCTTCGGCCACAGTGCAATATCCGGAAAGCTTGAACTGATTCTTACCGGGCTTTCATTGGCAGATAACTCACCTTATAAGAAGTAACTTAGGCTATTTTATTTTGTTACTCAAGACTTCGTCCGCAATATTCTACTATCTCCTAATCGGTTGGACCCACTTTCACGGAACTTTTACGGGCAGATAACTAGCGAGCTCGGAAGACGTTGTCCCGCCCCGATAATAAAAAGAAAACCTTGAAAAATTATACTTAAACCTTCCCCATGAATTATTCCATCTACTGGTGAAAACGGTATGAAAATCCGATCTGTAGTTTTTGACTTTATCGCGAACAGACAAACAGACAAACCAGAGGACTTTGTTTTACGCTATGAAGTGATGAACTGTTA
This sequence comes from Antheraea yamamai, assembly GCA_036509395.1. Lineage (NCBI taxonomy): Eukaryota > Metazoa > Arthropoda > Insecta > Lepidoptera > Saturniidae > Antheraea > Antheraea yamamai. The sequence continues at coordinate 16,721,023 of AP028436.1, read as the reverse complement.
CCTGTGAATTCGTTCGTGTGAATTTAATAAAAATAGTTCGTTTACTGTAAACAAGCGCGTGAGACGTGCGCTGTACTGGACTCCAAGAATAAATGTATGTAATTTGAATTATATTATCATTTTGGTCAATTTGACGGCCATTTTCTTTTATTTACCGCCTTTGCATCTACATAACTCAGTGATTATAGCAACGTATAAGAATAATACAACTATATCGACAATATGGGCATGTTTTGTCTATAAAATAAACAATTTAACACATATTGTTCAATAATATATAGTTTAAAATTTTCATTACTTTCTTATATAGTGTTAATGAGCACTGAGGGTGGTACATAGTAGGTTAAAGTTCCAGGTATGTTGCTGATGATAAATCCCATCCCATTCGATATACTATTCGTATTCACATATCTAATCTACACGTTACATGTTACAGTAGTTGGCGTAATGTAAGATTGCAAGTAGGTGTGTACATTACAGAAATGCTTTTTCATAAAATTTGTAACTATGACACCATAGTTATTTAATACATTTAAAAAAACGCGTGCGGAGCCGCGGGGGTCAGCTAGTCTATACTATTATTATAAAGCTGAAGGATTTGTTTGTTTGGTTGAACGCGCTAATCTCAGAAACTACTGGTCTAATTTGTAAAATTCTTTCAGTGTTACATAGCTCATTTATCGAGGAAGGCTATAGGCTACATATCATTACGCTAAGACCAACAAGAGCGGAGCAACAATGTAGAAAGTTTTAAAATCGGGTTTTTTTTCCTTTTGAGTACTTCCGCTGCGTGTTAGCGTTAGCCTAACGTAACGATTCCATGTGGGCAGAAGTTAGTGCTTAATATCTGTTAAAATCAGTTTACGTGTATCTAAAAACAATTTTAAATTGAAGTAGATTAGCTTCGGAAAGATTGGAAAGTTCGCTTGGTTAGCTACAACCCTCGAGGTGAAAATTTCTTACCATGCACCTATTGGTGTGTTCCGGCAGCGGCACTTGAAAGTCAGCCCCTCTAGGATTAGAGTGTTTACTATCTTAAATGTTTAATGTTGTACGCATTATTATGTAAACACTAGCTTTTGCTCGCTGGTTCGGTTGCGGTAATATAGATTTATTCTATCCCTTGGGAACAATACATATTTTCTTAATGGAACGTACTCTATGTCCTTTTCTGTACCCCTAAAAAAGGTCGTGATGATCGGTTCACTAGTTAAAGCCTGAAAGCGTAACAAACAAACAAACATACATTCGCGTTTATAATATTAGTAAGGATTACGTATTTTTGTTTGTTTAAAATACATTAGCGTTAAAATCCTTTTACGTGTCTATTTACTTTAAAAGAAAATCGGAATAAACTGGCTAACGAAATTCGGTATATATTATTCAAGTTTCTAAGGTTTTATATTGAATTTAAAATTAAATATGGAGTATAAATATTTTATCATTTTGTATTTTTATTGACATATATGTTCAATCCTTTTACATGTATATTTAGTTCAAATATAATTAGTAACAAATTAAATTGACTAATAACGAAATCCAATTTTACTTAAGTTTTCCATGATTTACGTCGAATTTGAACATAAATATAAAGTATTATCCGACTAAAATATCACACACTTTTTACCGTAAATTGTTTACATCTTAAAATTCATTAAAGTATGTGTTGGTAAATTATTTGTAACTATTGAATTCAAAATGTTACGTAAAATATGTATTATAACTTTGAAAATACTGCCTTAATTCCAATTAATGGTAGGTTGAGTTCATTTTTAAGTTGACCTCATAGAGTGCCGTAATATTAAAACCTGTAGATTATTATCCAATTAAACTGGTTTCGGGAAGTTTGTGACATCATCTCTTGAAACTTTCGCACCGTGAAATAAGTACAAATTTTCTATCAAAGTAACCAATGATCCGTTATGATTGACCGATTATTATTATCTTGATACTCGAAATCTCATTACAGTATGATTTCGTGTTAATAAATGCTATCATTTATATATGATAGATATTAATCACATGTCTAAAGGAAGCGAAAACTGTATTTTGTATATACGGTTGTAGTCATCACTTATACTATTTTCCTCTGGATCGCGAATATATACACCTAATGAGGTGTAAATTCATACAGTAGTGCCACGCTTAGGCACGTTGCGTTCTGGGATCAGCCTGTACATATCCAATATTCAAGCAGGGTCGTAGGGATGTACTGGGCCGCGACTACTATGTACATAACTAGCTTCAATCCGCGACTTCGTCCGCGTGGAACGGCTACTTTGGGCTAACGCTAACACGCAGCGGAAGCTCTCGAAAGAAAAAAATACCCCGATTTTGAAACATTCTTTATTGGTCTTAGCGTGATGATATATAGCCTATAGCCTTCCTCGATTAATGACTTATCTAACAAACTCTCCAGGTTTATAATATTAGTGTAGATGACAAACCAGTCATAGTGACTTTTTTAATTTCTTGCGTTTCAGTACCACCGTGAATTGTTATGTACATTGTTACATGGCATATATGTATGAGTATAAAGGCATGACTAATTATTTTTTGTCAGCGCCTATTGTGATATGCGTTAGAAGTAATACCTGCGATCTATAGATGTATATATTTAAGTATGTATATATAGAGCGGTACTGCGTAGGTTGTATACATATTGTTAATATGTTCATCCACTTCTAAAATGAACTGTGTTTATTATATAGATTAACTAGCGGCCCGCTCCGGCTTCGCACGGGTATAAAATATATAGCCTACGTCATTCACTGAAAAAATGATTAAAATCGATCCAGTAGTTTTGATTTATTCCTTACTGCCCGTGGCCCGCCTGCGTTTGTTGCAATGTAAGCGGAAAAAATGTAATTATTTACAACAACACATTAGAAACCTCAAAAATAACAGTATTTCTCCACTATTTAATGGATGTTATTATAGATATAAACCTTCCTCTTCAATCACTCTATCTATTAAAAAAAGCGCAGCAAAATCCGTTGCGTAGTTTTAAAGATTTAAGCATACATATGGATACAGGGACAGAGAAAGCGACTTTGTTTTATACTATGTAGTGATGAACATTTCATTAAAAAGAAGATAGTGTATAAAAACAATAAAAACAAACTATTTAACCTTTACAACATGATACACATTTATTTAAATGAAGTAATTCTGATCAATTATTACATAACAACGCCATCTAGTGATATTTGTCATAACAAAAACTTCATCAATTAGTTCGAAATACATTTCAAAGAAGTAAGAAGATCATTCGCCGTTACATTGTACTGTTTAACATGGTGGTCTTATTTTGCCGTGTGTACAGGGTTTCTTTACACAAATCGATTAACATGTTTAAAACAAGATTTTGACCGCGGCTTCACTCGCGTTAATTTAGATTTGATCTGTGGAGTCTAATCCGCTCCACCGTAAAACATTCCACTTGTGGTTATTACGCCAATGGCTAACCGTGACGTATTGCCACCGCCACACACGGAGCACCTGCGCGTTTCCCAAGTTGTAAGTACAGGGTTTCTTACACTTGTTGGCCTTGTCTCCATAAGTGTAATGGTAGTAGCAGTGTGGGTGGGTGTGGGGTGGTTGCCTGGATCTCGATCTGGTACGGCTATTGGAGCGATTTCTCGTGCGTGGTTTAGACCGGGAGTGTGAGCGTATGCAGCATCTCTCATCGAGGCTCTGAGTGAGTAGTGCTACCTGTTTCGTCAGCTCACTGATTTGCTTTTCCATCTCTGTACTAGGCTTCTCTATTTAGTTTCTCTATCTCTAGTTTGATGTCTTTTTCAATACAGCTAACGACATGTACGCAAATTTCATAATGTTCGGTTAAGTAGTTTATTTCTAAAATCGTAACAAACAAACATAAATTCGCATTTATAATATTAGTTTGGAATCACTTCCAATTTACCCCTCTATACATTATAGTAACCATAAAAATTATATCAATCTTGCTACAAATGTACAAGGAAGTTGTAAAAGCGATGGAAATAAATTGGAACGTACGGAACATGGAAATAGTAAAGGAAATGTTTACAAAGAAGAACTTTTTCCTTCACTAACTCCTACTACCTTTAATCTCCATATAAAAATTACACCAACATTTCTTCTTGCATTTTTGTTATAATAAATTCTATAAAATATTTTCGTGCAAAAGGTTTTATTATTCACTAGCTTTTGCTTGCGGCTTCGCTCGCTTTTATATTTTTTAAACTTTCACTCAGTAACAGTACTTTCTTTAGAATGAAACGTACGATATATCCTTTTTTATACTTTTGATAGCTTGTCTGTAAAATATCACGATAAACGGTGGCATAATTAAGACATGAAAGCGCAACAACCAAACTAACAAACTCACTGTCTCATTTATAATATTGTAGTTAGGAGGATTATTTATTAATTGCATATTATTGTTATTTATTTTTGATGAAAATGACAACATTCGCATATAGATAGATAGATGCATTAGCGAATCCTTCACCGTTCCCCGGTTTACCTACTTGACGAAGCGATAACAAAAATATATATCTTTGAATAGAATAAAATTGATATTTTACTTTATTACCAGTTTAAACTGTTGTTGTTCAGAATTACTATTTAATTTTGAATATAATTCATTTTCTAATACATATTCCCTTAAGCTATGTTTAGTTGTATGAAGTAAAGTAAATATTATATAACGACAAAGGAATTGCTCATAGTTTAAAAGCACACAGTATTTGGTATTATTTGCTATTGTGCAGTAGATATTTGACCTATTAGTTATTAAAAATGTCGACACTCGTAATGTGGCGACTATACAAATATTGTTAGTACGTGGGCGCACTAAAAATGTCCGAAATGATACAAATGACTGGTCAAAAATAAATTTATTTTTTCTCAAAATATTCTTCCTCTCTTTCAAAGCGTTTTTTTATACGAGTAAACCATTTTTGGTAATATTTATACCACTCCTCTGTGGTGAACTAGGGAACATGTTTTTTTTATTTACCACGTATAAATATTCCTTACTTTTTGACTTCGATCAACAATAACTAGATATCGGGTCGGCGCGAAAAATACGTCTCACTTGAAATGTGAGCTTTTATTTTATATAGTATATATTTTATATAGTTATATAGCGGCCAATGTAAGTTTCACATGCCGCAGTGTATTTAAAATATGCAAAAATAATACCCGAAAAAGCAATTTAACGGCCGGAGTATCTTACTTTCGCTAAATACATGTTGAATAAGTTATATTTTAAGCTTTAAACTAATAAATAATAACAAATTTTGAACAAAATTACCGATTTTAAATCTGTGGTACAAATGTTTAGCCTAGGCTCTCCAAACCACGCACAAACACGCACAATAACGGGAAAAAATACTTTATTCATTGCGTGTTAAGGTTGAATTCACACTAAATGTTGTTTATGTTGTCTTTTCATTTGTGAGGGGAGTAATTTATTGCTTTGCTCGTTTTATCGTAAGTATTAGATAATATTTTGAACATTTGTGACTTTATTACTAGGTGTCATGGTTGTAATTAGGTTGAACTTAAAACTGTTTTAAAACTTTTTTTCTCCCTTTCTTAGTAAACAAATAGCTACACATAAGTATATATTTACGCGGACAGCTTTTAGCTTCGATTTTGTACGTGACCCTTTATTTAGTTATTGTTTATCGAAGCTTTTTGAAAACATAAAAAGACGGATGAGACGCACTCTGCTGAGGCGTGAAATTACACTTACATCGAAGTAACTCATACTACAAGATTTTTTACGAGTTAAATCCACGGTCACGTAGACACACATTTAAAATGATGCCAAAATGTGAAAACATGTTGTTAGGGCAATGAAAGGGCTTATAGAATTTTGATTTTATTTCCATATTTTTTGGACGCAATTTTTATGACAATCTAACGATACTGACTGGATGATAGAAACCCTTATCAACTGGGTACAGAAACCTTCTAACGAATGGGATATAGAAACAAAACAAAATGTAAACAAGCACCGGTAAGATCATTAATATGGCGTTCCGCTTGACATCGTGATACACCTGTGTACCAAGATACTTGTATTCTACATCACACACAAATAAGTGAAGCATACTGTATCTTAAAGTCAAAGAATTCCATTTTCCAATGTCGTACGTAATAGTTTTTTAAATACTTTTACCGTAAGTGGTCACTTCTGGTAATTTTTAGTGCGTCCTATGTATTTGTTTACACTTTCCATTATGTTTTATTTAAATTTTACATACATTTTATGTTTTTAGATGTAATTAAATGTTTTGGTTTGATACATAGCGCATACATAACAGAAAGTCACAAATTTCGGTATTTCAAAATAACGTAGACGCTAGTTACAGTTCTAGTATTTATAATAAACAATATTGAGATTTACCGATGTCACAAACAAATACGTTTCTTACAAATAAGTAATACCATTAATGGCCACAAATAACATTCAATGTTAAAATTTATTGCGCGTAAATGTTTTACGTACAGTTTTTATAGTACCTTTCAAGAAAATAACAGGCGTTTGAAGATAAAGCGCTTTCTTTCCTATATATATATATATATATATATATTTTCCCCGTCTCAATAAGGCGAATGTATTCTATAGACCCAGTAAATGGGATGGGTGTAAAAAGCCTTTCCAATCTGGACCTCGAAAAAGAATAGAATAAACAATAGTACCTTTGAGAAACTTTTCTTATTATTTAAGAGGCCTGAATGTTTAATGCATGAAGTACGATTTATGCGGCTACTGAATAAATTGAACGGTATTATTTCGATGATTGCGTTTGTGCACTCAAGTTTATTTGGATTCGGATGTACGTTCATAAATTTGGGAACACCGTCCCGTGAAATTCTTTTTCAGATCAAGACTTTTATGGGTAAAATTCAAGTCACACAGATACAATTTTATGACATTTTCAGTAACCTTTAGGGTAGATTAAAAATCTTTAAATATTCAGTAACGTTGAACTGTGTTTAGAATTTATTTATCGGTACCTGAAATGAAGATACAAACTGCACGAATCTGTAGTTCATAAATTTTCACTATTTAATGGGCAAAGATGGTTTTAAAGAAAGTTTTTTTTGTTATCAACATGCATACCTAAATATACATAAAACTGAAGCGTCTGTTTTGCTGCTATACGGAGTTACGATAGTTGAACCGATTTTGCCCTGACTTCTAAAGACGTATAGAATATTTATCATTATCCATTTTCGTAGAGACTAAAAATTGTGATTAAAATAGTGGTTGTGCGTTTATGACCACACGATAAAAGTAAAAACTTATAAATAAATACATTAAAGTTCATACAGATTGATTAATGTTTATATGTAAACAATTTATAGTAACATTTAAATACGCACAATAATTACACTGACTACATACAAGATAAATGTATTATAAAATAAAACCCTTACAGGCTTACCCTTACATTAAAAAATGACTAACATGTTCATATACAAATTATTACACGGATTCATAGAATATCCAGATTTTACAAACAAATACCCTTCCGTGTCCAGGTCTAGGCAGTCGCTTAACTCATCGAAAAACGTTTAGATTTCCTTCACATTTCTACACATTTTTAAACATATTCTTATTTAAAAAATATAACAATATCTTAACTTAACCCTTTGCAGTCGAGGGCTCCGGAGCGGAGTCATTTAATATGTTAGTGGCAAATGACGATCATCAATATTTTAAATGGTTCCGCTATGGAGCCCTCGAGTGCAAAGGATTAATATATATTGATTACAGTTTCAAGAAACTACGATTTTAATAAGCACTAAGCGTCGAGAAATGTGTAAAGTGGCACAAGCGGTGCAGTACGCAGGAGAGAGGAAGGAAACGGGTAACATTTTATACAAAGAAATTTTATTAGCAAAGTATATTTTTGCTTTCAATTTTTTCATGTTGATTCCTCTATACATAAAATATATTGTTAAGATAATGAATAACGCAGACGAAGTCATCGGTATCAGCTAGTCTTAAATAAAATGACCATTTTATATGTAACAGTGGTTTGATATCATCGATACAAAAGCATGAAGTAATATTTTAATATAATAAATACCGTGTCATGCAAACTACGATGTAGTCGTTATATGAAATAATTAAAATAGTAGACTAGTCTATTGCGATGTTTATTTCATACAACAGTTGAGGGTAATAAATTAGGCTTGTTACTGGTGTATAACAAACGCGCGGGTCGAGTGCTAGAAGTCGCCTGCTAATAATATATCACGGGCTCGCTCGCGATAACACTGTCCAAGGGGATTTATGTTTGCCGATTACCAAACGATACTAATACATTAAGGTGAATTGGGCCACTATTCTTGATACTAATAATTAAGTGATATTAACATCGTTTATATACTTCGTATTACATTATCATATGTATTATAACACGGCTCTTTAACAATATCCGAACCCATCAACACCTGTGTCTACTATACCGACGTGATTGACGATGCAATTAGTAAGTTCTTCCATCGGGCAGTGCACGCTTGTGGATTATAATTTAAAAAAGGCTATAAAAGATGAAAATGAATCCGCCATAAAGGCAATAATCTCAGTTAAAACTCCGATTTAGAGAAATTAGTAGTTAAATAAAATATGTAATAGGGTGGAGTGAAAAAAACAATTTTTTTTTTCTTAGCCTGGGGGTCAAATTTGTAGCTTATAAAAAACAAAAATTTTTGAAAAAAAAAAAAAAAATTTTACTCAACATCTTGAGCCAGCCCACTCATTTTTAAAACTAATTACGAGTAAAAATATTTGGTTGCAAAAAAAAAATTTTTGAAGGCGTTCTAGAAACTTCAGAGTATCCTCTTTTATGCCAATTAAAAATCACAAGTTAAAAAAAAATTTTTGTGACTATTGTTTTAATTTAAAAAAAAAATCCCAAAAAGTACCATTCCTCTTTAGGGCACTAGAATAAAATTTGAGTTGGAAATGATCATAATTGCCAGTTCTTAGATGTTTTAAGAGATTCAAAGACAAAAAAAAATTTTTTTTTTGCAACCAAATATTTTTACTCGTAATTAATTTTAAAAATGAGTGGGCTGGCTCAAGATGTTGAGTAAATTTTTTTTTTTTTTTTCAAAAATTTTTGTTTTTTATAAGCTATAAATTTGACCCCCAGGCTAAGAAAAAAAAAAAATTTGTTTTTTTCACTCCACCCTAATATGTAATAACAATAGTTACTCACAATTACAACGAATTTGATTTCGTATTTTGTAGGTGGTAGAGCCACGCTGAAGCTATTATTGGTTTCAGCACGAATGGGCCGGCTCGCCCGGGGTACTACCATCCTCTCATAGAAAACCGACGTGAAGTAACAGTGCTTGCATTGTTGCATTTCGTTAGGTTAGGTAAGAGCGCCGGAGACCCACCTCCCATGTCCTTTCCCCCTTCCCACTCTTTCTCCCAAACACAGGCTGGCAATGCACTTTCGACTCCCCTGATGTTGTTAGTGTCTATGGAAGGTGGTGGTCACTTAACATCAGATGACCCACCGGTTCGTTTGTCTGCTATAACATAAAACAAAATTGACATAAGTAATAAAATAAACGAAAGCCGAAAAAATGAGCGGACCAAGAATCTGCATAAAAAAAGCACTGTTCTTTTTGTAAAAAAAATATATATATATATATGAAACTGGGTGATACTCGCTCGTTATACGCGACTTTGAAATTATACACAAAAATAAATAATAAAAAAGATGATAAAGGGTCAATGGAAACCAAAAAAAGTAGCCTAAAATCATTTACGTAAAATTTCGCAACGAATAATCATATTCTTATCCAATGATATTATAACTAAAAAGGTGTAGATACGTTACCTATATCAATCTTGGCAAAACAAATGGCATGATAACGCACACATACGTAAATTAATATTGTAATGCCATTCTTAGATAAATTGTGGAAGTAAGAAGGCGTATTCTTAATATCGGTGGTGAAAAATAAATAGTTATTGTTGCTTAGATACGGGCGGATTTATGGGGCAGCCGTCAAAAATAAGCAAGCTAGCCAAGTTTTAACAAGGCAATGTCGAAACGCTTATGACGTAACTACAACTTTTCAATTCAAAGGAACTGTATTCTCATTATATATATTGATAACAAAGTGCTGTGTATGTACAATACTTATAGTACAGTATACATAGTACAGTATAGTTTACAAATAGAAAGAAATGAAAATAATATTACATATTTCAAAAGTTACATTATCAGCTAGTAACGCTTGCTGTATTTTATTTATAAAATCTACATTAACATAAGCGACTCCGTGACCAAAAGCTAGTATAATATAACAGGGCTATGATAAACAATATTACAGAAATATATCGTCCCACACATCTGTGTCTACGTCAGTTTCGTTATTAAATGTAGATACTAATAACAAATCTCATATTTGTGTAGTGACATTTTGTATTCAAGCTCCTTCGTTAATATTAATAAATGTATATACGGGAGGAGTGTCTTATTATAGAACATATAGGAACAAAAAAATGTTGTTATTTGACTAAACCGCGGAGGGCATGTAGTACATTCGTGTCTACTTACGTCAACAAAATTATGAAAGACGAGTGCTATTTTCATCTTTTATTGTTCTCATATGGTGACCAAATCTATACATATAATAAAAACGAAGTGTCTGTATGTAATATAAAAATATTGTTTTTTTACTGATTGGGTATGAAAGTGTACACGCTACTGATGACAAAAATGCATTTTTAAAATTTTCTAACGGTTTGCCTGTTTGCTTGTTCCGGGTGATCTCCGAAACGGCTATACCGATTTGGATGGAAATATCACTGACAGATAGCTGAAATTACAGCAGGTTACTTAGGCTACTCTAAGTTAGTCTAGCTTTTAACCTCGGCTTCGTTTGCAATGCTATCTCCAAAACGGTTCGACCGATTTTCACGGGACTTTCACCGGGAGATAGCGGATATTATAAAAAGTAACTTAGTCTATTTTAATTTAGACTAGCTGTTAACTGTGGCTTCGCCTGCAGTGCTATCTCCGAAACGGCTCCACCGATTTTTACGGGACTTATACCGGCAGATAACGGACATTATAAAAAGTAATTTAATCTATTTCAATTGAAACTAGCTGTTAACCGTGACTTCATCCGCAGAACTATCTTAAAAACGGTTGGACCGATTTTCACTGGACTTTCATTGGCGGATAGCTGACATTATAGGAAGTAATTTAGGTTGTTCTATTTTAGACTAACTGTTACCCGCGACTTCGTTCACATGAAATTTACCAAAAAATATGTCGTTTACTGTAAACATGTGCGTAAGACGTGCGTTGTACTAAACTCCAAGAATAAATATCATTGAAATTCATTTATCTGTATTTATGTATGTAATTCGAATTATATTGTTTTTTTGGTCATTTTAGCGGCAATTTATTTAATTACCGCGCTTTCGTCTAAATAATAACTCAATATCCATAGCAATATGAGAATATTGTATCGAGTTCAATGACCACTATTTAAATTATCGAATATTAAAACCTGCCTAGACAGATATAAAGTTTTATATCTTGATTTATATTTATGCAAGATTTCAGCTTATTCATTGTTTTCAATTCAAGATTATAATGATTAATAACATTTTTAAGTCATTGTTTCATTACTTCTTTATACAGTGTAAGTGAGCACTGATATAGCCATGTGGTGCGGTCCAAATATGTTACTGATAATAAACATCATTTGACACAGTGTTAGTATTTATATATTTGACTAGCGGACCCGGCAAACGCTGTCCTGCCCTGGTTATAGAAAAATCCTGGACAAATTATATACCAAAACGTTACTTATGAATCACTTTATCCACTGGTGAAATCCACATAGAGATCCGTTCAGTAATTTCTGTGCTTATCGCGAACAGACAGACAGACGTGGTAGGAGACTTTGTTTTATACTATGTAATAAATAATAATGATAATGATGATGTATACGTTACATGCTACTTTGTAGTACGGTGAAGCTGTTGAGGCCTTGCTAGGTCAATAGCGTAATCAGCAGCTGTAAGTGGCGTACGTGTCGTACTTACAATTGTTTTTAAAGATAATTTCTATAATTGGACATGCTCTCAGAATTTTATTTTTATTTAATACAATTTAAAAAAAAGCGCGTGCGGAGTTGCGGGTGCAGCTAGTAAACAATAAAAATCGTAATACATTACTGGAAGAATGCAGTCCGGGTAGTAAAAGTATAACGTTACCAAGAATGATATCAACGTTACGTTATTTATTTATTTGTGTTTAAATAACAGATATAGCAATCAGTAATAAACCTCTAAATAAGGTTCACAGATCTTAACGACCTGACGAGCTCGGCTAGAATGTCTTTGCCACCGCAAGGGAGAAGTGGAATGTCGAAATCGAACATACCTAGGCATGGAAATTAGAACTATTTTAATATCATTGTGTAACAGTGAAATAATTTTTTTATCACTGCTATTTCACTGGTGATAAATGAAAATCAGTTATATTTAAAAGAAAATGAATTACTCAGAGACTCTTAACGAATTATTTTAGCTCCTCGAAATACTATATACGACTTGTCGTATGATAAGTAGCAATTTCATTTATTGCATATGAAAAATTAACAACAAAAATAATAATTTGCACCTCTATGAAAAATAACAGTGATGCATAGAGTATCTGTTAATTTACACATAATCATTTGACTGTAGCTGTGTTATTTACTATAGATGAAGCCTTTTGCATTCATATAATGCATAGGTGAATTTTATACTTGAAGTTTTAATTATTTTAAATTGCTTAAATAATCGCTCAGGTGTGAGTGTAAATTGTATCTTTATTTAATCCTCTTAGTGTTATTGAATGTTCTGCGGTTCTGTTACATTCATTCTAATATGTGACATACTGGCGACCGATATTTACTCGTATAAAAGTTTACAACTTCATAAATTTTTATAACGTCCTATCAATAAGAGTGTGTAGCTAAAGGATAAATATTTTTATGAGCGCTTTTATTACACATACGACCTGTGTATTGACAATCTACCAATGAAATAAAGATATGTAGAATTGCCATTAGTTTTTCACAGTAAACAGCGGTTTTAGGTATGCAGATCGTAATTTGAGATGTAAAGGGTAAATTTATGTAAAATCCAATTCCAGGGACCGACTTTATTATGGGCACAAAATCGTGATACATAACTTTGAAAACTCTGCGTAAATCATTGGTAATAATATAAAATGCTGTACTTTAAGGCCAGAATACCTATTCCTGTAAATGGCGTACCATGTGCTGGTAAACCGGCATGCTGGTTACTGGCATTCCGTGAAGCCGTGATACACATGCCTGTGGGTGGCCTATCAGTTTCTAGAATCAATTTTCTTCATGCTAGTGAGTTATGTCACCATTTCACCGCGAGGAGAATAAGTCAAACAAGCTGCGATTTCCTGGTATGCTTTGTACTGCCACGTGAGTTACAGGCAGAATTTTGATACACATGCCAGTAGCTTGCTCTTATAAGTAACTGGCATGCTTTTGTGCCAGTATGCGTATTCTAAGCTTAAAGGACAGAGTGCTGAAGAGTACTCAAAAAAAAGAATGAAAGTCGTAATTGTGTGTTATGATGTACTACTTTATTTAAATTTACCTAGTCTTTGTAGTACATATCTGATATTTCATATCTATGGAAGTATACTTTATTGACTTATTTAAAGGGTCTTAACTATCCTTACTAATATAAAAACTAGCTTTTTGTTTGTTGTTTGGCGTGCATAATGTATTTTTGATCTAGTCTTCGGGAACAGTAGGTTTTTCTAGATGAAAAGCATCCAATTTCATTTTATGTACCCCTCACAACGTGTTTGCAAAGTTAAGGAGTGAAAGTGTAACAAACAAACTCACATTCGCTTCGTTATCCTTGCTAATATTATAAATACCAAAATAACTTTATCTGTTCGTGTCGCTCACACACCTTAACTATTCAACCGATTATCGTTAAATTTTACATACACGTTGTCACTGGTATGGTCGCAGGATACTTTTCACTTCAGCAAAAGTACTGTTCTAAATTGATAGGTCAAATCTACATTTACTCGAGTGATGCCGCGGGTAAAAGCTAGTAACAAATAAATATATATTGGAAAGTTCGTTTTTAGTCTGTATATTTTTATAAAATGTTTTAATAAATAGGTAGTGTAAAAACCACTAAACTCGAATATTATGTTCCAGAAAGTTGTTTATGTCGGTCTTTTTACTGTTTTTATGCTAATATGTATAGAAATTTATGTTATTCATCAATTGATAGAGTGCAACGATTTTCGAAATAGTTTTAAAGTATAATAAATTATCATGGACAGCAATTTGTGTTTATGTACAAATTGTTTTTATGATATTTTGTGCACAGCAAATTTATGTTGTTCAAAAATGTATACCCTATAAAAATTATCACTGTCAATTTAGTAGAGTAAGTAAATATAAAAGAAACAATCTACAAGTTACTCGCTTTATCAAATTATATGTGGTTAGCGTAGTAGAACGAAAGAAAAAATACCGGATACCTTTTGAGAGGCGTTCGTACGGAAATATTCTTAGGCCCGTTAAGACAATGTACAAATGTCGTTTAAGAAACCACTACGAGGGAAAAAACCTTTTCACAGGTTGGACAGGTGTCGTTATGGAGTGTGTACTCGAGTTTATAACAAAGTAAGACAATTATTATATCGGAGGGCTATTATCTTTTCCTTTATATATTTTCCTTGAGATTGACTAATCGTAAGTTGTCATACTCGTACATTTTTTTGGGGGAAAGTACGCTATGTTATTTTCTATATCCTTGAGAATGCGTATGCAAAATTTCTTGATAACAAGTTGAGTTGTTAACGCATGAAAGCCTAAAAAACTAAGAAATTCACATTCCTATTTATAATATTACTTAGGGTAATTTTAATATTAAATCAACATAGAAATAACATTTTTGATAAGATATCATTCAAGTATATAAAGAGTTCTTAAGATCATAATATTTAACCAGTACTTATATGTAGGGAAATACATAAGGTTTGGAAAAATATTAGTTTCATAATTATACCGATAACATTATGGTTAAAAATATAATTTAAAACAGCAAAACATTTTTTTTAATAATGTTATGAAGCTATTTAGTTCTTTTTTTTCTTTTCTTATTAATACATCTCCTAAGTACCGTTTCGATATCTTACTGGGGCAGATTCACTTATGTCCATTTCACACAGCTATGCCTTTGTGATCTCTTTTATTCCTCATAGTTATTTGAAATAATGGAAAATAGATTTATTAGATTTATAAAATAGAGTTATTTTAATTAATACAGGCGACATGCGTTTTGTCAATAAAAATACCGATTCTCCTGCTCTTTGGAAAAAAATGTAATGAAGATAAAATTTGTAAGTTTAAGTTTCAAATGGTTGCGTTGCGAATCTTGTTTCTAGGATATACACGTGTACGATAATGATATGTTACAAATGGTAGAAAACAATTTTGAATTTAACTGTCATCGATTTCTTAAGAGAAGAGTCACAGAAGTCAAAGGCAACATAAAGACTTTATATTAAACTATCAGGTCCGGCGGACGTTATCCCGCCCTGATAATAACAAAAACCTTGACAAATAATATACCTAAACTTTCCTCATGAATCACTTTATCTACTGGTGAAAACCGGATGAAATCCGTTTAGTAGCTTTTGAGTTTATCGCGAACAGACGTGTCTGAGGACTTTGTTTTATAATATGTAGTGATAATAAGTTATTAAACGTTTGGTTTCAAATTAATCATTTCTGAAAGCGTTTATTTATCTGCATGACTAAATATTACTAAATAAATTTTGATCGAATTATACTTTTGCTTTTCAGACATTTGGTCGTTATGTTATCAGAATAGTTTCCTTTAATATATGGTATTAAAATTTTAAGTGACTACAATTTTTATATGCATTATCTATGTGGCGGCGTGAGTTTTCTTGCCGTAGAGAAGTAGGGCAAGCGGTGTGGTGCTTATATTTTATCCTCTGTACATGAACTATGTTGCCAAGATTATAAACGGCGCACACGAAATCATGAATATCAGCTGTATCAATTTAAATACATTATTAGCGTGTAAAATTTATTTAATAACTAGCGGGCCTGGCAGACTTTGTCCCGCCCTGATTATGAGAAAATCCTTGACAAATTATATACTGAAACGTTCCTCATCAATCACTCTATCCACCGGTGAAAACCGCATGAAAATCCGTTCGGTAGTTTTTGAGTTTATCGCGAACAGACAGACAGACAGACGCGGTAGGGGACTTTGTTTTATACTATGTACTGATGACATTAAATATTTCACTTCAGAGTATATACTAATAGTAAGTATAGTAATAAAACTGTACTTTATATTACCAGGCGTCATGGAAATGATTGCCAAACGATACACAATAAGCTTTGACACGGGTCACCCAGGTCGAAATTAGAAGACGCAGTTTGTTCATTAAGTGTATTATTTTATTAACCCAAAGATATTTGGCGCCCTCACGCGATACACTATGACGTATTTATAGGTAGTTGACGTATAGGGAGTGCCGTAGGAAAACGTTTAATAGATTACTGTCACGCAACGGATTCTAGTTCCTTCCCGTTAATGGTTTACTTATAATAGACCTGAACTTTATGTATGGCTACTGGCTATTTATTATTATTGTTTTGTTTTTAGTATTAACTTTAGGGTTGTTAAAAATATTTAAAACAAGATCCGTGGCATTTTATTTGCACTTTCTTTGAAGTCTCTTTTCTAAAGGAATATATATATTTCGAACCATACATTATGTCTGAGATTCTAATTAGATAAACAAAGTCAGTTAAATCTAATTAAAATATCGTTATTAGATTAGTGTCATAAAACTCAATAGAAATAGAATAAGAATAGTTTAAAAGCGTCGATTCTTGGAGTAGTGGGGTTAGATTTGAAAAATTATTTTTACTAGTGGTCGCCCAGTGGTCGACATTCGACCATAGTTCATTGAATTTTTAAAGTTTGAACTTTATTAGGGTTCTTTTATCAATGGCATCGACTTCAAATATATAATTAGGTAGTTCAAATATCAATATTTTTTATTTAATTCGGTTAACTTAATAATTAAGTTATTTTTCGATTTTTAGTGCCTTATTAGTTTTTCACATCGAAGGCGGTTTATTTTTTTTTGTAAAAAAATTTATTTCCCCATTTTTAGTGTTCATAAATATATCTGGTTTGTAATGGGTATAATAAATCGGTTCCAATTTCACGAAAATACGTAGAGACGAAGTGGGTGAAAATCAAATAAAAGATATTTCACCCCCTTAGGGGTTGAATATTTTCTTCAAATTTATATGGGACCACCGCTGAATATAACTAATTCAAATAAAAAAAGGATCATTAAAATCGGTTCATAATTTGCGGAGATGTCGATTAACATACATAAAAAAACACGCACAACCGAACGTAGTAACCTCCTCCTTTTTCGAAGTCGGTTAAAAAATACATACAGTCGAGCATAGCAATCTCCTTCGCAACCTTTTGTGAAGTCCGTTATTGACGGATGTCAAAATGTCTTTTTTATTTACATGTGTGTATATGTTGTGTAAAATTGAAGCAGTAGTGTGAGTAATGCATATTTTAATTAATTTAATGTACTTCTAATGCATTTTATATAAAATAAATAGTTTTCTGCACTTCTCCTCCATATAAACTTTAACTATGCCAAATTTCACGTTCATCCATTCACGCAATACTTTTAAAAAGGGATACAAAGTTTTGGCTTCACGTATTAATATATATGATGATGATATTTTGTAGTGTATATAATTGCAAGCTATTATACTTCTTCGGTGTAGAGCTATTACCATATAACGCGTAAATGAAAAAGTTTTCTAAATGTTTATCGATTTTAACGTTTTACTAAGTGACGACGCAAAGATCTAATACGATAAAACGGTAAAGTTTAGAGAGAACTCAAATGGATCTTAAGTGCAGCTGACGGAACATAGCTGCAGGTGCATAGTGTCAGATTTTTATTTAGTTAAGCGGGTATTAAATAAAGCCTTACCTCCATTCAAGTTTTACCACCACTGTTTTTTTTAGGCGGGGAAATCCCATAATAGACACCCACCCCGCCGGGCAGCTAAGGGCTGAGTTATGTCCGGCTCCCACGGACTAAAATTCCATGGTGTTCTTCCTACACCGTTTGGCCGGGGAGGAGGGACTGCCTATGGAATCCATCCTCTCAAGTTCTTCCACCATACTTACGCTCAGTGACGAACTACTAAATAACATAACACAAACAGACTAACGCTGGGCGGGGAATCGGTGCCGAGAGCCAAGACGAAAGAACGGAAAAATTAAACGCCAGCGAAACCGTGGATTACCATTAATAATTGTCTAAGTTGTGTTGTGTTGTCTACTATTACAAAATATTTATTCGGGTGTTCCGTTATATTCTCTTCCATACCGCATTTTATTATAAGCCAACGTATTTTATACTTTTTAACTGCAAAAATATCTATCTCTGTTTTCATATCGTTTGTAGGTATATTCAGCTTGAAATCCTCCCGCATAACGTTTTCCATTTTCAAATAGCCGCATAAAATTATACAAGGAAATTGGATCCAATATCCATCTTATTTAATGCATATAAAAGCACGTAAAGCGCCGTTCGATATTCGTCTAGTCTAGACCGACAATATCCTGCCCAATGAGCTCTCATCTTTATTCTATGACGCGGAGGCACCTTCATTTTGCGAATTATTTATACAAACCGTATCCCGAGGTTATCCCAGTTTTCGTATAGCTGATGAATGACTTTCACATCCTATTTAAATAAGGCCCCCTTATTGAGAGTTAGCCGTGATTCGATGGTTTCTTTAACGCATCAAATCTATTGGGGAAATAAATTATGGTTAAATTATTTGCTAAGTTTTTGTTTTAATGTGTTTTCTTTTTATTTCCGTGTAAAGTATTTCTTCCGAATCCGTTTCCAACGCAAATGAAGCTATGATGACTTAGTTGTTAGTGTTTTGGATTCGAATCTTTGCAAATGATTCAGAGCTTTACTGAAGGAAGATATCGTAATGAAACTATAACATGAAACTTTAACACATATACATCTATCGCTAAGCACCTATTCCAGGTTGTTTTCAAACGATATCTATACTTCATATTATAAAGAGGTAAAGTTTGTGAGTTTGTGACGTTGTAGGGGGTGATCTCAGGAACTATTGGTGCAATCTGAAATTTTTTTTATATCAAATACAGGCAAACGAATAGTTGGGTCACCCGATGTTAAGTGATCACCACTGTCCATAGACACTAGCAACACCAGGGGAGTTGCAAGTGCGTTGCCAGCCTGTGCATGGGGGAGGACGTAGGGGTAGGGAAAGGGAGAAGAGACGTGGGCCTCCAGCGCTCTCACTGACCGAACGAAACGCAACAATGCAAGCACTGTTACTTCACGTCGGTTTTCTGTGAGAGGGTGGTACTACCCCGGGTAAGCCGACCCATTCATGCTGAAACTACTAATACCTACAGCGTGGCTCTACCACCTACAAAACCAAACCTTTCAGTGTTATATAGCTCATTTAACAAGGAAGGCTATAAGCTGCATATCATCACGCTAAGACCAATAGGAGCGGAGCAGCGATGAATAATGTTTCAAAATCGGTGTGTTTTCCCCTTGAGAGCTTCCGCTACGTGTTAGCGTTAGCTTAAAGTAACTATTCCACGCGAACGAAGTATACTATCACGAACTAGAACGAAGTATATTATCATGAAATCCAAATACATCATCATCCAAATACATTCAGGACCACCTCTCTTTCCCCCCTCTCTTCCCTCTCTCCTCACCTCTCCTCATCTCCCTAGCCGTCCCTCTCGCCCCAAATACAGGCTGGCAACGCACTTGCGACTCCCCTGGTGTTGCAAGTGTTTATGAACGGTGCTGATCACTTAACATCATATGACCCACTTGTTCGTTTGCCTCCTAAGATATATATATAAAAAATGATGCAGATTAGTTACATGCTGTCACATATATTACTAACATGTATTAGTACGATGTAAGTATGATTGTAAGATATAGGATATATTACCAACTCATTAAATTCCCGGAAAAAAGGGAATAATAACAACCAAAATAGTTTACACATGGAAACGCGTTAGGCAAGTGTTGAGAGGAAAATTGTGTATTTAAAAATTATGTATTTGGATAATTATGCATATATTTAATCTCGATAGGTAGATTTAATGCTGATGAATCACACATCCTACATATTCCGAATAAAGATCAAAATAAATTAGTATTTCGTAAAGTTTCATTCAAAAATATTATCTGCTTATACGATTCAATAAGACTAAATTCCGTGTTGCCAATACAAACCAATTTCACACAGGAACAGGGTGTATTTACATAGAAATGAAATGAAATTTTCTAAGGTATTGAAGGGAGCCTATCTCCAGTAGCAGCATTACGTATGAATGCCTGGGTGAGTATTGTTTGAAAGGAATGCCTTCTGTAAATTGGCTTTTGTTCTCTCAATGTGGATATTGTGGTCTGAACTGACGCAAAGAATTCAAAAATTTCAAGCATTCATCTAAAACAATAATGCGTTTAGTAGAAAGTCTATTTTTATATGAATTATAGTATTCTCGTTTCTCTATTTATTTAATTTCATTAATACAATATCTATAAATTGGGATTACATACACTGATTATTTAGAAATGTTAATATTTATGTTTTCAATACTTCATTACGTGTAACAATTTCTGTTAATAAGTTTACAAAAACACCCTAATATGGGTCATTTTATCATCACGAGATTTTTTTTCAAATATGTAGAAAATCCATAAAACACTGAAATACTATTGACGTATGAAGATATAGAATTTAAAAGCATGGACTAATATTATATTAGTAAATTAATTCGCAATGACATTACTAATAATTATGTTTCACTTACGTTATAAATGAACAATTATATTTAAATTTGTGAATAGTTAACAGATAAAATAAGAAATATATAACTATCTTCTTCTTCTATATATAGAATAGTGGGTCGGGCAGACGTTATCCTGTCTTGATAAAAAAAAAAAACAACCGCATCGCCACCTACCAGGTCCAATTGTGATCTAAACCATTCTCGAATCCACTGAAACACGCATACAAAATTTCATCAAAATTGGTCCAGCCGTTTAGGCGGAGTTCAGTGACGTGCACACGTACAGAAGGAATTTATATATAAAGATAGACAGAGATATAACTGTTAAGTACATCTTCCTCCTCCTTTATCTACATATTTTCTTTATTTATTTTTTGTTCAGTAGGTATTGGCGAACTTTAACTTTTTTTTATATCATAGGAGGCAAACGAACAGGTGGGTCACTTGATGTTAAGTGATCACCACCATCCATAGACAATTGCAACACCAGGGGAGTCGTAAGTGCGTTGTCAGCCTGTGTTGGCGGGGGAGGGAAGGGAAGGGGAAGGGGAGGGGAGGTGGGTCTCCGGCGCTCTCACTGACCGAACGAAACGCAACAATGCAAGCACTGTTACTTCATGTTGGTTTTCTGTGAGATGGTGGTAGTACCCCGGGCGAGCCGACCCATTCATGCTGAAACCAGTAATAGCTTCAGTGTGGCTCTACCACCTACCTGAACGTTATCAAGACTTAACGTTATCAAGAGAAAAATTAGGAAATACTTGTTTTCCCTTTATTCCTCTATTCCGCATATTTCAAGATCTGCAATATTTATACAGTACTAGCGGGCCTGGCGGATGTTAACCTGCCTTTATAATAAAAAAAATCCTAAAAGTCAAACGAAGCACCACTAACGGGTTCAATTTTGAATCTAAACCATTCTTAAATCCAACTGAACACACACAAAACATTTGATCAAAATCTGTCCAGCCGTTTAGAAGGAGGTCAGTCAACATACACACGGACAGAAGAATGATATATATAAAACTAGATAACACTGTTTAGATTAGATAATACTATCACCGGACGATCACTAGTATTTATAAAAAGCGATTAAAATTACAGTAAAAAAACGAGAAGTTTTTAAATCCACCATTAAATTTTAATTTATACTGTAACATTAAATTTTAATAATATGAGAACACTATTCAATCGTAACTACTATAGCCATATACTGTGATATGCCAATATATCTCAAAAACAACTGCACATACATATTCACTAATCATAAATCATAGACACGGATGATACGGAAAACTCACTTATTTCCCGTATTTTCACGTTTTTATGTCGAAACTTCTAGGGTGTAAGGAATGGTTTATTTATACATATATTCATAGAGAAGCTTCATATTTTTTTGTATGACAATACAAAACTTGATACGTATTCGCAAGGACGTACTTTGAATTTTCTCTATTGCTATTTCATTACACCGAACGGCTGTATACTTAGAGAATTTCAAATAAGACTATTCCTATGTTTTAGTGTAAGAGCATTATAAATAAAACTAGCGACTCGTGCCATTTCGTTAGAGAGTAATATGTTGTTTAGAAGAACTAAAGGAAAGCATAGAAACGCGAGGAAAGATTTTATAATGTCTTCTGGCTTAAAAATACACGCAATTCATCCACTTAATATATATACATAAATAAAGATAATAGAGGTTTGCCCTTGTGCGTGCATCGCGCAAAAATTGTTGTATGAATTTCGATAATTTTTTTTTATATTTCCTTATTTATAAAAAATATCACGATCTCTTTAAGTAATACAGAGTTATTAAAGTTTTAGGAATCTACGATTTATATAAGCAAGTGTTCAGTGGGACAAGCAGTGTGGTGCGTATTCACAGGAGTGAGGAAGTACACTTATAACGTTATTTAAAAAAAATTATGAAGAAAGAATATGTAACCTTAAAAATGTTTTTTTATGCATTTTACATATATAAAAAAATATATTGTCAAGATATTAAACAACACATACGATGACGCGGGTATCGCCTAGTTTATAATAAACAATATATAAAATATAGTTTTAATCTTTCTCTTAAAACGTTACGATATGAATAAAAATGTATCCCACGTAAATACACCATCAATGGCCCTCACCCAAGACATAATAGTTAGCCGTAATTATTATGGCAATCGTTCGACCAAGAAAGCCAAGTGGGATCCAATTAATTGAATTGCGTTCATTGATTGTTTGTTATTGTATGGTTGAGGTAATGCAAAAAAACAAGTTAATAAGGCTTGTTTTTTTCATAACAATTATAATGAAGCTCATGATCGCTTGAATAACATCTCAGATAACAACCTATTTTCATAGAATTACGAATGATAAATAAGAAAATAAACTATGGTTCAGTGGTAGTCTGTTTGAGCAGAGATATGATCAACGTAGGTGCAAATGTTTCAATAAAGCTGAACTTTCTGTGACGAAAAATATCATACTGAAGCCGTAATATGGAGGTAGAGCATTTATAATGCTCGTAGCGCTAGTCACCCAATCTCAAATTGAAAATTTATGGCTGATAGCTGAATTTGAGAGCTCTGTCTAAGATTAGTATATACCACATAACCTCGGTTGAGTTTATGTTCACACACTTGACTTCGTACAAAAATACGGACTATTGACCTACCAAGACCTTAACAGTTTCACCGGACCGCTAAGGCGAGCGTTTAAAGTACTTCACCGATTTTGTCTTGACAACTGGCTCAAGGTTGGACGGCACACCTCGGCTGGGACTGTTGCCTAGATTACGTAAAATTACAACCTAACCTTCTTTTCTTTTTTAAGTGGGGAAATCTCTTATGGATACGCCACACTCGGGGGAGAGACTAAAACACTACGGTGCACATCTGTCGGTATAGTTGGAGCGACACGAGAACTCTATAGACTTCATCGTGTCGCTCCGACGGTTGGCTCAGCAGCAAAACCGCCGCCGTCGGACCCCGTCTTGTTAGGAGACAGCCGTGTACAAACCGATCGTCTCCTTCGTCCACCAGACCTGTGCAATTGGGAGACGGACCCCCTAAAAATTGTAACCTAACTTTTTTTTTTTTTTTTTAACGTGGGGAAATCCCTTATGGATACACCACCCTCTCGGGGGAGAGGGTGAGTTATGTCCGACTCGCACGGACTAAAACCTCACGGTGTACGTCTGCCGCTATAGTTGGGGCGGCACGAGATCTCTATAGACTTCATCGTGCCGCCCCAGCGGTTGGCCCAGCAGCGAAGTCGCAGCCGCCGAGCCTTGTCTTGTTAGGAGACAGCCAGGTACACACCGACCGTCTCCTCCGTCCACCGGACCTGTGCAATGGGAAGATGGGCCCCCCGACCCATCTTCCCTGGTCCGGTTACAATGGGAGGAGGCGGTCAAACTGACGCCTCCTCTTGCCCGTCCTCCGTTGGCGGAGACGGCCACTTTGAGGGTCTTCCTCACGGACCCTCTCCGCCGCCTCCTTCTGCGAGACGATCTCTTCGCAGAAGGAGGCCATTGCATTCTAGTTATCCTCACTACCGAGCATGGCCGCAACCACGCTCGGCAGTGAGAGATCTTGCCCTACCGCCGCAGCCAGAGTGTGACGTTGCTCCTCCCATGCAGCACACTCAGACAGAGTGCCCCGTAGGCGGCCATGGATCGGATGACCACCATATAGAGGCGACGGCAGACGGCGCCCGGCCCCCCCGTGTTGGGGAGGAATCGTCCGCGCGCCGCTGCCGCCTTGACTATGCGCGGTCCGAGCCCCTTAAAATGGGGCTCGAACCGCCAGCGTCCATCCAGGGTGAGGCCCAGATACATCATCGGGGTCCCCACCCTGACACGGACGCCCTCCACATAAATGTGGGCCCCCGGAGGCGGCCCTCGCCAAGGCCCATGGAACATTAGGGCCTCGGTCTTATCAAGGGCCACCTCGAGGCCCAGTCTTCTGATGCGTCCAACCACGAGGGTCACGGCCTCCGTGGCCAGGCGCAGCAGCTCTTCTATTTCCCTCCCCCGGGCTACGACTAGATGTAGATAAGCATTAAACTGAAATAGGATTGTTTGGAAACCAGAGGCGTATAAATAGCCCAGGCGCGGTTGAATAATTAGATTTGAGTGTACGGTCGAAGGGTCTGAGGCGTATAAATTCTTATTAAAGTAGAATAATTAGTGGCACTATAAAGTACTCACCAAAGGCCGAAGACAGCCATTCCTGTTGCGGTGGTGAGGCGGGTTTTCTTTATTTGCGAAGCGATGCGGTACCACAAAATTAAGTGTCTATGTGTGTTGTATTGCAACCACGACTGTCGATACACTCAATGCGAATGCAGAACTGCAACTGACTGGTTTCACTCACCAAATCGAAGATAATAAGATATTTCGCTGCATCAAGCAGCACTTGAGATTTCGTATCCTTTGCCAGCATGGGAACTCAATAGCTGAAAGCTTACCAGGTACTACTAAGTTCCAGCTAACCACTTACTCTAATAGTGCTTTGCGCCGAAACAAGGATTGTCGATTATTTTTTAGCAAACTTACTCCTATTCAGTATCCATTAATTTTATAGAAGTTTGTTAATAAATTAGAATTGAAATCCAATAATTCCGACTAGATTTCAACTTAGTTCTCGAGAGTACTGACCTCGCCGCAGAACTGCGGTGCCTTTGATGTCGGTTACACAAAGTTCTAGGTTTTAGTGACAACTTAATATTAGCTGAATTGCATACCTGTTTGCAATTTAATATTTTAAAATAAACCACATTAATATCGCTTTTAATGCTCTGTGTAAAGAGATTATTTGATCTTTAATTCTCTAAAACCCTCAAGTATAAATTAATCTCCACTATTAATATGAACATAGACAGTATATTTATGTTGAGTTTCATGAACTAAAAGTTTAATAAAGTTATTACCATTAAAAATCCAAAGCCGTTAATGTGCACATTGCCGAGGATTACAAGTCACCTGCAAATTAATTGATTTATTGCGTTATCGTCCGGGATCTAAAGTTACAAATACATCGTAACCCTACCTAGCTCTATGTTCCCACCATCGAAATGAGAAATGAAACAATTTTCGTCCCTTTCATCGTCTCGTTCTCGTATCATCCTAGATAATCAGTATAATACCTAGACAAGTTTACAGACTATCGGACTTCTGTACTATAGAGGTAACTAATTTAAAGAAAAACTAGCATAATAGAAACAACATAACGAACGATGATCATTTTTGAACTACGATTGTCTCGTTATATTTTTTTTATTTGTAAATGTTTTAGATAATTGAATTTTACTGTAGTAATTATATTCTAAACTTAATTAGCTATTATATTAATACAAATACCCACGAAAACGGCTCCAAGCCCGCTGTTGTGCACAGGAGCCAATTAAACATAACTACGCAAAAACTCTATTATATAGAGATGTATTAATGAGTATGACACGAAGTTCCATCATAGTGATTTATTCCAGCATAACAGGAACATTTTTATTCAGAAACTGAAGTCCAAAACAAATTAATATTGTTATGTAGGTGGTAAAGCCACGCTGAAGCTATTATTGGTTTCAGCATGAATGGGTTAGCTAGCCCGCTGTACTATGACCCTGTCATAGAAAACCGACGTGAAGGAACAGTTCTTACATTGTTGCGTTTCGTTCGGTCAGTGAGAGCGCCGGAGGTCCAACTCCCCTCCCCTCCCCTCTCCTCTTCCCCCTCTCTCATTTTCCCCAAACACAAGCTAGCAATGCACTTTCGATTCCCCTGATGTTGTTAGTGTCTATGGATGGTGGTGATCACTTAACATCAGGTGACCCACCTGTTCGTTTGCCTGCTATGACATAAAAAAGGATGAAGTATCGAACAAGAACATATAGAACATATCATAAATTCAAAGATCCACAAGAACACAACATCACAGTCAAAATCCAACCTAGAATGCACTAACTTAAATGTAAATTGTACAACACTGTTAATTTAATATAGGTACTGTATAAAATGTAATAATAATTACTTTATAATTGGCACAACATGTTTGCAAACATCAAATGTACTATTTGTTAAATGTAGATATAGGTAATAATAACATTACATATTTTAAAACAAAGTCCTCTACTACGTCTGTCAGTCTGTCTGTTCGCGATAAACTCAAAAACTACTGAATGGATTTTCATTCAGTTTTCATCTATACTAATATTATAAAGAGATAAAGTTTGTGACGTTGTGACGTTGTAGCCAGCAGAGGGGTCGGCTACAGGGAGGTCCTGCAGAAGGCACGCGAATCAGTGCTCCTTGGGGATATGGGCATCGACGGCGTGCGTGTCAGAAAGACGGCGACGGGGGCCAGAATCGTCGAGTTGCCGTCCGAGAATAGGGACAAGGCCACCGAGTTGGCCCGGAAATTAAAAGTGGCGTTGGCCGACATTGCCACGGTCGTCATCCCGACCAAGAAGTCAGACATCCGGATCGTCGGTCTCGACGATTCAGTGTCTCGGGAGGAGGTTTTGACGGTCGTGGCAGCGAAGGCCAACTGCAAAGTCGAAGAAATTAAGGCTGGAGAGATAAAACCCAATTGGGGCGGGCTTGGAGCCGTCCACATGACGCTTCCCGCGGCGGCAGCCAAGGAGCTTGTGCAGGCCGGCAAGCTCCTGGTCGGGTGGAGTGTCGTGCGCGTGCAGCTGCTGAGCGAGAAGCCCATGCGCTGCTATAAGTGCATGGGCTTGGGGCACACCCGCCCCTTGTGCCCTTCCTCATCCAGCAGGGGTGATGGTTGCTACCGGTGCGGTGCCGCGGGCCATAAAACAGCCGACTGCAAGGCGGAGGCGGCCCGCTGCGCCGTATGCGCGGATGCTGGGAGGCCCTCAGGGCATGTCATGGGGAGCCGCAGCTGCAGGCCCCCCACGACTAAGGGTAGGGCCTCCCCAGCAGTGAGTACAGACCCGAAGGTAGTAGCTACCAGGCAGGGGGAAGTTGCAATGGACCAGTGATGGATCACGCCAATTGCAACTTCCTCCAGGCGAACCTGAACCACTCCGCCGCTGCACAGGATCTGTTAGTGCAGTCAGTGGCGGAGTGGGGCATCGGGCTCGCGGTCGCTGCGGAGCCTTACTACGTTCCCTCCCAGCCGCAGTGGGCTGGGGATAGGGATGGCTCCGTGGCGATCATGGCTGGTTCAGGTTCGTCCCTAGCGGTGAGGGAGAGGGCCGCAGGTTTCGTTGCAGCCGTCTGGGGAGAGTACGCCATTGTGGGGGCGTACTTCTCCCCTAATAGGCCCCTGCGGGAGTTCGATACTTTTCTCGACTCCATGCAGGGGGCGGTAAGGCGCTTGTCGCCGCTCCCTGTGGTCGTCCTGGGCGACTTAAACGCCAAGTCCAGGACCTGGGGAGCGGCAGCCACGGACCTGCGGGGCATGGCCGTTGAGGAGTGGGCAGCTGAATTGGGGCTGTCCCTCCTCAACCAGGGGAACGTCCACACGTGTGTGCGACAGAACGGTGGGTCGGTGGTAGACGTCACTTTCGCTACCCCGTCTGTCGCACGCCGTGTCCGGGGGTGGAGGGTGCTCGAGGAGGTGGAGACCCTGTCGGACCACAGGTACATTAGGTTCGAGGTCTCCACCTCCCAAGCCGGTACTGGTACCCGCCCCCGGAGGGGCGCGAAGTTCCCCTGCTGGGCGGTGAGCCGCCTCAACCGAGAAATAGCGGAAGAGGCGGCCATCGTCCAGGCCTGGGCCATGCCCCCTCCCACAGGGGAAGACGTCGACGCGTCCGCAGCCCGCCTCCGTGGTGCCCTCACGGAGGTTTGCGACGCGTCGATGCCGCGGAGCATGCACCGCCCAACAAACAAACGGGCGGTGTACTGGTGGTCGCTGGAGCTCGCAGAGCTCCGCGCGGCCTGCTCCGCGGCCCGGCGGCTGTTCGGGCGCAGCCGTCGGCGACGGCACCGTGACCCTGAGACGGAGGCCCGGCTGTATGGCAGCTACAGGGAGTGTCGGAAGACCCTACAGGCTGCCATCAGCCGGGCAAAAGAATCTGCATGGGAGGAGCTACTCCAAACGGTGGAGGGGGATCCTTGGGGGCGCCCATACCGGATCGTGCGGAAGAAGTTGCGGTCCTGGGCGCCCCCGGTGACGGAGACCCTTCGGCCGGAAGTGGTGGCGAGGGTCGTGGGAGAATTATTCCCCGACCCTCCGCTGCTATCAGCTCCTCCCATGCCTCCGCCTCGGGCGGTAGTCGAGGAGGCGCTCGACGGTCCTCCCCCGCCAATAACGGAGGAGGAGATGGGGAGGGCTGTTGAGCGTCTCCTCAACCGGCGGAGAGCACCCGGCCCTAATGGGGTCCCGGGTCGGGTGCTCGGCCTGGTGTTAGGTCATCTAGGGGGGTGGCTTCGGGAGCTGTTCGACAAATGTCTTTCGGTCGGGCAGTTCCCGAAGCCTTGGAAGCTCGGGCGGCTCTGCCTATTGGTGAAGGAGGGCCGCCCTCCGGACTGCGCGTCTGCATACCGGCCCCTCGTCCTCCTGGACGACGCCGGAAAGGCCTTGGAGCGGATTGTCTCTTCCCGGGTCGTCCAGCACCTGGAGGGTGTGGGGCCTAATCTAGCGGACGCGCAGTTCGGCTTCCGGACAGGGCGTTCTACGATAGACGCCTTGTGCCTCCTGAAGTCGCTGTCCACAGAGGCGACCTCCCAGGGGGAGAGGGTTTTGGCGGTGTCCCTTGACATCGCCAACGCCTTCAACAGCCTGCCGCACGGGGTTATACGGGAGGCGCTCCGTTATTTCGGAGTGCCTCCGTATCTGCGGCGGCTGTTGGAGGCGTACCTCGAAGATAGGGAGGTCACCTATGTAGACGGCGACGGGCAGATGATCCGACGGGCGACGAAGAGAGGGGTTCCACAGGGGTCGGCATTGGGGCCACTCCTGTGGAACTTGGGCTACGACTGGGTGCTCCGCGGCGTGCTCCCATATGGAGCGCGCCTCATCTGTTACGCGGACGACACCCTAGTCGTAGCCCGGGGGGGGGATTGGCAGGAACTGGTGCACCTGGCCACGATGGCCACAACCCTCGTGGTCAGGCGCATAAGGAGGTTGGGCCTCGAGGTGGCCCTCGAGAAGACCGAGGCCCTACTTTTCCACGGGCCTCGGCGAGGGCCACCACCTGGGGCCCACATTATGGTGGAGGGCGCCCGGATCAGGGTGGGGACCCAGATGAAGTACCTGGGCCTCACCCTGGACGGGCGCTGGCGGTTCGAGCCCCATTTTGCGGGGCTCGGACCGCGAATTGTTGGGGCGGCGGCGGCACTCGGCCGGCTGCTCCCCAACATAGGAGGGCCGAGTGCTGGTTGTCGCCGACTCTATATGGGAGTCGTGCGGGCTATGGCCGCCTACGGGGCACCAGTGTGGGCCGACGCCGTCGGTGCCGACAACGTGCGTGCGCTACGCAAAGCGCAGCGCACGGTGGCACTGAGGGCGGTCCGGGCGTACCGCACGGTGTCCTCGGCGGCGGCTTTGACGCTCGCCGGCTCCCTACCCTGGGAGCTGGAGGCGGGTGTCATCGCCGCCGTGTATCAGTACACGGCGGCGAGAAAACGTAGTGGAGAGCCTCCGGCTCTCAGGGAAGTTGAAGTCAAGAGGCGGGAGCTCAGGGGAGTGGCGGTCGAGAGGTGGATGCAGGACCTGGCGGACGCGCGCTATGGGCGTTATACAGTGGACGCTGTCCGCCCGGTCCTGCGGGAGTGGATGGGACGAGAGTGGGGCTCCCTGACGTTCCGAATGGTGCAGGTACTCACCGGGCACGGTTGCTTCGGGTGGTACCTGCACCATATCGCACGCAGGGAGCCGACCGCCGCATGTCATGAGTGCGGCGCTGATGAGGACACCGCGCAGCACACTCTTTCCGAGTGTGCTGCGTGGGAGGGGCAGCGCCGCATTCTGGCTGCGGCGGTGGGGAACTTAGGGGGGAATTTGTCGCTGCCGAGTGTGGTTTCGGCCATGCTCGGCAGCGAACAGGCTTGGCGAGCTATGGCCTCCTTCTGCGAGGAGGTCATCTCGCAGAAGGAGGCGGCGGAGAGGGCTCGCGAGGTAGATCCTCTAAGTGGCCCTCTCCGCCAACGGAGGACCGGCGGGAGGAGGCGGCGTTTTGCCCGACTCCTCCCGCGACCGTAGCTGGACCTGAGGGGATGGGCCGGGGGGCCCATCTCCTCATTGCACAGGTTCGGCGGACGAGGGGGGGCAGCCGGTGTGTACCCGGTTGCCTCACTATAGGCAGGAGCCCGGCGGTCACCTTCCGCCGGGCGGATCGTTGAGGCGGCTCTCCAAGGGGAGAAGCATAGATCGATCCCTTGCCGCCTCAACAATACGATCGGTCGGTACACCGTGGGGTTTTAGTCCGCGCGAGTCGGACATAACCCACCCTCTCCCCCGGGAGGGTGGCGTATCCATAAGGGATTTCCCCACGCAAAAAAAAAAAAAAAAAAAAAAAAAAAAAAAAATGGGGGTAATCTCAGAAAGTACTATACCGATTTCTTTTACCAATAGAAAGCCACATTATTTGTGAATGTCATAGGCTATATATCATCACCCTGAGATCAATAGGAGCGGAGCAACAATGAAGAATGTTTTAAAATCGTTTTTTTTCCTTTCCAAAGCTTCCGCTGCGTGTTAGCTCAAAATAACTATTCCACGCGTACGAAGTCGTGGGCAGAAGCTGTTAATTAATTATATTACTATTATAGTATTATAAAGAGGTAGCGTTTGTGAGGTTGTAGGGGGTAATATCTGGGGAGTCGGAGAAAAAATGGTCGAACCAAAACGTTTCTTACGAACGCTGCCTTATCGATGAGAGATATATGACTGAGTTCTAGAGAAAAGTTGTAGCTTGATAATGCCCATTACCGCCCAATGAAGTGGGCACGGGTCAGCTAGTCAGTAAATAAAGTGATTCATGAGGAAGGTTTAAGTGTATAATTTGTCACGGTTTTTGTAATATAAGAGTGGGACAATGTCCGCACAGTCACAATGTTGACATGTCTAATCAACTTACATCATTGTATATATTCATTATACTCTCAAGAAATTAAAAGCGTTAAAAATAAATATGTAAATATGGCACTAGTGTAGAACTCCCGGCGCACTTCGGTCGTCGCTCCCAACATAAACAGTCATCAGTCGACAGCTCTCCCCGGCTTCGGTGAAATTCTTTGATCTTGTTTAGGGTAAATCTTTTCGATTTATATGTTAATTTATAAATTTGAATCTGCTGCGGCTCAACATTTTGGGTTGTTACTAGTTAATCTGTGTTGTTGTGTACAAATACACGACATATTTCTGTGTATAATTGAATTAATCATACTTTTGTACATAACTGTTAATTTAACTTGTATTTTGATATTTACCTTTCTTTCTAGCTGCTTTAAATATGCATACGGTTAGTCCTTCGTAAAATACATAGTTATATGAAACTAGCGGGCCCGGCAGACGTTATCCCGCCCTGGTTATAAAAAAAAACCGTGACAAATTATATACTAAAACGTTCCCCATGAATCATTTTATACATTGGTGAAAACCGCATGGAGATCTGTTCAGTAGTTTTTGAGTTTATCGCAAACAGACAGACAGACGCGTTAGGGGACTTTGTTTTATACCATGTAATGATGGTACTGATGATAATAAAACATCACGTAATCAGATTGCAGCGTCATCTATGGGGTTCAATTGTGAATATAATTATTCTTGAAATTACCCAAACACACACAAAAAATTTCATCAAAATTGGTTCATCCGTTTAGGAGAAGTTCAGTCAGAATTTCAGTACACATGTACAGAATAATTATATACGAGTGCTCGTCCGGTGGTCAAATTTCAACCATAGAAAAAAAAAGATTTGTTCCAATTTTTTATTGATATCACTAAAGCTCGTCAATAGCTACAAAACAAAAAAAGAATGAAGAAAATCGGCTGAGCAACAGGGCAGGAAGATTATTTAAATATTAAGTAAACAAACAATTATACGTTAAAATGACCGAAAATTAAGTTTTTTAAATTTTAACAATATATTATAGCAATAGTACATATAACGCTCATGTCCTTCATACACTTATCCCGTGCTATGTGTACATGTGTATTTATACAAAATCTTTTTTCTTACACTTTATCAGGTCTCATATCAGCACTTATAGCGTATACGCATAATATTTTTCACACTAACTACATATTTATATTTATTATTAATTACATTTATATGATTTTATCGATCTATACGTTCGCACTTACATTAAGAATCTTGTTATTATATGACGTTTAACCTTTTTCACAATACCACGTTAATCCTTAGTTAGTTAATCCTTAACTCTGTCTCTGTTACTTGTAAAGCTTGTTCTGATATACTCACTATTGGTTTATTTTTTTCATAATGGGCCAGAATAATAAAATTGTCCTGCCTAAATAACGAAACCCTTGGACATGGTTTTATAGGTGGTAGAGCCACGCTACAGCTGTTACTGGTTTCAGCATGAATGGGCCGGCTCGCCCGGGGTAGTACCACCCGATCCACAGAACACCGACGTGAAGTAACAGTGCTTGCATTGTTGCGTTTCGGTCGGTCAGTGAGAGTGTCGGAGGCCCACCTCCCGTTTGCCCCCCCCCCCTCTGCCCCTCCCCCTCCCTTCCTCCTCCTCCCTCCTCTCCCAAACACAGGCTGGCAACGCACTTGCACTCCCCTGGTGTTGTTGGTATCGATGGACGATGGTGATCACTTAACATCAGGTGACCCATCTATTCGTTTGCCTCCTATGATATAAAAAAAAGAGTTTATCGCGAACAGACAGACAGACGTGGCGGACGACTTTGTTGTATAATATTTAATGGTAAAGATATCGTTATATATTTTTTTCTAGAATAGGACTAAGTGTCTCAGAAATGAAACATAAAATATAATCGAAATCTATTCCGTAATTTTTTAATGATGTACGTACAACGGCAGATCTTTAACAGTTTATATAATACTGAAGAAGATATTCATAATTAATTTTTTTGAGAGACGAATATATGCAAATGAGTGTGCCTTACAAGAAGCATGTAGAATTTCTTCATCACAGCACAAATTTTATCGGCGACTCGTAATTTCTTTGATCCCTCATCTATATTCAATGATGCAAGGACCGTAACGCTTCGTAAGCGAATTCATTATATCTTTTCGCTTTACTCTATGTATCATACGGATACCTTGGATATAATTTATTTTATAGCTGAACGTATTTTTTTTCACATGACAGATCCATAATTGGGTCTGAATTTCGCTGCCTTTGATATAATTGGATTATTCCTACTGACTTTTATTATGATGAGTAATGTTTTTTTGTGATATATAATGTTAGAATTTTTTGAGATATTCAGTTCCAGTTTATTCTATTCATTATTGATACTTAGATTTTTAGTAGGTGGAAGAGCCACGCTGAAGCTATTACTGGTTCCAGCTTGAATGGGTCGGCTCGTTCGGGGTAGTACCACCCACTCACAGAAAACCGACGTGAAGTAACAATGCTTGCATTGTTGCGTTTCGTTCGGTCAGTGTGAGCGTCAGAGGCCCAACTCCTTTCCCTTTTCTCCTACCTCTTCCTCGTTCCTTTCATCCTTCCCCCAACACAGGCTGGTAACGCACTTGCGACTCCTCTGGTGTTGCAAGTGTCTATGGACGGTGGTGATCACTTAACATCAGTTGACCCACCTGTGCGTTTGCCTCCTATGAAATAAAAAAATAAAAATTATAACATACACAACGATTTATGCTGCAACTAGATTTTGCACGCGGATTAACTCACATTAATATAAATTTTGTAAACAATACGCACTCCATGTTACTCGCTGTATGTAGCCATATCTATGTATAGGTTAATTTACTAACTATCCTAAAGCTTTTGTTCTTTTTTTTCGAACTCACTACGCTCTTGACCTAGCAAGGTCTTAACAGCTTCACCGGACTACCATCCTAAAGCCTTTTTAGAATGTCTACTTTTTCTTATTTGACACAACTGTTTTCTTATTATTTTCAGATCAAATCTGATTTAAAAAAGAAAATAGATATATTCATGGACAGTCGTTAAACTTGAAAAAATACATGTGTATAGTTCACACACGGTTGAAATGAAACCGTTAACAAGAAAATGAGGAGAGCGTATGTATCTTCGTTCTCCAATGCCCGAAGCCAAGCCAGACACTGCTCTCACTCTACCCGACACAGTGTATACCCCCACCAATTTTCGTCACACAAAAAGTTTGCGAATCAGAATCTCATAGCCCTCCCATAAGTAGTTTCAATTCAAAATTTATATCATATTAATGAGCCCGACGGACGTTATCCCGCTATGGTAATAAAAAAATCCTAGAGTTAGACCGCAGTCTCATGTATTGTGAATCTAAACCATTCTTGAATACATAAAAAAAAAACGCATCAAAAGCTGTCCAAGAGTTTAGGAGGCGTTCAGTCACATGCACACGTACAGAAAAATTATATACCTATATATAAAGATAATACCTTCATTTTTTTCAATGATACAAAAGTAAGCGCATTTGCAGGTATAAATAATTAGTTATTAATTAATATTAATAAAAATGTAGTTAATAAATACATGTTTGTGATCATAAGAACAAATAGCTTTGCGAATATATACAGAGTAACAATATACCTCTAACGTAAAGATCTGTATATCAAGGAACGTGACATTACCCAATTTTATGTTCACAAAAAAAACTTCACATCGTTCGCTGAATCGTTTTTTGTGAAAACAACGGGAGCAATAAAGGGTCTTATTGTTATCCTTTGAATTTATATCCAGATATTATCGTTCTCATAAATTTCTAACACGTACAGTTTTCTCTAAATCGGCTGCCTAAAAAAGTGACCGAGGGATAACCCTACCGCTATATACGACTTCCTGATAAAACTAATACACATCGATATGAACAGGTTTTGTTTACGTTCTAATTTACTCTTATAAATCTAAGGGAGGGTTGACTAAGTGAAGGCATTTAAAAGTTAAGCGGAATACAAATAAAGCAAATAAAAAGCACTTATTCGCCGTTTGGCAGACGTAGCATCTGTTTTCTAATTGAGACATTAACTGTGGGATCGTTGGAACGGGTCTCCTTTAATACCGAACATACATAACTGATGGGAGGCGAAATGTACGGCATTACAAGACCGGCGCCCACCGGACTAAATGATGGCCATTGCCCGCAATCGTCGCTCGGGAAAACTCTCGGATAATTGACACGAATGTTACGAAACGACCGCCTAAAATACGCTCTTCTGTTTTCGGTATAGCCTTAAATGGATACTGTTTCATGTTTGAATTGAATGAAAAGGAATAATCATATATATTTGGGTTATATTTCGATAAAGAAATATCTCACGCTGTATCATATAAACTATCACACAATTCCTTCAAAGTTCTCGACAGTATCATCGTCTTTAAACCGTCTCGTTCCATATAATATTGAAGCAATAACAGCGGATATCTGTTTACGCTGCATCGTCGTCTTTGTTATCACAGGGAGTGGATGCATTCGCGAACGCTACAATAACCGCAAATCCAGTGTTTTATATTTTATTCTAAAATAAGCATCCAAGCTCAATGAGCCGCTTACAAATTGTATCAACTTATCTATACATATAACAAGAATGTAAGTCTAACGTATCTGTACTTTTTAGATTTTTGTAAAAATAAATGTTGCAGGTAATAAATGCATTTCAATCAATTTTAGAAATGTCTGTCTGTCTATCTGTCTGTTTGTATGATGAACACGCATTATTGCCAAAATACCGCAGCCATGATAAAACTTCTTGAAGAAAATAAAGCATTTCTTAGAGTAACATTTAGTCTTCGTTTCATTAAAATTGGTTCGGTCTATCAAAAGTTATTGTAATTTTAGTGACGACGCGGCTTAAGTACGAGAGAAAAGTAGATAAGCAAATGAACTTAATACATTTAGATGATTTTATTAATCGCTGTTTTTTTACACAAGGTATCACGGTATCAATGCATTTTTTACACAAGGTATCACACGGGCACAGATAGTTTTATATATAATTTTGTTTAGTTGAAATTCCTAATCACTCAAATGATATGTTTACATATTTTATACAAAGCTGAAAAATGTTGGTTAAAAGCATAAATGGCTAACAGTAATAGCTAATTCGGTAATGTGAATTTCAGGTTATGTTGGTAAATAAGGTATTATTCGATTTATTATTATCAAAGTCAGTACTATAATAGTAATACTTTTAGTATATGTCTTTTTATCATAAAATTTCAGCTGTTTATGTTGTAGCGCTGTCTATTCAGTTGAAATAGTAATGAGATTTGCGACACAAAATGCTTTACAATAAACACAAAGTATGAGTTTTGCATTATTTTATTAAATTGAGTTGTTAGTTCAGTAAACTTGCTATAAACTATCTCGTTCTTATAATTAACTTACGGGTCAGTAACCATGCAACATGAATATTGGTAGAGCCTCGCTGAAGCTATTACAAGTTTCAGCATGAATGGGTCGGCTCGTCCGGGGCAGTACCACCCTCTCATAGAAAACCGACGTGAAGTAACAGTGCTTGCATTGTTGCGTTTCCTTCGATCAGTGAGAGCGTCGGAGGCCCACCTCCTTTCCCCTCCCCTCTCCTCTCACCTCCCTCCCTTTACCCCAAAGACAAGCTGGCAACGCACTTTCGACTCCCCTGGTGTTGTTAGTGTCTATGGACGATGGTGATCACTTAACATCAGGTAACCCACATGTTCGTTTGCCTGCTAAGACATAAAATAAAAAATATGACACAATCGAGTATTTGCGTAAGATTTTATCGCCTTTTATTTAGTAATGGTTGGTTATATGAGTAAATATGGAAAAAGACTTACTTTTTTCATTTTTTTGGTAGGTAATGATACACAATGACATAAGTTGGTTTTGCAAAGTAAGAACTAGAAGGAATTTAATCTATCTTCTTTAATATCTATGAATTAATTAAGGCTTAATTTTTATTATAGTTTTCGGAGCTATCATAACAGCAATAAATATTAGCAATTGTGTGAAGGGAGAAGTCCCTGGAACCTTTGTTCATTTGATAAAGTGAACTGTGGTCGCACGAAATCTGTACCTTTTTGCCGTGAACTAGACCGTTTCAAATGTTTTTGCTCCACACTCAAGCAGCAGCGCGAAAGTGATTTATCATAAGGCAACATGCTGCGGTGAGACGAAAAATAAAAGTAATTCCTTTTGTATTTGCCGAGGGCCGGTCGCCTGGAGACATATTTGCCAAACGCGTAAATAATGTGTCTTGCTTTGATGTAACCTGTACAGGGTTTCATGTTTTTGTATCGCTGACAATAGACGAGTTTTTACTAAGTAATTTGTTTTTTAATGGCAGCTTCAAAGAGATCAACTTTCTTTATATGCGTATGTTTGTCATTAATGGAGATAGAAATATTTTTACGACATTTTTGAAGTGAAAATTTCTGTAGCCGCGTTGAGCGATTCTTGGTGTGATATATGTTAATGCTGATATGTGTAAACAACAATATATGTATACACCGTCGCATGTAACAAATCAGTTCCGTATAGCTTGTGTCTCAATTAACACCCGAATTTACACTTGGTAGGGGGAAAAAATTGTGGATTGTCATCACTGCTGAATTCGACATGCTCTTGACGTGTTGGTCTTGCGTCAGACTAGCGACATGTTGTCTAAGAGCCTGTGTACATGTAATATTGATATTTTTATTGAGCTTATGCAATCCATCATATTTTTAATTAATTTATACACTGTATAAAAATTAATATAATTATTGCTTCCAATGCAAATAGATGTGAAAATCAGAATAATGTTAATAAATGCAATTCAGATATTAATTGATTTTAATTTTTTTTAAAAAGAACACAGTTATTCCATTGTTTTGAATTTTCACGTCTGTCGGCAGTTCTTATGACTGCCTCGACTTTTGTTCTTACTCAAACCGATTCATATTTTACAATTACGTAAATCTCCTATCAAGTTGATACATGCCAAGTAAGCCAGGGTATCTTTATATCCCAGTTATTTATATTTAAGAAATACCATACAAAATGTCTTGTGTAATGCCCATTTTTGTGGTTGCTTGAAAACATTTCGATAACATCTTAAGTGGGTATATTAAGTGTAAGTATCTGTTACTTTTATGGTCGAAAAAATAATATTTTGAACGCAATAAAATTCTTTCTTTATATCTTCGGTGTCCATGAAAAAGACATAACACTGC
Source organism: Antheraea yamamai (assembly GCA_036509395.1). Classification (NCBI taxonomy): domain Eukaryota; kingdom Metazoa; phylum Arthropoda; class Insecta; order Lepidoptera; family Saturniidae; genus Antheraea; species Antheraea yamamai. The sequence goes on along the minus strand of AP028436.1, from coordinate 16,681,721 downwards.
GTTGAATTTATTGTAGCAAGCGGGGACCCAGATGCCTTTCCTCATAAAATACTACGAGTGGTTCTGTTGGTAGCAACGGTATACTTAAAGATAATCACAATTTACGGGGGGCCCTTTCGCGAAATTTGGGAAACACTCTCTCTCAAGCGGGACGCGCGAGCAATTACTATGCCTTAATGATGTAGTACCTGCATCGAAACTTCATGTTAATGGTTTGTTGAGAATTTTTATTGCATCTTCTTTTGATATTCCTTTTTTTCTGTACTAACGGTTTGGATGTACATCTTGCAAAGATTTTCAGTATCCAATACTTTTTGTTCTTGAAAACGTTCTATTCATCATCTTTATTTAAGTCTCTAGTCTTTCGTACTCCTCTGCCTAAATTCATTGTAATGTTTCAGCGAGTCTCTGGTGTAAGACCGTACCTACTAAGTCTGCGAATGTATGCGTAAGTAACGACCACGGTCCACCCGCAGATGTGAAAGGACCAGTAGGGTTTATTGACTAGGCATCTCACATAACTCTCATAAGCTGGCCGGCAACGGTGCGTATCCCTGATTGATTCCCCGTGTAAAAATAGTCTCCCAGAACTAAAAGCCTGTCATTCGTATATCAAAATTTTAAACCGTTGCTTTCTCTACCTATGTTTAAATTTAATTATAAATATAGTTTCCTTTGAGGTATCAGGTTTATATTAAATAAAATAAGTAGGTAATTAGAAGGAGAATCGAATAAAAAAATTGTGTCTATCAAATAATTTGAATATGTAATAGATGTTTTAGATGGACATAAAAGATAATTTCTTAAATAATGTGACCTGATAACTATATATAAGGATACTAATAAGATATTAAGTAATAAATATTCTCTTTAACCCTTATTTACTCTTAAAGTTTCTATGATATTTTCTACCTAAATATATTTTTATGGAAATAATAATAAAAATAAGTTAAACTTATTAGTGTCTGCCGTTTGTTCGAACAAAGATAACTTCCCAGAGTTTATCTGTGCTATATATTATTACGCTTTGTAGGGGCTAAGCAATAATAATAAAACGAAACAGAAGTAACTTAAAATCCGTAAAGATAAATAAATATTAAAAGATAAACATAAAATTACATTAAAAAAACATAACAAAACACCCCCGATTTAAACAGTATAACTATTTTCATGCAAACTAATTCAATTAAAAATTCTAAAAAATTCTAATTCAAGCATTTTTTTTTTGTAGTTGATCATAGTGGAATATCGCAAAGTATTTACAAAATTATACTTGCTTTATTGCCATTCGTAAGAAAAACAAAAGATAATATCTAAAAACATATTGTAGTGTAGATCACAGCTTTGTTTTGTTTTTCGGTCGAGTACGTGCGCTGGCTAGTTTTTGTTTCCAATGAGAGAGGTGAGATTTGTGGTCTTTAAACAAAAAGAAGTTATTTTCCCTCACGCTATTGTGAAGTTTCGGCTATATAAGATAATCTTCTATTCTTTTATAAAGAGAATTTCCCACAAATAAGCTTTTAAAATGTATCCTAAAAAACTAAAATATGTATTGTTTTAAAGTTTATGTCATATTGGTCCATTTTAAAAATGTTGAAAGATAACATCTGATTTTTTAATATAAAATATATAGAAAAAGTTCATAGGAATTGATAAAACGCCCATTTCTCGTAGTAAATAAAATCAAATGTCATAATAATAAATGTGATATCTCCAAAATTTTATTTTTTACGCTTAGATACGAAGCGTCCGATGGTTTATAAAGGTATTGGTTTCCATAAAATGTACTCGTATACTTAATTTCGTAGTACGAGTATCAAATAGATTTTATTAATAAAACCACGGAAATTGCTTAGGTCGACTAGAAAGGTAATAGTAATCTACATTATATTTGATTATCTCGTTTTCTTACAATCCATCTGTATTCGTATAGGTAATCATAAATATCTTACTTGTCATAATACTTTTTTTTTCAATTTTGTTGGTTTCGCACAGAGATTTTTTTTTTTTTTTTTATGTTATAGGAGGCAAACGAACATGTGGGTCACCTGATGGTAAGTGATCACCACCGTCCATAGACACTTGCAACACCAAGGGAGTCGCAAGTGCGTTGCCAACCTGTGTTTGGGGGAGAGGGGAGTGGGGAAGTGGGTGATGGGGAGGGGAAGAACAGGGAAGGGGAGAGGAGGTGGGTATCCGGCGCTCTCACAGACCAAACGAAACGCAACAATGCAAGCACTGTTACTTCACGTCGGTTTTCTGTGAGAGGGTGGTACTACCCCGGACGAGCCGACCCATTCATGCTGAAACCAGTAATAGTTTCAACGTGGCTCTACCACCTACAAAATTTGGAATTGGCAATAGAATGGGAAAGTGGTCGCAATTTGATACGATTCACTACTCACTCTCTTGACGTGTTGCATGAGCATAATACAAAAGTCACCAAGATTTGTCAGTCATGATTTAGATGCAAGTCAGAGAGTCGTGGTAATTTCAAAGTCCGTTAAATGTCTTAAGATTAGCAATCATGTTTGAAAAGATTATCGAACGAACCATTATCGAACGTTTATCATGATACTATGACAAAACAAGCGGACGATAACTACACTATAATTTTATTTTTGAAGTGAAACTGCATGGGGCGGGATGAGAGTAAGTTCTGAAATTGAATATTAGTGTAAAGATTTATATGTAACATTGTTACACCATAGTGTTTATGACGCAAAAGGACAGTAACTATATTTGGTTACAAAGTGAGAAAAAGAAGGTACTATACTCTAAGCTGAGAGGGATACATACAATGAGGAATAGCTAGAATATAAAACAACTGTACGCATAATGAAATATTACGAAAGTAAAAGGTGTGTGGGGTTGTTCATTAATTAATAATTAGTGATATAACCGCATACTATAAATCACACATATCTTAAGATTCATTGAAGTATACTTCTCGATTAAGAGTGGATATTATATTTACTTTACGATAAGTACAGAAGAAGTGCTGGGAGTAAAATATTTTTTTTTTTTATCACAATTATCGACCTAAATAAAGTATTCGATGCTGTGTACAGAGGTGATCTGTTCTGTTCACTTCAATACACATGCCGCCTACTAAAATTATTACGCTTTGTGGACTCTTCTCTCGAGAATATGATTGTTGCTGTCATGTTTATTGTTGACGTATCTAATCCGTTCAAAGTAAGCGACAGCATTACGTCATTGTCCTAACATTGTACAAGGCAATCTACGCAAAATTGCAATGTAGACTTAATATCTTCCATATGCACCACTTTTGCAATATTATAGGCACCATGTGGGAGGATAGAGTTACAAACGAGAGGATTCTAGACATTGTACAGCGAAAATGCGAAAAGAGACGTTTGTTGGCGAATGATACTGCTCGACGCTTGTGACGTGAGATAACTGCCCTTAATCATAAATTGCGCTGTATATGTGAAGCTCGCTAAGGCTAGTGACGAATTTTAAGGGCAGCAGTACGAAGATAAAAAACCTAACTATAATCAGAAGCATAGAAGAGCTATGTGATACGGCTACGTTGGCCGCTTTGCATATATTTCTGCTCCTATGTGTACTATTGCGGTTTACAATGCCACTCCATAATTGGCTTGTACAGTTACAAAAGGAAATGCTTCTAGATATACTAATTAGTTCGTAGATGCCATTGATTATAATGCATCAAGTCAATGATTTTATAAATAAAAAGCTGTAGATACGTCATAAGCACTTCGACAGCGTCTTGTTAAAACTTGGTTAGCTAGCTTGTTTTTGACGGCTGCCCCGTCAATCCGCCCGTATCTAAGCAACATATAACTATTTCTTTTTCACGACCGATATTGAAAATATACCATCTTATTTCCACATTTATTCAATACAGTGTGGCGTTACATTATTACTTTACGTATATGTGCGTTATTGCGCCATTTGTCACAATATTATGTAGGTAACGTATCTACAGCTATTTATTTATAATATCATTGCATCAAGTAGTAATTTTATAGTAAGTAATATTTTTGATCGTTAAAAGAGTTTACTTCTATCACTCGTGGATCCTGTTTCTTATCAATATTAACTGTGGGTAACGAAAGTACCTATGTCTGAAGTAAAACAATGTATCATTACACAAAAAGAGACAAATGTAAAACAAACAAATTATCATAGGTTTTCTTAATCGCATTTGTACGTTAACAATCTACATAGAACTCTGTTGTAGCACTTAAACTTTAACGTACCCTATCGTTATAGTCTTCCTGTAGTTTTCTTGCATTTTCTTTAATGTCCAGACTAAAACTGTCATCAATTGCATTGTGGTTCACCTACATATCTGATAAAAACCACAGGTCCGAACTCTTTAGAATGCTATAAAAGTTGCTTTATGACTCCGATAACGTTTAAAGTAATAGGGAAATTTCGAAGCACGATATATAATATATTTTGAAATTGTTTGCTTATTTAGAATACTTACAGCAATAAGGTTTCTATGCGTATGTTTTTCGCGTATCGCCGCGTCATCACAGTGCTTTATCATTTACTACGAGATTATACACGATGTTTGTAAAGGTTTTTCAGAATTTCTTTAGTGATAGGAAAAAGTACACTTTTGTATGGAGCTTAAGAATGTATATTTTTAATACATTCGTCGATGTAGTCGACGTCGAGTCTATGCAGTCACATTTTATGAAGAATAAAAATGAGGTTAGCAATGATATACGTTAGCTCAGTAACAACTGATTCAGTTTTCTTTTAAAGACTTCTCTATTATATGATGTCAAACAACAAGATGCGGGCAGCAATTTACATTAATTTGTATTACTTTGTACTTTGAATAAAAATGTAATCATTTCTTGCGAATATCGAATAAATATAGACGAAAAAGCTCACATATGTATCTATTTACTAATTGGTGTATAGGTATTGTAGTATTGGTGATAAAACAGTTTAGTAACTTTTTCTCTTATGTTTGTCAACCAATTTTCTTTTGTTTAATATTTCGTTGAGCTCTAGTGTTATCAATGATAAAACAAGTGAAACTTTTGTATTACAGAGAAATATTTCAATTAAAAAATATAACAATAAGCCGACGTCACGCGGTATTCCCAGGAAGTCACCCACCCAAGTATTGACCGCGCCCGATGTTGCTTAACTTGTGTGATCGGACAAGAACTGGTATTTACAACACTCTACCCACACAGTGTTTACGTTCACAACTTTCCGTCAAAAAGATTGCCGATCAGAATTTTAACACCTTAATTAAGACGTATCACTTCAAAAATTTTGGAAACAGTTCAGAAGGACGAAGGTTTTGTATATGAATATGTATTCTTCATGCTTATGATCCTTACGTCTGCAACATTTAACATAAAGTCTAGAATATTTGTACACCATTTGTCAAACAACCCAATCATATTGAAACTATGAATAATGATCGAATATCGACCACTGTAGGATCATAAGTATGTATAGAGGTGTAAGAGCAATGGTGTTTATTTTTTTATTATTTTCATGATAGTCCCAAAAATGCAAGCAATTATGTATCTATAATTTTTATTGTCATTTATTAATTTTATTTGCGCCTCTGTCCTCAATCAATACTGCGGTCGTAGGTGAACGCACGCTAAGCCATGAAAGGTGATCGGTAATCCAATATAGCTGTTGCTAGCTTATGTTTGATTTCTAATATGAAAATAGCTACCAAGCAATTAATATTTTATAATACATAGATTTTAGCGCTAACTTAAATTAGGTCAGCGTAATCTGCTTCATCACAAGTTTAGAATCCACTGCATCAAAAACGTTATTCGATACGACTTGAACGGTATCAATAATACGGTATCAATAGTACAATTATATAAAAGTATAATTTATCTTCACATTTTTTTGTGTAATTTTGTTATTTACTTTTTCTATTACAATTCACTAACCATCACGTATCGCAGTTATTATTACATTTACAAGACTATAAAAGACATATCAACAGAGCGATCCTTTCTTGCCCACACAAATTTTCTCTTAAACATGTTACCAGTGAAAATTTCCCAGTATAAATAGAAAATGCCCTGCTATCCGTCATTCAATTCGGCCACATTTAAATAGTGAGAGGTCCTTAGGCGACGGCCGGTGTCAATTTAAATTAAATAGAAATAGGGATATTTTATGTTTATAAAAATGTATACATATATTGTATGTTTTTTATTGTGTAAGAACGCATTCCTAAGACTTTCTTTCCCTTGATAAAGTTTTTAAAGTGAAACTTTCTATGGCATGGTAGTGAAAAATTTTCGCTACGCATTATGCGTTAAACGCAAGGTAGGTATGTATATCTAAGTATGTATAAGTTTCTGACTGGGTCTAGTAGTATACAAAGATGAGTAAATATATAGTTAAGTATTTATACTACGGGATTTTGTATAGTATATAGTTTATGAGCATTCTTATCTGTACTGTTACAATTAAAAATAAACGAAATATCACATTTGAATTTGGAATCTATCATTTTTATATGATTATTCATTGAATTTTCTCATTTTGGTGCCAATATATTGTACAATATATTGCGATATTAAAATGGAGTGGGGTGGGGGGTACGTATGGAGCCAAATGCAATATTGAAAACTCTCCATACGCTTTGTGTTAGTAAAATGTTTGTGTACCGGGCTATTAATAGGTACAATGAGACCTTCTCTGTTTGTGACAGAAAAATACCTGGTCGTCCACGTAGTGTTCGTACCAAAAAGGCAGTCAAAGCAGTAAGGGAAAGATGCGAAAAAATTCTGTCCGAAAGCAAAAGATTTTATCTCGGGAGATGAAAATAGCACCTAGAACCATGTCGCGTATTTTAAAATATGACTTAGGACTTACAGCCTATAAGAGACACACTGGTCATTTCTTAACTAATCATTTAAAAAAGAATAGGGTGGTAAAATCGAAACAACTACTGAAGCGGTACGCAAAGGGAGGTCACAGAAAAATTTTATTTACGGATGAGATTTTTTTTACAATTGAGCAACATTTTAACAAACAAAATGACCGTATTTATGCTCAAAGCTCTAAGGAAGCTTCCCAATTAGTCGACAGAGTGCAACGTGGGCACTATCCGACTTCAGTGATGGTTTGGTGGGGTATTAGCTATGAAGGAGTGACTGAGCCATACTTTTGTGAGAAAGGCATCAAAACATCGGCACAAGTGTATCAAGATACTATTATTGAGAAGGTAGTGAAGCCCCTTAACAACACCATGTTCAATAACCAAGAATGATCCTTCCAGCAAGAGTCGGCGCCAGGTCATAAAGCTCGGTCTACGCAGTTTTGTTTGGTAACGAACGTTTCAGACTTCATCAGAGCTGAAGACTGGCCGTCGTCTAGTCCCGATCTTAATCCGCTGGATTATGATTTATAGTCAGTTTTAGAGAGTACGGCTTGCTCTAAACGCCATGATAATTTGGAGTCCCTAAAACAACCCGTACGATTGGCAGTGAAGAATTTTCCCATGGAAAGAGTGCGTGCTTCTATTTATAACTGGCCTCAACGTTTAAAGGACTGTATTGCAGGCAATGGAGACCACTACGTATAAGCTTCTTATATATTACATTATTTTATATTTATGTATTAAACTAACACACTGTAAAAGTAATAAATGTTATTTACAATAGAAATTTTTTTTCTTCGTTTCAGTATTTATGGCAAGACTAGGTATGTGATCTAAAACGTATAAGAAGTTACACTTCCTGCGCGTGCGATGTTTTTTTTTTTAACTTTTACTTCATAACTATAGTGTTTCATCAGGATTAATTATGATCCATATTTTGTTTATTATATTGTAATCGTATTCTCTACAACCTTATTTTTTTAATTAAGATTTTAAGTTACGTCTCCTCTTTAAGTATCTAAGTTTATTTGAAGTTTTACCTTTTCTAAAAAAAATTGACTTTTGTGCGATTTAAAATTGCACTAATGGATCTTGTCAAATATGTTAAACGTAAGTATATGCTATGCTTTTTAACGACTTTTGTTATGAAATCCATTTTTTTTTAAATCGTTATAAACATTTAAATAATAATATTTTTAGAAAAATCTGTTCTTCTTCATTTTTTAATCTTTGTTTAATATTTTGATTGAAATAAAACAAGATTAACATACTGTTTATATTCCCAAAAAAAAGGTGTACATGTAAATAAAATTAAAAGGTCTGTTATTAGTCCGAGCAACTCTCCGAAACAACTGAATCAAGCAGGTAGAAGGCTTTTTAGAATATTTTATCTTGGTAACACTTTCCCTAGTGGCGTCGCATTAAATATGCAAATTAACAAAGGTAACTAAAAGTCGTTAAAATACTTGTAAGTAGTATTGATAAAATTATAGTTAAGGTTCAAATTAAACCCAATCCACAAACACTGAAAACCATTTTTGCAAGAAATAAATCGTCAGTTTAAATCTATATAAAATAAAACATACATAGGTAGTACGTAAATGTTTTTTTTTTTTTTTATCGTAGCTCAGCAAAATGAGTGTACTGTGTCTGATGGTAAGCACAGTACAATCCAAAAACAATGGCGACTACCGAGAGACATACTATCCATCGCCTGTCGCCGCTGTCATGCCGGCCTGCGTAAGTATCTCTTCACGTAAATGTAGTTTATTGCAGTGACATTACGTTGTGTTATAGTCAATAACTGAAGATAAACAGCTTACCTAAGCACACATAGGGCTCTAAAAAGTTCTTTATAACTCCATTTTACTACAGGAGCACATAAACTTATTCTTATCACACAATTTGTCGGACAACATAAAAATGTTAATATCAAACATTCTTACAACATCAACGAAAAACAGAGTAGAAAGTCCGCTCGTAAAATTACTGAGCGTCGCGTCGGATGCCCGCGTTCAATACCCTCTAAAGAAGTATTACTCGTATTATGAGGGGTCGCAAAGTGAGGACGGCGATATTGGCAGCCCTTACCTAGCACCGTAAGAAGGTGAGGAAAATTCACATAAAACCTAAGGAGGCAGGTGCATTCCATTTCTAGGGTAGCGAAATGTTCGCGTATTTCACGCGCCACGCGTCATTACTGATCCTCACAGTATATACAAGTTGGTGTTACAACAAAAAGGCACGTATAATAATAATAATAAAAATCTTATGGCGCGTCTCGAGAGGTGAATAATGCAAATAGTACGCTCGTTTTTTGTTCCGATTGAGAATTTACTACAATATATATATATGGTATTTTTATAACCGTATTCTTTGCGGAAATTCATCATTTTCATAATCAATTTATATAAATAAAATTAAATTGCTTATCCGCAGTAATCATCGAAGCGACTAATACAATTTTGACGAAACTTATAACAACATATAGAGAAATTTTCAAAGTATTGTTTAACCTACATACCATTCCACTTTTTCATAGGAGCTAAGCAGTAATATGATAATTTCGCGAAGCAACTTAAAATCGATAAAAGTATTATAGGGATTAAGAAGTATAAAAATAATAAAGGATAACCCATAACTAATCCAGAAAAAAGTGCCTCTTATGGTGTAACAAAACTATTTTCATAAGAACGACGCCGCTGGCTCCAGGTAGTATTGAATTGATTATTGATGGAGCGAGAATTATATTCCCGTCATAGAAAATGACTTCAGGCTTTAATTTGGCGATTATAGCTTAGTTCTAAAATGGTAGCGTATTTATCGAAGTAGATTCGGTTTACAATGATTCAGAGCTTTCAGTGAAGGAAAAAATTGTGATAAAACGATGGCTTGTTGGTAGGGCATTTTCTATTAAACACCTTACTAGCTTCCACCTGGTAGTTTAAAATCTTTCACCAAGTACTTAAACGTATATTCCAATAATTAGACTTAAGGAGCAACTCATTTACGCTCCGCCTAATAATCATTTAGGCTATATAGTATAAAAGAGGTCACTTGTTCCGATCACACATAGTTTGGTTTGTCAATTACCGACAATAAACATACTATCTATCCAGTACTTACTGAAAGATAGCAGACGGATTTACAAAGTACTTTGAAACATAAGGAATAACTGTAGTCCACTAAAATCAAGTTTCCGTAAAATACATTTACCCAAGACGCGACGCTACATTTTTCATTAAAACGCCTGATGAAGGATTTTAGAAATGAGTCGTTAAAGGGAAAGTAATTTGTAAGGTATCAGACAGGATAATCTTTACGTCAAAAGCAAGAGATAATGGAATTTTGAACTCGGAATCGGAGACTTATTAATTATCCATGTTTTTTTACAAAGTATTCGGGCGCTTGTTTTTTAACTACTTGAAATAACAAATAGTTACATGATTTCTGAATTCTGTTTCACTTGATGTGTGATCTCGTAGTATGAGATGAGCCTAGAAAGAGCCGGTTATCATGAGCATCTACTGGAACAAAACCGTGGGTGTTAGATAGTATATTTTCAATATTAGAGTGGTGGGTAATAATATAATGACTTTTATTATGAAAACTTACTTTACATCCTATACCCCGTATTTTCACAGATCTCGTATTTAATTATAAACTAGCGGGCCCGGCAGACGTTGTCCCACCCTGATTATAAAAAAATCCGTGACAAATTATATACCTAAACCTTCCTCATGAATCACTTTATCCACTGGCGAAAACCGCTTGAAAATCCGTTCAGTAGTTTTTGAGTTTATCGCGAACAGACAGACAGACAGACGCGGTAGGGGACTTTGTTTTATACTATGTAATGATATCTGCTTGTATGATTCGCACTTGTATATGATTTATCAAATTGTTAACCAACCGCTTTGTTTATTAAAGCGGTGATGTGAACTAATGTAGCTTAGAGTATTTTTTAGTCAAACGGCTATGTAACTTTTTTTTTTTTTATTAACGTGGGGAAATCCCTTATGGATACGCCACCCTCTCGGGGGAGAGGGAGGGATATGTCCGACTCGCACGGACTAAAACCCCACGGTGTACCATCTGACCGTATTGTTGGGGCGGCAAGGGGTCGATCTACGCTATTCCCCTTGGATAGCCGCCCCAACGGTCCGCCCTGCGGAAGGTGGCCGCCGGGCTCCATCCTAATAGGGAGACAGACTGGGTACACACCAGCTGCCTCCCCTCGTCTACCGGACCTGTGCAATGAGGAGATGGGCCCCCCGGCCCATCCCTTCAGGTCCGGCTACGGTGGAGGGAGGAGAAGGGTAAATCGCCGCCTCCTCCCTCCGGTTCTCCGTTGGCGGAGAGGGCCACTCAGAGGGTAAAGGGCTATGTAACGCAGTATCTGTTTGTATCCGTAACTGATCCTTTTTAAGTTTATCTTGTTCAAAGCTACAGATTCTATAATTTCAATATAGTTATATACCTAAATACAAATCTAATATCACATTTGATAATTTTTTATAATTTGTATGTACTAGCGACACAGTTAAGTTAACTAAAACAAAATCCGCAAACACAACGGCGATTTGCGTAGGGAACCGACAACTGTGTCACGCGACACGGTATTATCACACTTGTGGACATAGGCATTCACAGTTCGACTATTCGCGGCAGTGCCTACCCGCTCTTAGTTCCTGATGCTCTACAGTGCATATCACACGGATGGCTTCATTTTGTTTTCATTTAGTATACTTTCTGACCTACACTGTGTGTCTGGAAATAGTTTCAGCCCAACCGCGATGTTGGGTACCCTATGTTCTTTAATCTTAATTTTTCAAATCTGACCTACCAGTTTTAGAGATTTGAGCGTTCAAAGATCAAGCTAAGAATATCTTGAACTTTATGATACAAATATATATAGTTCATTTAACTATATTTTATGCAAAATAATACACACAGCAGTATTTTTTTCGTATTCATCAAGAAAAACCAACCAACAATGACAATATAACGAAAAATACAGTGAAAGCCAGTTTCATTTGTCAAGTTTCCGGAATAGAATGCAGCGCCTGCATCACTGGCCGACTTTTTACATATAGGTACAATGTATTTTACGTATTATTCTTTATACGTTTTTTTACATATTTATTCTTTATCTCCATATTTAAAAAAGCATGACCGTATCGAGATAAAAACTGTATTTATATAAAATATCTCAGTATTTTAGTTGCACTGGCTATGAAGCTGGCTGCGTTAATATGTTAATATTTTTATAAAGTAATCATAATATCTTTAATAATACCAATATTAATTACTCGCTGTGCCCACGACTTCGTCTGCATAGAAGCTTATGTAAAAAACAGTGACTAAATGAATCATCTGAATATTATCATTTACTAATCTACTTTTCTCTCTTACTTAAGTCGCGTCGTTATTAAAATTACAATAACTTTTGATAGAGTGAACCGATTTTAATGAAACCAAGATTAAATGTTACTGGAGGTTTTATGTTTTATTGTGAACGCAGGTACTTTAGCAGTGCTGCGTGTTGATACAAACAAGCAGACAGACAGACAGTTTTGAAAATGATTGAAATGTATTTTATTACTTATTCCAAGATACCTGCAACAATCGTTTTCACAAAAATCCTAAAAGTACAGACAAGTAGATTTACATTCTTATTATTTAGACATACTTTAGATAGACTTTATGCATTTGATTATTAAATACATATTACCAGATATACTGTACAATTTAAATCTTTCCTAACTGATGTTAGAAATGTGAATGTGAGTTGTTTATTTGTTACGCTTTCACAACTTAGCTACTCAACCGATATTTTATACATAAGTATACAATAGGTATTGAATATGACATAACTTAAAAATATTGAATGCGTTCAATTTTCACTATTTTAAACTATAGTTTAAGCTGTTAGATAAACCTGTACAAAGCACAACTGTTCTGAATGATACCGATAAAATTCCTTGCTTCCGCTTGCTCTTCTCGGTAATACTCGGTTCTGTAACAAACACGCCTTTGTCCAACGATACTCCGCACCGCATTTCTTGATTTGCCTGCACTATTACTTTGTTTGTACAATTTGTATGGCTTTTTATTTCGAACTAACTACGCTGTTGGCGTGACGGGCTTTCACAGCTTCACCGGACTAAAGAATTTGTATGGTAATTGCACCGCTACTATGAGTCATAGCTTGGTATTAGGTTATAACCGTGCATAATATATAAACAGGCAATGTGGCGGTAATTTCATTTACTTTAAGCGAAACTACTTATAGGAGGTCCTTGAAATTCTGATCCGCAATCTTTTTGTGTGACGAAAAGTGGTAGAGGTAAACACTGTGTCGGGTAGAGTACTGAAAACACCAGTAATCGTCTGGTCACCGAATTTCAGCAACGTCGAGGGCGGGTAGTATTGGATGAGTGACCGTCTGGGGGACACTACGTGACATTGGCTTTTTGTTGTATCTTTTTAATTTAAATGTTTCCTTGTAATACCAAAGTTTCCCTTTTATTGAATGTCTTTATGACTCACCCTGTTTATTTTTCAAAATTGTCTGGTAGTTCTAGAAATTAGCGCGTTCAAATAAACAATACTTTATGCTTTATAATATTGGTATAAATTTATTATTACAAAGATTTCTTCTCTATCTATGTCAAAAATTGCATTCCATAATGAAAGACGCTTTTTTCCCATTTCCCGGTAAAAAATTTGAACATTCACGCAAGAGGAACAAAAAGGGAAATCCAATGGAGTGACACTTTTAAAAACGTCGACAGTTGATTTTAGAAAAAGCCTTTGTTTCTGTTAACCATACCGGTCTGTCCCCTCGTTGATTTAAGTACACAATGGATTCCCCCTTACGCCTCGACAGTGCTTCGATAGCTTAGAAAATGTTCACAATAAAAATGTACAAGAGAACGGAAATTTTAACAGAAATATAAGATATCGTTTGCTTCTGACATTTATTGTTCGCTGTCTTTTGTTCAATGTATTTTGGCAACATTAAGGAAAATTCAAGTTTATTCAACAACATCAATTTATATTATAACATAGGTATAAAATTAAACATAAACATAAAATGTGATTATCATATTTATAAACCCTAGTAGGCCGGCTTGGTTAAGCACGAGTGTACGTAATGAAAGAAATAACACCAAACTTTTCCTTTACAGTACGGCCATGTAACGCAACTAAGCGCTCTGATCATTGAAGCCCGCGCTATCCGGGCGAACTAAAAGAGGCCCTTCTCGGGGCCAACCAGACGCTGCCATGTCACACCACGACGACCAACCTGCTTGCCTATGGAACCCGCCGTTTCTCGACCGACGACTACCGCAACGCCACCTGGACTCCGCACATCGAGTGTGCAAACGCCGCGATCTGCGCCCTGCGACCCGCGAGTGCGGCCGCCTGTCGAACCATCTACTCTGCTCAGGATGTACGAGGGTGACTTGAACACCCTCGTTTGGTTCATTGCGACTGAGGACCTGTTAGAGGAGATGATTCGATGGATGGATCTGTTCCTGCAGGTTCAGAAAGCGAAGATCAAGGGCAGAAAATCCTCTCAGTCGGACATCGCCACCCTCGAGCTCGCTAGAAACGGGCGCTTACAGCCCCCGCAAATCCCGACGCCTTGGCTCTTGTCGAGTCTACTCGAGAGAGCGCTACGTCGCAAGCGCACCTCCCCGGACTCCGAGAGCTAGAAGAAACCAAAACTCAGCATGCCTGAGGTACAAACACGCCCCACTGCCACCACTGCCGCGCAACAACGGTCACCAAACGTGACATCAACACTGGCAGCGCGCCCGGCTACCCCGAACGCGCCTGTACCCACACAGGTGCAGCGGATGGTTGCTATGAGCAAGCAGCCCTCTTACGTGGTAATTACAGCGCCACCTATACTACTGTGCCACCTCCGTGTGGTTATCCGACCACGGAACCTTAATGAGACAGCACCGAACGACAGTGCTGCCACCACCTCCGCGAAACAGCTAATCGCAGCAGCCGCCCACGTCGAATGATGCGAAGGGCGCGAGATACCCGTCCATTGTTGTGGAGAAGCTGCCCAACTGGGTTTAGCACTTTACACAAATGCTGGCTACGCTCGGACACGTACCGAATGCACGCCCTTATGGACAAGCCATCCGCTTCATCCCCGCGGATGCAGATGAATTTAGAATTATTCAAGATTACTTTGACAGACAAGAGGGGGTGAGCTGGTTTTTCTACACGCGCCCGGCATAACAAAGCCTCCCTACAGAGACAGATCCGGCCGTAATCGTAAAAGCTCTGCGTGTGAAGGGGCACATAGCAGAGTATGTCCGGCCAATAAAAGGACGCGGAGGCAGACCGAGGTGCATCTATCACGCAATCCTACAGCGCACACCTGGCCTCATTCCGGCCATTTATGAAGTCTCCGTGCTCCTGAATATGTCGGGAGTGTCCATTGAAGCATGGCGAGGGAAACGCTGGCCCGCACAATGCCACCGGTGCCAACAGTTCCGGCATGCCTCCCAGAACTGCCATCGCCGGTCGCCTGTGTTTGGTGCGGGGGGTCCCACCCCACACGGCAATGTGAACGCCCGAGGCAAGAGCCAGCCACCTGCGTCAACTGCGGGGGTGATCACCTCGTAAACAGACAGACCTCTCTGCCCTATATTCAAGCGGGAAATAAGAAATCAGCGGACAGGTACCGTCGCCTGGACCGGTGATTCCGGGCGCAGGGCGGACACCCACTTGGCCCTAGCGATGGTCGAGGAGTCGGCTGTGGGCAGCCTTATGGCCCCTGCAAACGACCCACCTCTCCAAGGAGCAGCGGCAAAGAAGCCGAGACAGAAGAAGGCCCGCAAACGGAGTCACCCGTACGAGGTGAAGAGCTCGTGTGAAGAAGCTCACCTCGCTAGTCACACAAGCGGTTGTACAGGTCGGACAGTCCGGAACCGAAACCGAGAAGGCGTGCTTAGCCATAGCATTTAGCATTTTCTATAGCTATAGAAAATACTAGCCTCCGACGATTAGGAACGCATTGCAGCAGCCCGGTCACCTAGGTGGCCCGACCAGATCACAAATAACACTCCGCACAGTCGCGAATACTCGGGCGCTTCACAAGAGCGGGTTACGAGTGTGACGCGCCGCCGAGACCTCAGAAAGGATGCACAAGAAATGCATCACAAGGACACGCGCTTAGTCTAGGGCGGCGACTGATGTCACCATTAGAGGATTCGTCCTGGCATGGTCACCCCGCACTGTGTGATACATAGTGCGAAAAGACTGCGACGACGGATAGTCAGTAATCAAGGAGTAATCGAGTAGTAATCGTCAGTAATTTCAAATAAAATGGAAACTAAACCACTGAACGTCAATCTGTCAATTCTGGCAATATTTTTTAAGCTCTCTCTGAGGTATTCCCTCACGATCAGTCACTCACATTTTTGCAGATTTTCTATCCCAATTTTTTCACTTATCCGTACAACTTTTCAAACAGTTTTCTTTCATATACTTGTCTTGGCAATTTACAAATGTAACAAAAAGAAAGTATTAACCAAAAAGGCAGACGTTCTGAAGTGATACGTTTACCGACAACCGGCAATCGTTTTTTTATGAACTAGCTATGCTCGCGACTTTGACTGTATGGAAACTTATGTAAAACAACAGCGATTAATAAAGTCATCTGAGTGCATTAAGTCCATTTACTTACCTACTTTTCTCTCGTAAGTAGTCGCATTGTCGTTAAAATTACAATAACTTTTGGTAGACTGAACCCATTTTAATAAAACAAAGATTAAATATTACTCGAAGATATGCTTTATGATATTCTTGAAGAGGTTTTATCATGAACGCAGTATTATAGCATTGATGCGTTTTCATATAAACAGACAGACAGACAGACATTGTGACAAAATTGATTGAAATGTATATAATTATTTAACACTAGACATCTTCAACAATTTTTTTTACAAAGATCTTTACATTCTTATTATATGTATAGATAATGAACATTGCAGTGTCTGGCAATTGTATCTCAAATGAATCGTGATCACGATGCATTATATATGGACAAGTTAAGACATGTTTTATTGTTGTAGTCCGGTGAGGCTGTAAAGGCCTGTCAGGCCAATAGCGTAGTCAGTTCGAAAAGAAAAAGGTTTATTGTTCTAATTTCGAGAAGTACCTATGTAAAAATCGTTAAAAAATAGTACATTCTTTGTTGATTTAAATTATAACCTTAGGGTATGAGAGCCGTCAAGCCAAGTCTCACGCAACTACTTTCCTATTACAAAAACAATTTTTTCATCGTGAAAAGCGGTTTTCCCCAGTTAATTATAAGTTTAATTCATGCGATCCCCTCATTCAGTATGTGAGTTAGTGAATACATTTTTACAATGGCGTGCTCATGTAAAAATGTAAATATGTTTTTTTTTTAATTGGCCGCAGGATTATTTTTTTGTATAAAACAACATATTCGTTATATTATTTAATTTATAATTATACGACTAAATAAATAACTTTATAAAACCCATCTCGTTACTAAGTTGTCGATCCCAGGTTTGATCCCCACACATAATTGAAATTTTGTGTGAGGAGCATAATAAACAGTTGTTTGTGTCTGGGTGTTAAATCTATACTTATAATAAAAATGAAGTGCCTGTATGTAATATCAAAATAAATAAAAACAAGTGATTGGGTATGAAAGTATAGACGCTACTGATAACAAAAAAACAATTTTTATCGGTCTCTCACTCTGTTCGTCTGTCTGTCTGTTTGTTCCGGGTAATCTCCGAAACGGTTGGACCGATTTTGATACGAATTTCACTGGCAGATAGCTGAAATTACAGCGGGTTACTTTAAATTAGACTAGCTATTAACCGTGGCTTCGCCCGCAATGCTATCTCCTAAATGGTTCGACCTATTTTTGCGGGATTTTCGCTGGCAGATAACGGACATTATAAGAAGTAATTTAGTTTATTTTAATTTAGACTAGCTATTAATCGCGACTCCGTCCACAATGCTATCTCCAAAACGATTAAACTGATTTTTACGGGACTTTCACCGGCAGATAACTTATTGTATAGGAAGTAATTTAGGTTATTCTATTTTAGACTAGCTGTTAACTGCGACTTCGTCCGCATGAAATTTAGCAAAAATATGTTGTTCACTGTAAGCAACTGCGTAAGACGTGAGTTGTACTGGACCCCAAGAATAAATATAATTGAAATTTATATATCTGTATTTTTGTATGTAATTTGAATTATATTGTCTTTTTGATCATTTGGTTTATTTACCGTGCTTTCGTCTACATAACTTAGTAGCCATAGTAGAAAGTAGAAAGTGGAAAGAAACGAGAATCACCTAGCCGGCTAGCCACGTGGAAACTGCAGCGCCGCGAGGTATGTGCCAAGTTTCCTTCCTACCCTTGTCTCCCTCTTCGTAGCTGATCGCAATAGTTGAATATCAAATATAGCACCCCCGCAAATACAGTCCACTTAAATTTAACATAGAAATCTGCACTCGCACCCTCCGGTGACGTCGACATTGCAACGGCGTCACCACTATTTAAAATGTCAAATATTAAAAACTGTTTAGACAGATAGAAAGTTTTGTATCTTGATTTATATTTATGCAAGATTTCAAGACATCAGCTCATTCATTGTTTACAATTCAACATTATCATTATTAATAGTAATTTTGAAGATAGAAGGGGTCTTTCTAATAAGATATTAGACCATACACGTATTACTTATTAACAATATGGGCATATTATATAATTATAACTAGCGGGCTCGGCAGACGTTGTCCCGCCCTGATTGTAAAAAATCCTTGACAAATTATATACCAAAACGTTCCTCATGAATCACTTTATCCACTGGTGAAAACCGCATGAAAATCCGTTCAGTAGATTTCGAGTTTATCGCGAAGAGACAGACAGACAGACGCGGTAGGGGACTTTGTTTTATACTATGTAATGATAACATCTTTAAGTCATTGTTTCAATAGTTCCTTATACAGTGTAAGTGAGCACTGACGTAAAGGTTCCAAGTATGTTGCTGATGATAAACCTCATTTGATACACTGTTAGTATTTATGTATCTAATGTGTACGTTATATGTTACTGTAGGTGGTGTGCGCGTCGTATTTACAATTGTTTTTAAAGAGCATTTCTGTAATTGTACATGGCTTCACAACCTTATATTTCTTTAATACAATTAAAAAAAAACGCGTGCGGAGCTGCGGCTACTGCTAGTATCTATATATCGACGGAAGAAAGCGGAATTGTCGTAGCTTGAAAAATCCAACTTAATACTAGAGCCAAAAAACTATTTAAAAAATTCATAACTCTTATTATATTTATAGAGATAGAAAGTTGAACATTGGTATGTACAAAACGTTAATGTAATCGTAGGAAAACGAGACCCAGACCATTAGAAGCGGTTTTTTTTATACCAGAATATGGTAAAAGTGATTTAGCCCAAAATGCAAGCTACGAGTTTTCCGCTTTCTCCCGTCGATATGTTTGTGCTGAGATATGGCTGTAAAAAGATCAATTACAAATTGTTTTCTTAAAATCCGCACTGAAATATCTTCGGGCTAGTACAAAAGACGCTTGTGAAAACAGGTCCTTATTATTAATATTTAGACGTCGTGTACTGGGACTTTCTGTTTTCCATATACAAAACACAAGACATTTTTTTAGAACTCTGTAGGCTACAAACCAATGAACACATTCTACTAAATAATATATAATACTGTAGCAAATTGAACGCTTTAAAAATATGTCTATAATTTTTCGATAAATTGACTCGTTCACAAATTATTCAATTAGAAAATTAAATTTACGAAAAAAAAAATCGGGTTGCAAAAACACTGAAACATTTTTCGTTAAATATAATAAGGAACTAGTTATTCTGTTGAGTACATAAACGATTTGTTTAGTGTTGCATTGAAATATGGTTCTAATAATCCAATAGCCTATGTTATTACCACATTTCAGAATAATCTACAAATTATTTACACTACAAAGTCGAAAAATATACATACACGCATTCTCAAAATATTATCCGCCTTCTAAGCAATCGAGTAAAAAGTTTAGTGGCACGCTTTCAACTTCAGGTATAACGGATTTTACTATATGATATATATAATAATTATAATCTGTATATAAATACAGTATGTCGTTGTATATTTCATAAATGATCACACATTTGTGATTAAAATAATATTCCATTCCAATGTGTATTACATTAACAACTAGTGGGACCGGCGGACATTGTCCCGCACTGATAATAAAAAAACTTGACATATTATATACCTAAACCTTCCTTATGAGTCAATTTATCTACAGGTGAAAACCGCATGAAAATGCATTCAGTAGTTTTTGAGTTTATCGCGAACAGATAGACAGACAGACGGGTGTAAGAATATGATAACTCCACCATTCCCTTTTTTGTACTATATAGGTTTTAGCTTCATTAGAAGTATTCTGAAACATTCTTAAAATACATTAACCAGTTAATTTGCAAATGCTCTGTTGTGTAGTAAGTACCCTTCCGTGTATAATCACACGAGCTGGTGAATATTTAAATAAGGAGCCCCATAAATTGTATGTTTAATTCGTAGGTAATTTTTAATTATCTCGGTTACGGTACGTTTTAGTACCTGATTCCGATAGCATTAAGTTCAAGTTGTATAGCAGCGCTTTTGTTTGGCTTCGTAGTTACGTGCTCCCTCCTACTTAAATGTCTAAGTGAAAAATTGCACGCTACAGTTAAAAGGTTAAATGGGAGTGACCATTTATCCTTTCTGAACTGTTACACTAAACTGTTTGTATCTTTAAAAATGTTTTACCTTTACCTTTAACATTATTCATTACTTGTTTATACCTTGTTTTTCAAGTGAAAATTTCTTTAAAAATAATTATCCTTCTGAGTGCCAATAGATGTGAAAACCAGACCTAATATTAATAATTTCAATTTATAAATTATGAAATTTAAATAATTCACACTATAATTAGTATAAAAATCCAAAACAGAACACAGTTATTCTATCGTATTGAGTTTTTACTTCTGTCGGCAGTCCTTACGGATGCCTCGATTTTTTATTCCTATGAGCTTCAAATAGTTTAGTCTTTTTCATAATTTAAGCTTAACTAAGTGTAGCTCGTGGTTTCTTTCGTCTTTCATTTTTTTCACTCTCAGCCCTTGATACCACATATCGCGCAACACGGCCCTCCCGCAATATTATTCGGGTCTTGGTTAGCGTCTTTTCTGATCAGCACTTATTTTATTGAAGTTATACTTTTTATGCCGCGTTAGGGAAAAATGATGAGAGTAAATTTTTACGATGCGCGCGCACACCGTCACAAAAAACCCACACCCTGAAGTTATGACGATGCGCGCGCACACCGTCGCGAAAAACCGACACCCTGAAGTTAGCTATAGTCAACGTTTTGTTTCGTTGTATTTGTTGTTTGTATTTCTTTGTATTAAAACTTTCAATATATTAAATACATTTTTTCTATTTTTAGTGTCGTTTTTTTTTATTTTATTATATTGTACAACTTTTTATGATGGTAACGTGATTTAACATTCAATTAACTGTATAATGCAAAAACTTTTTTCAGATCTATCTGATATTTCCAGATAGTACCGCTATCAAACAAAGAAAATAAAAACAATTTCTTGATCTTTATATTCCTATATATATATATATATATAATATATATATTAAATAAATAATAATATAATAAATAAATTTTTGCAATAAATTATTAAAAAAAATGAAACAGGAATACGAGATTAATCAGTTTCAAAAAGCAAAAGGTAATGCTAAGGCTACTTGGGATACTGTTAAAAAAGTTGCTAACATTAAACAGAATCCAAGCTCAACAAAAGACCTTCTAAGTATTCACCCCACTCCAGAAGCTTCTTAATAGAAGCACCACAGAACAGAACAGAACTTGATTAATATCAAGTTAATGATTATTTTGCTAATATTGGATTGAATTTAGCTAATAATATCACTAATAGCTGTCAAAATAAATATCAACCTAGTATAAATAAATCTAATGCAAACTCTATGGCGATTGTAGACACTGATGAAACAGAATTGGAAAGCATAATCATGAGTCTTCGAAACGGTTGTGCTATAGGTTGGGACAAAATACCTACTTCTATAATCAAAACAGCACGAAAAGTCCTCATTAAGCCACTTTTACATATCTTTAACTTGTGCCTATCCACAAATACATTTCCCAATTATTTCAAAAAAGCTCTTGTGTATCCAATTTATAAAAGTGGTGCTAGAGACAGTGTTACCAACTATAGACCGATATCTGTTTTACCTGTTCTATCCAAGATCTTGGAGAAAATACTTAATAACCGCCTTGTAAGTTTCTTGGAAAAAAACTCTATATTATCCAGCAACCAATATGGTTTTCGAAAAGGTATCTCAACCGAAAATGCAGTATTGGAGCTTACAAATTCTATTGTCGATAATATAGATAAAAAACAAAAAGTTGTTGGTATATTTCTCGATCTCTGTAAGGCGTTTGACACTGTCTCTATATCCATACTATTGAGGAAAATGGAAAATCTAGGGATCCGAGGGCAGGCTAATGATATGTTTAGAAGCTACCTTAGTCATCGAAGACAATGCGTTTCTATAAACGGTCATAGCAGTAGTGAATGTGATATAAAATGTGGAATTCCTCAAGGAAGCATTCTTGGTCCTACTTTGTTTCTTTTGTACATAAATGACTTCTGTGAACTCAACATTCCTAATTGTAAATTCTATACTTACGCAGATGACACCGCTTTAATTGTGAATGGAGAAACTTGGGAAGAAACCAAGTTGAATTCAGAAAAAGCTCTGACTATCGTTATAAGTTGGCTGTCTTCCAATTTACTTACACTAAATCTTGATAAAACAAAATATATAACTTTCACTTCTTCTACCACAGCCCAGCCCAATAATTTCTCTTTAATTGCCCACTGTTGCATAAAAACACCAATAATAAACTGCTCTTGTTTACTTCTTTCAAGATTAAATTGTATCAGGTATCTAGGAATACACGTTGATAATACTCTTAGTTGGAAGGCTCATATAACCAATGTAACAGCGCGCACCAGAAAACTAGTTTATGTATTTAAGAAATTGAGACACGTTGCTGATAAAGCCACTCTGGAGATGGTGTATTTTGCATTAGCTCAATCCATTTTTTCATATTGTATTACCTCATGGGGTGGCGCTTGTAAAACCAACTTATTGCAACTTGAACGAGCGCAGAGAGCTGTATTGAAAGTCATGAGTAACAAGCCTAAACTTTATCCAACATTTCAACTGTATACAGAGTGCACAGTCATGACGATTAGGCAACTTTTTGTTTTCCATGCTACTATTGCGAAACATAGTAATCTACCTTATAACCCCACTATTCTTAACAGACGTAGAAAGCATGAGGTTTGTAAAATATACCCTTACCGAACATCGCTATCAGCTAGACAATTCACTGTACTGGGCCCTCGTATTTATAATTGTTTAAATATTCTTCTTAATATATATCCGGACCCCATCCCTATAGTAAAAAAGAAAGTACAAGATTGGCTTCTTCAATGTAACTACGAGGACACCGAAAATATTCTAACACCCCTTTATAATAAATAAACTGATTGATTTATTATCTTTGAATACTCAACCCGATACCCGATATTCAATATCTATGCACTATTTTACGCCCCCTTGTCGTACTCTCGCAGCCATTCAATCATTCAATCATTATTATATACATACCCAAATATTTAAATACACACACACACATCCACACACACCACAAACACAGAACACACACACACATACTCACATACTCACATGCTCACGAGTGACCCTCTTTACCAAACTTTTTCATTAAATTAGTGGAGTTTGCGCTGGCGTCTCTGATACAGTCTCAAGACTAGTACGGACGTCAACGTGTACTTAAATTGGCGCCGTCAGTGACATTTTAATTTTGTAATAATTTATGTAAAACTTTTTGCACA